>JAKXYG010001110.1:0-224447 GCA_025895645.1 Cardicola forsteri
TCTTATAATAACAGATTATTTGTGACACATTATATATATATATATATATATATATATATATAAAACTGCATTGCACATAAGTTAAAACATAATCTTAGTTTAGAATTTTAATATTAAAATTAACTATTCTATTTTTACACTTTTAATAAACAAATGTTAATTAATTCTTTATTATTTTGTGAGTTTTCATTTGCTGTATTTGTGCATATTTCAGTACCATTTTTTTAAAAATCCATGTTAATTCTACTCCTTTATTAAAATGGGTTAAAAACAAGCTGAAATAAAGTTGAAATATTTAATACTGTATTTTCCTCTTTATGGAAAAATATTATTATTATCACTTATTTAAAAAAAAATATTATTAAACAATGTTTGAATAATTAAATAAGGTTGTTTAATTAGAGTAAAATTGTTAAGGTTATACTGTGCAAATAAAAAAAATATTTGTTAATCTAATTTTATTATATTAAATCGGACATTCTCGGCTTTCACCCAAAAGACGCAAAAATATTTGTTGGTAGCAATTGTTCCAAGTTTGGCAAATGGTTTTGACAATTGATTTGTTGTACTTCTTTTCATATGCCTTTTTAATATATGCCAAGTCAACCTGTTGAAAATGTTGAATAACATAACAAATTATTCGACAATAACGAATATTTATTAATTAAATAAACATACGATAAATATTGAATTTTAGCGTTGCGATAATGCTTTATACAAATATTTATTGTATTTTTAAATGAAACAAATGTATTTTAGAATTAGTGTTCAAAAATGTTTGCAATCCATTTGTTTTTTAGAAAAATGTTTTTGTAATATTTATTTTTATATTTATTACTTTAAATGTTTTACGAGAAACGCTTCTTTCAGTAGTGGAAATTTAAAAAAAACTAAACATGTACCCTTATTTTAGTGCTAGTAGTGGAATACAAACCTGAACCCACCGAGGTCCAAATTGAGCTCTGTATTGCTAGACCACCCCGGTAATAATAACAGTAATAATAATAATAATAATAATAATAATAATATGTTTGTCTTTAAAGTTTACTAAATAATTATATTATGCTTTATTGCTAGAATGATTGCTATTATATATTATAATTAGAAATTAGTTATACAAATGCATGTGCTGAATGCCCTAAAATATTACAGTGCATTAATTCTCATTATTGTTTTATTAATTACTGTATTATTATTATTATTAGTATTAGTAGTAGTAGTAGTAGTAATAGTAGTAGTAGTAGTGGCAGTATTAGTATTATTGTTGTTATCATTACTGTATGTTTGTGACAACTTACTTCGGCGTGTGCAGCAAGAAAATGAAACATGTGATTTGTCGATTTTTCATCTGCTTTCAGATATTCCGCAAACCATTCTGTAAAAGTGTCTATTTTGTTTTCTTTTATTTTGACTAATTTAAGTAAAAATATAGGCATTAGTGTACATAAAAAGAGCAAACTATATATTTATTGTGCCAATACAAAATAATATATATACATGCTCTTGTAATTTTCTTAGTGTAATTATAATGATAGTAGATTATAAATTTAATTAATACAAATAAAATATAATTTAAATGGTATTTTTGTAGCATAATAAATAGATTTGCACAAACCAATTGTGGAAATGAACCAGTTGAAATCTGCACTTGCACCAGGCCATTTAAAGTCGACCAAAGGTACTGAAGTACTCTTATTTACAGCATAAAAAAGAATAAAGATTAGGCATATATTTTGAGTGTATATTATGTAAATGCAATTTGTTAAATGCGACAAAACTTACTTTTTTATATAAATCAACAAATCGTTTCATTTGTTCACTTGTCCATTTGCATAGAGTGTAAGCTATTTTTACGTAATCATCTTCAGTCCTACATATTGTTTAAAAAAACACATTTGTCTAAAAATAAGTAGTCAATTTTTTTAATTAACAATGTTTTAACCAAAATTTACCCTAAATATTTAAAGGAACAACAAAAATTATAAGCACCAAGTCACTAACTAAAAAACTGCAGTGTAATGTGTTTTTTACACTTATTTTTATTATGTTTTATGTAAATTAGGTTTATTAGATAAAAGAGACGTAGTACAATAAAGGCACACTATTCACTAGAAATTAAGTGTAACACCCTGGTTACATGTTACGCTTAATCAAAATTATGCTTTATATTAATTGTTTTTTTTATTAACAAGATATGTCACTTTTTACAAATACACAATAATTTGTACAATATTTAAAACAATTACAAATAATTTAAATAAAACATGTCTATAAATGTTTATAAAAATGGCTTACAGTAAATTGTTTTTCTTGGTCAAAGTTAATAATTCTTCAGGAGTGTTAATTTCCACATTTTCATTTTTTAACAAATTTATTAAAACAGACTTTATTACGGAATTTTTCAAATGTTGTATGTTTTCTATTAAACCGATATTATCTAAAACAGCAGCAATATATTATTTATATAATATGTTAGTATGCAAAAAATATGTTATGTATATAGCTTAATGGTTAATTCAATTACCAAACTTATTAACGTATCTATATTTCAAAAGCATATTATTAAAATTTAATGCTCTACAATTTGATACTACTGTTCTATGGCCTTTAAACTAACATTACAAATTAAACTAAACGTTTTATTGCGCCCAATCTTTATCAATTTATCTTATACTAAATTGTCTTTTTATAAATTAATGTTGCTTTTGTTTTCAAGCAAAAATATATAGCAATTCTAAAACAAATAATCCTTTAAAAAAACCCCTTAATTAAAAAAGTAAATATGTTTTTAGAGTAGATACGGTTGTTGCTAAAATATATGTTTAAACAATGTTTCTCCTTTTCTATCATTATGTTTAGATCGGCAATAAAGAAATTATTTCTTAAAGTAAAAATTAAATTTATTATGTTTAATGATTTATCCATTTTTTTAAATTTTGCCTACAAAGGATCGGAATTAAGCTAATTTAATTGGTCCCAAGGAGGAATGTTTGCAACAGAAAGGGCATCTGGTAGTAAAAACACTACATTAGAACTATTTAATTATTATAATGCTTTAAATTGGCTCAATACAAAGCCGAAAGAAAAAAGCTAATGAAAAACAGTGACACCTTATAAAAGAGAAAAAAGTTGTAAATTAAAAACTTTTATACATTGTAATAAGATTTGTAATTAAATATTATTGTGCATAGAATGTTGTGTTTTTATAAAAGTTATAAAATCAAAAATAGGTTTTACAATTATTGATCTATTCCAGTTAAATTTATTAGAATACACTTACACACTAACTCATATTCACTTTGAATAAGTAAAAACATTTCAGGTTTTAGTTCAAAAAACAATTGACTTAAATATTTGACGTTATTAGAAAGCAAAGCTTGGTGAATTTCAGATAATGCATATTTATTTAAAGACATTAGCAATGTTTTGATTGCTTTGTTAATTGTAACGTCACCAAACTTTGGAATAGGATCCTATAATAACAAAATTATATATATATATATATATATATAATTAAAAGGAGTACTAAATAAAACGTTTATCTTACTACGCCATACAATTCTTTGAACACAGTTGCAATATCTGCACGATGCTGTGCGTTAAAATTACACAAACTGTCAAAAATAGTTCCAGCCACTATTAAAACAATATATATATATATATATATATATAACTTGGAAGTAAATATTTTTGTAATAAAAGTAGATATTAACTTTTAATATTGTTGTATAAAGATAATTTTTAAATGTAGTTAAGTAATTATGAATTGTAACATGATGCATACCGTAATTTCTATAATCTGCATCATCACCTTTTAGCACATAACCATCTCTATACTGTATAAATTTAAAAAACATTTGTAGATTTCTGGCTTGGCTAGTTGCTTCAAATTGATATCTTTCATTTAGCGTTTTCCCATCCTATAAATCAACAATTGCAACTTTGACTTACACTAAAATGAAAAATAAAATTAATACCATGATTTAAATAAATTACATTATCGGTGTATTAGCATTTTTAAAAATATATTATAAAAACCTCTATTACAATTGCAACTAAAAGGTTATATACAAAAATCAAATTTTAACATTTCGTAACAAGTATCTTACTTGTTTGCTAAAATATTAAAAAATATATACGGTGAAAACAATTTTAACCTAATTTATAGAAGATAATTTGCTTACTTAAAAAATAAAAAAAACCTTTAATTAAAACGCACTACAAAGTAAATCAGTTAGTTTACATTATTATATGTGTTAAAAGTTTTTACGTAACCATTTTCAAATTGTAAACATTTTAATAGTTTATATTTTACCTATAAAAATTAAAAAAACCGATTGTTTATTAAAAATTATACAGTTTAAAAACAGTGTTTTATTAGTTTTATCTTTTAAGTAAATTTTACTTATAACACGTACAAGGAACGGACTGTAATTAAATTAAAAGGTTTTCCGTAAATTTACATTAATTATACAAAGAGTATTATTACATCTAAACTACTGTAAAGTTTAATGTTTTATAAATTTTTATTTATATAACTTAAAAAATACTATTCCATATGACTATACAACAACGTAAAAATGTACAATTATAATAGTGTTATAAAATTGTCAATTGGTCCTTACCATATATTGAAGTAAACCAACCGATAAGGCATAGCAGACATACAATAGACCGCATGGCAATGTAAAGGGTTTTCATTTCTGCATAAACTGCAATCAAAACCTGGTTGCTTATATAATTTCGATGGATTGAATAAATTGTTAGTTGATTGGCTAAATGTTAGTACTTTTTTACAAAACAAAATCATTCAATTAATTTGTAGTGTGTCGTACAATAAACTAAAATTCTGCTTATGTTTTAAATGAAGTTTGAGAACAAAATAAGTTAACATTGTAACAACGTATAAATATTTGTTTTCTATATATATATATATTGAAAGTTAAAAAAATTGTATAAAATATCAACTGGTGCAAAATCGAAAATGGAGTAAAATGATTAACATGATTTATAAGGACAACTATTAACAAAAATACGGATTACATGCAATTTTTTCAGTTACCAAATGATTAAAAACATCAGAAAATTCAAAAAGTTTAATAATTTATGTGATTGCTTTTTCTTTGAACAAACTTATCTAAGCGTTTTGGAATGCTGTCAATGAGAGTGTTGATATATTCTTGTTTCATCTCATATTGAACAACAAACGAATACACTTTACCATACTAAAAGATTTTTTAATAACATTAATGTCCGGACTGTTAGGTAGCAATTAAGTAAAAAATAGCATTTTTGATTTTAGCCCCTCTACTGTCTAAATGTAAATACAAAGCAAATATAGTGTACTTAGATAAATATGACGTTACCTTTTTAGACGTATGACGTGGAACTTTTTCCTGAAAAACAGTAATAACCCCCGTGTATGTGTGTTGCATTTTATAATAAAAAACATTCTTTATAACTGAAATAAAGTTTTCACTGTTTAAGGTACCAGATATAATTTTCTATTTAATAGGTTAATTATACTTAATACCAAACCAACACATTACTTGTCAAGGGTTGGCTTTCTTTTTAACAACCGGGAGTGAATGTTTTTGAAAACTCGAGCTACACAACACTTTGTTTATATAACCAAATGGTTTGTCCCGAATCATTGTTTTATTAGCAAAGTATACAGAACGCCAATAACACAAGTGTCGTTTACTCCATAGTTTAGAAAAGACTATTCTGGCTTCCTTTTGTTTTTGGTAATAAATGGCTTGATTTTTGGTGATAATAGAGTTAAACCAGATTTGATTGATCTGTTTATTATAGTGTAATAAGTAAATTTGTTTAAACTAATTTTTTTTGGTTTCTAAAATAGGTTTATTATAATTTTTTAACTGTAACATTTTTTTGATCATCTGTACTTGTTGTTACACGTTTTCTTTCAACATTATCAAAATTTCGTGATTTTTGACCGTTGATAATCCGATAAATTGTTGAAATTTTAAATCTGTAGAAATCTGCCAATCTTTTGGGTGAAAATCCTTTATTTTTTAATTGTTTAATAACATGGTATTCATGTTGGCAGTAAAACCTCTAAATCAGTAAAAATAAATAATAGTAAATAAACAAATTTTAAAATTTATTTGTTATTATAAACATAAATGATTGAAATAATACAACAACCGATTTTTTATCTAATGTTACTTTCAAAACGTTGCTTTGGTTTTTACTTAAAAATATCAATTTGTTTCTAAATTGAAGTGAAAAATTAATATTTGCATAAAAATTAATATTAAAAATACAGTATATCTTGTTAATTATGTTGCTATTAAAACACGGACTTAAAAGAATTAATATACTGTATATTAAAATAAGTTACTGTGCATAAAACATTTTGTACAAAATTAAAATTTTTCGTTAAAAATAAAATTTATGAAACATATTAGTTTTATAAAAGGTATTAAATAACCTATATTTACAAAATTTTATTAATTAATTTTGACAGTGGTAATTTTATACTAAAATATAACAATATTTATTAAGCTAAAATTCAATTTACTTATGTTAGAGTTACAATTATTTATAACAAAATAATCTGTGTTATAATCTGACAAAATTTATTTTAACTGTATTTAAATTTATTCTTTTTAAATAAAAACTTAAGAAAACTAAATGTTAAAAATTAAATTACTAAATTGCATGTTGCATCTTATTTTTATCTTTTAATGTAATATTGTTAACCTGTAATTTTTCCTGGTTTATTAAAACAAGATTATTTTGTTTTAAAACAAACGCATATTTTCAGTGTCAAAATCCGCGAAAATTAAATATTTCCTCTAATTGAATGAAATTGTTAGTCAACATTTTAAATCCTGTATACAAGTAGCATACATGCAGCTTTAAATAAATCTAAATTTTCTGGGTAAACCAGGAAAACTTACCTGCACATGAAAACTAAGACTATTCATTGCAAATACTCATGTTTGTCATACTTATTCAGAGTATTAACCAATCCATATTTAGACAAAATCCTACAGCATAATATTAAAGTACCTTATTATGACCCATTCAAAGCATACTAATTTTGAATTAATTTTTTTTGAACATGTTTACAGTATTGACCATATTTATAGTTAGAATCACATGATATTGTATATTTTATTTTATTCCTATTATTTATACTAATAGTTTTTGTAATTTTTATCTATTTAATTTTTATTAATGGTAAAAATGTATTTTGTGCTAAATGTTTTTCTAGTGAGATATTAAAGGTTAATGTAATAATAATAATAATAATAATAATAATAATAATAATATCTTCAATAGTACAGATTAAAATAAAAATGATTGTATTTTAAAAATCACTATTTATTATTTCGTTTTTATTTCATAATAAAACAAAACATGTATAAGCATATTTAAATCAAAAAATATTTGTGTAAATTAATTTTCGTATTAAAATTTAGATTACATAGAATTGTCAACATTTTAACTCAAAATGTACCAAAATACCCAAACCAAGTGGTTACAAAGACAAGCCATTGCATTTATTTTTTAATATTTTGTGATAAATTATACAAAATTTAGTAACCCTAATAATTATATAGGTTTTGCACTTTTAAACATAGGTGACGTTATATTTTATGTTGATAATTTAACGCAATTTTAGATTATGAGCTAGTTAACAGCTTATATAAGACGTTTTATTAATAACAGCATATATTGAGTAAAATATAATTGTATTTTATTTTTTATGCAATATTATATATTATATAATAAAGTCCAGTTTATTAATTTTAAATTAAATTATTACTAAAAACGTTTTAGTTAATTATTTACATTATCCGAATTATTTTTTGTCGAGGTTGTACATACTAGTTCCTTTTCTTGTTCGCACGTATAAATATTTAAAATATTAGAAATATGCGAATTTAATTTTTTTAACAACATTACGTAAAAAAGTATTTATTTTTTTAAAGTATACTATTTTTACAGTAATAAATTTACTATTATTATTTAATAATCTACACAAAAAACACAATTTTTAAATTATAATGTAAACGTTGTTTAAAATATTTCTTTCTTTTATCAAAAAGATAATAAATATTTTTTTGTATTAATTACTTAAGGTAGGACTAATAGCTTTAAAGTTGATGTCCTAAACTTCCTACCGTTCGACTTTTAAAAGTACGCCAAATCTGTTTGTTAAAAAGTACGAATGTAAGCAACAACTTATTCAACCGCAATTGTATGTGGTTTACTTTGAAATAACGTTATTGAAAGTTAACAAATAAACGACAGGATAATAAATTATTATTGTAAAGCTGAGTTCAACTCTGCCTATGGTAAATTAAAAGTAAACTAACATGGTAAAGACAAATTTTAAAATGAGCGTTTTAAACACAAGGTTAGCACACAAGGTTAGTGATGAAACGATTCAAATGAGAGAGAGTAAAAACTGTCAATAAGCTTAATTTTTAATGTGCACAATGTATGGTTGAACAAAAAAAATACATGGTCAAATTTTACGTTTACCGTTTGAACTACCAACAACAACGGTTTTCTGAATGGACAATTAATAATAGTAAAATAAATGTTGGTAAATTACAGAAAACTTGGTTAAAGACCGCTTGTGAAGATTTTATTAAAATAAATGTCTCAAGGAATTAAACATACATTTAATAAAATGTTTGACCTTATGAAGTGATTTGATTGCATTATGTATTTTTTGAATTATGAGACTTTGTTGCTGTCGATTTTATTGTTATTGTGCTGCTCCATACTTATTTGGTAGCCAAAGGGATTTGTCACAATAACAAATAAAAATGCCGAGTTTATAATTTGCACTATCATTTGTTATATTTAATACAAATAAAAAGTATCACAATGCAATGACTAAATATTTTTAATCTAAATTTTATTTATTACAATGCAAAAAATTGTGCTCGTAAAATACGTGCGTTTTAGAAACTGAACACGATTTGAATAAATTTATGTTTCAATTACCCTGACGGCATTAAGTGTGAATTTACGAGTTGTATTGCTACTCTATTTACATGCTTCAAAAATTGTTTTAAAAATAACATTTTGGAGATTCCTGTTCACCAAATTATTTTTTAAAATTTTTTATAGTAGTTTTAATTTTGTTTTATTAATAAATAAATGTACTAAGAACATTAAGTTAATTAATTAATTAAATTAGGCAAATTGTTCTTTATTTAATTAATCGTTTTACATTATTAAAATACATTTACGAGGCAAAATGTAAATAAGTAAACAAAAACATGCTAAATATGGTTTTCGGCAAACATTTTAATAATGACATTTTAACACTTACATTTCTAATTTGTCATAACTGATTTAATTTTATAATAAATAAAAATAATAAACAAAAATTGAAATCGCATAAATCAGATAAAAACAGTTACAAAAATTATTGAAAGTTATTTTCTATAGTAATTGTATGTTTAACTGCATAGTTTACAAAATATTACACACTACAATATATTTTTTGATATATATATATATATATATATATATATATATATATATATATATAATTAAAAAGTGTATAGTTTTTGTTTTCTGTTCTTTAAATTAAAATATATATAATTGTAAAAATGTTGCGAAATTGGAATAAAACGTCCTATATCGTGTTGTTGTTATATCTTTCTAAGGACATTATATATATCAATAACTGCAAAACTAGCTTTTTACATTATAATTTAAAATAATTATTAAAAAAATATAAAAGTTAAGTTTTGGTGTACAATTATTATAATATATTTGTAAAGTTAAATATTAAAAATGTATTTCTAATTAGAGTTACTATTTACAAATTAATAGTAGTGTGTTCTGCAAAATTAATTATTTCAAATCCATTGTTGTACAATTTAAATGACACAACTGTTAAATGGTTGTCGTATCTAGTTATTCTATTTACAATTTTGCGTAGTCGCATATTGAAAACAAAATGTGTTGTTATTTAAAAATAAATAAATAATATTTATACATTTAAACATTTATTAAACCAATTTAAAGTAGATTGTTGAGGAAAATGAACAATATAGGTTTGGTTATATATATATATATATATATATATATATATATATATATATATATATATATTCTATATTTTTAATACGAAAATATATTTTGTAAAAATCCAACTTTATTAAAACGTCATTTTAACAGTTAAAAAAATTTTTTTAATTAGTTTTATAGAATGCATAAAACGGTCATTATTAATTATTGGACATGACATAAAAAATAACATTTTTGTTTTATTATTAAAATGGGGAAAATTTTTGGAATAAAATACAATTATACATGTTGTTCTGCTTAACATGTCAACTTTTTGTTATTCCTTGCATTTAACACCAACTCATTTTATATACTTAAACATAAATGAAGATGGTAAAAACGTTGCAATTTGTTTCGAAAATAAATATTTATGTTACACCTGCTAATAAAAAACAATTTTGCGAAAACTGAATATATGTGCAAATGTTGTTGTTAATTGTATTAAATTGCATTATTAAATTGTAATTTTATATTTGTTTTATTATTTATAATTTTTAAATAATATTACAAAAAATGTAATTTATTTAGAAATTGGTTAGAATTATTGCATTAATAAAATTTGGTATAATTACTTTTAAAACTGATACAAACAAAATTGTTACAAAGAAACGCAATTTATTTATAGCGTCTTTTGCACTAATTTGCATTATTTTAACTAATACTTTTAGTGTTTTTGTTTTAACAATAACATTATATTTACCCGAAACAAGTTGCTATTTTTACACGTCTTTCAAAAAATGAATTTGACAGGTTATATTTTTGTTGAATTAAGAGTAATTAGGGTTTGTAGTAAAGAAAATATTATTGAACAAGTTAAACGTTTTATTAATCACGTACGATTAATAAATTAATTTTGCATAAACAAATTCATTTGTGGCTTTAAGACTGTTAAAGAAATTTTATTGCAATATCACATAGAAAAAATAAGACAAGCCAACAATACTAACTATCCTATTGTAATTTTAAAATTTAAATATGAGTATGTACATAAACTAATATACGTGTGGAAAATAACATAAACTTTTTTTACGTTTGCTACTTTGAATGTTTTACAAGAAACATTTTTCAGCAGTAGACAATTAGCGAAGCCAAACGTGGGCCCGCATTTAGTGCCGGTGGTGGGATTCAAACCCATATACATATATATATATATATATATGACCGGCAGTAATAATGATTTTAGTTTTAGACTTAATTCGTACTAAAATAAAGCTTTCTTACAGTTTTTCTAAATATCCAATTTCTAAAAAAATCTTCTTGTTAAATATTAAGGAAATAAAAACCAAACAACAAAAATTATATATTTATATTAATTTATATAAATCAATTTGATATCTAAAACAATTATTTTAATTATTCAGTAGGTAGTTGTGGTATTTATAAAAAATTATTTCAATTAACACATATTTGGAAAAAAATGTTTATTATCTATTTAACTGTACTTTAAAAGTTGAAAAATACAGCATTATTGTTTTGGTGCACTACATAACACAATTTTTAAAATACTACAAACATCTGTTAATAAATAAACATTTCAAATTATTTGTATTAGTATTTCAATTAACATTTGAATGTTCAATTTTTTTAATAAATCGAACAGTTACTTTTGTATCTTGTTAAAAATTAATTTAAATTTAATCATGTGTACATAATAGTAATAATAATATTTTTTAAAATTTAATTGTCACTGTTTAAAAGTTTTTAGGGAAACATTTTTCACTTATTGGACATTTTACAAAAATAAACCATGTATATTTCCTTCGATCTTTGCCAAAATATCAAGATTAAAAAAATTTTTTAATAAAAGATTCAAATAGTATATAAATTAAAATATGTACATATTTTATGAAGATCACTTGACAAAATCAGAAGTAGAATAAACATGTTTTGAAAAAAACAATAAACAATTTCAAGATCTTTATATATATATATAATGTAGATGAACAATATTATGCAAAAAACTAAATATATAAGTAATATGTACACATTATAAGTAAAATTTATATCAGTTAAATACTACACAGTACGTTGATAAATCTTGAATAGATAAATGAATCATTTTATATACTTTTTATTAAAACAAAGGCACTTGAATTACAACAAGTTAATTATTGAATGAAACACTTGACATATTTTTTCTGTTCTCAATTATTTATATTTTTATTTATGGCATGCATATTTTAAACTTATTAAGTATTATTTCAAAATATATTATAAAAAAGTACATGTAAAGATATTGAAATTAAAATTACTAATTTAGCAATAGGCTTTCTACTCTAATAATTTATAAGGTCAGAATATTAGTGTTTATGACTAACCACTCCATCCTTGTAAAATAATTTATCCCTACTAACTAATTACAAAAGTACAATTTAGTGTAAGGAAATAGTAAGCATAAAATAACCAATAATTTGTTGCTTTTAGTATTAGTTTTATGCGTAACATTTTCTTTTACAGGTTTTGCCTCTTATATGAGAAATTGCTGTTTCTGGTCACTATTCCCCGTTGTATTTTGTATTAAACTAGTTTAAAAAAAAGTTTTGGCCTGAGATTTTTAATGCCAATCGTCCTTACTGTGGCTAACCATTCACTTTCATCCATGTTTGGAACTGGCTAGATCGGTTTATTTTTTATCCTTTTTGTGCAAAGTTGTCAAACATTATAAATATACTATAATAATTTACACATATTGTATATTAAATATTAAAATTTGATTTAATTACTTATTATCCATATTATTTTATGTGTAGCAGTGCTATGCTTATAATTACATTACAATTATTATCTTTACATTTCGAAAAAATGGTATATTATTATATTATTATATAAAAAAACTCTTTTCCTTTAAAATAAGCAACACGATAACATTAAGACCAAAAATTTTAGTAGAAAATGGGACAACAAAATAATTCTATCTGATTAAGAATTTTTTCCAAAAGGTTTGTTTCATCATAAAAAACATTTATTTTAACTAAATCTTTCTGAATGGTTTTTAGCTAAGTATAGTGTAGGCTGCCAACGTTTCTTGCTAAACTTTCGGGCGGAAAACGTACAATTTAACCGATTAATATTTTTCGTCTAATTATAATAATGTTATGTAATGAATAAAAGTCAATTCATCTTATAAGCTTATTGTTCAGGTGAATGGAATAACATAGACATATTGATTTAAGTCTATAAAAACTGACAAGGTATTTAATAGGTTTACTTTTATACATATAATATCTAAACTATTAAAACTAGACTTGTAAGCGAAAAATACTATTTCGATGCATATCATTAAAAAAACGTTATTTTAGTGTTTGGATTCTTGCTTGTAGGTTTTTATAGTAAATTTGCAAGTTTTTTGTAAACACGGTAGCTTAATAAATTTAAAAAATTATTACATTAAATAATCCTTTACCAACGTTAATTAGGTATCTTAAATACAAAAAGGTTCCTTATTAATAATTATTATATTATTTTATAAAAATTGTGCATTTACAACTTGAACTAATATAGGGCTAATTATTTGGGTTTATTTCTCTAATTATAATTACTAAAAACTTGATCAAAAACATAGCAACATAAACTGCCTTTGGCATAGTTAAAATGTCTACTAGTAAAATATAGTTTCTGCAATACATTTAAAATAGTACAATATAAATAAATATAATAATATGCTACATTTTTTCAATATTTTGTTTCCTTGAATTGGAAATGTGAATCTACCGAAATTGGCTAACAGGTATAAAAATTAATCTTTATCATTTTAGAATAAAAAGAATTTTAAAATATGTATCTTGTTATTTTCGAATTTTGGACTACTTGAATTGTTGTTACTATGTATCCGTTCATGTAACTCCAGATACTTGTTAATATAATAACGGTGTAAATAGAACATTTGAGTAACTTCACTATCAAAATAATTAATACTTTATTGAACATACAAATTACACATATCTCGAGAATGATTAGATTAATAATTTCTAAATAAAATACATCCACTTTTAATATCATTTAAAAAATATTGTATGGAATAATTTTTATGCTTTTTAATAACTTCCACATTTGTATAGGACTAAATGAAACATTTTTTATTGCAGATTTTAAAACGAGATTAGGTAGTTTTATGCATTTAAAAGAACCTAATATTATAAACTTTTAGTTAAAACTAATTACTATGTTACATAAATTATTATTAAACACTGTAAATTAAATATAGTTATTATTTTTATATATTTAGTAAAAATATATTTTCCACTAGTAATAAAGTCTGCAATTACATGTTTTAGTTTAATACTTTATTTAAGAATATAATACAATTAAGGACCTTTTCATTCAAAATAACACTAAATTTGTAATTTAATTTGCAATTTATTAAAAAACAATTATTATTAATATTATGGTTAAATGTTAAAATTATTTAAAAAATTAATTAATGTTATTTAATTTAAAATATTATCAAAAAAAAGTTGTTTTAATTTTGTCATTCTGTTAGTGCAGGCATTCGGTGTTGTCATTCAAAATATACAAAAATACTTTTTGGTGAAAGGTATTCAATGTTTTACAAATCAATTTTGAAATTGGTACCTTGAACTGTCTTTCATACGCTTTTTTGATGTAGGCTAAGTCGACCTATTGGAAAAGTACAAAAATAAGCAACATTTGCGATAACAATAATAATATTTAACAATTTATATTTTAATTTTATTATTAAAAAAAAACACTTTTACTACTTTAAATGTTTTACAAAAGCATTTATTAGCTGTAGATATTTTAATAAAGCCAAAAATCGACTCGCATTTGGATCCAGCAATGGAGTTTGAACCCATGTTTACGTAGGTTTGAGTCGAGTGCTGTACCGCTAGACCTCCCCGGCACAATTAGATAAAATGTTAATAAATTGTATATTTTAATGCCATGTTTATGTTTTGTACAAACATATTGTAAATTTAAATAAAACACAATTCTTATAAGTAGGTTGTATTAATTAATTATTTTGTAAAAAATTGTTTTGGGGAATAACAAACGAGAATACTAATGAAATAAAACTTGTGCTCACTTAAGTACGTTTTAGTTGCTTAGTAACACTATTACACAAAAACAAACAAACAAACTGTGTTTTAATTATTAACAAAATAATTTAAGAAACCTTAAACTATTACAGCTATTATTTAAATATATACTTTATATGTAAATCAATTTATGTATAGATTGTTTTAACTATGCGTAGCAAGTATGTTACTAAACATTTCCTAATTAAAAACATATCTAAAAAACATTATTTGTAATTAATAGTTGATTTGATAAAAATTCAAATAACCATTGTTATTAGTACTAAGATTATCGTTACTTATTATTATACAATATTTTGGTGAACTTACTTCGGAGTGTGTGAGAAGAAAATGGAGCAAATTAGATTTTTTATCTGCCTTCAAATATTCGACATACCATTTTACATATGTGTCTATTTCGTTTAATTTCAATTGAACTAATTTTACATTTAAACAAAATCGAAACATTAGTATGTACAAACAGATATATATATATATATATAAATATAAATAAATAATATATATATATATATATATATATATATATATATATATATATATATTGCATTTTGACACAATACATAAGTTAGCACAAACCAATTGTATGAATAAGCCAGTTTAGATCTTCACTTGCACCAAACAATTTAAGATTAATAATATTTACATGTGTAGCCTAATTTGATAACGTAAAAATAAATATATAAATAAATAAATATATACATATATATATGTGATGCAAATAAAATTTGTTAATTCTTACTTTTTTGTATAAATCACCAAATTTTTTAACTTGTTGAGTAGTCCATTTGTGCAAGGTATATGCTATATTTGTGCGATTGAGTGGAGTACTATATATTTTTAAATAATAAATAAATAAAAAATAATAAACAATTTAAATATTTATTAATTGTGCAGAAAATTTTAACAAATATTGTAATTAACTATAACTAACACTACACTAATAATACAGCTGTAAAACCATAAAGTATTTAAAACAGCTAATTATAACGTTTGCTGTGCTTTTTAACTTTTACAGTATATTTTTATCTTTTTACTGTTTTTTCCGCTTTTATGGTGTATTTGGTTAGTTGTCTTTATTTGATTCTGTATTAGACCAGTTTAAAGCATTATGACCATTAAATCATTTGAGCATAAGGATTTTGCTGCCAAATGTTCTTCCTGCTGCATGTTCTCCTATTTTATCCAGGCTTAGGACTGGCTAAATCGATACATTTCTGACTCTTTTTCAGAGGAGTTATTTTACATTTTACAAAAAAGATTTTAATCAAACACAAGATAACACAACAAAACAAAGTTTAATTATTTTTAGTAACTGAGTGCAAAAACTCAGCTACTTGTCAAATTTCACTATAATTAACTCGTATAAATTTCGCTATTGAAATAAACTTTTAGTGCCGGGGTGGTCTAGCGGTACAGCGCTCAAATTCGGACATTGGTAGCCATCGTGGGTCAAATCCCATCACTGGCACTAAAATTCGGGCCCACATTTGATTTCGCTAAAATGTCCACTGCTGAAAGATGTTTCTTGTGCAAACATTTAAAGTAGAAAACATAAAAATAAAATAAAATAAATAAAATTTATATACTAGCAAATACACATTAATTTATATTAATAAAAAATCTAATGTAAATCTCTTACAGTAAATTGTTTTTCATAACCAAAATTAATAAATTTTCAGGCGTATTAATTTTTGGTTTTTTTTTTTTCAACAACTTTATTAGAACAAACTTTATTTCGGGATCATGTACACGTTTCATTTCAGTTACCAATTCATGTTTAACTAGAGTAATAACAAAATAAATCACTAATTACACGGCACTTTAGTATCTAGAAACATCTTTCTAAACACCCATCTAATTAGTTAATAAAATTAATGTTAAACTGTTAAATAGTTCTATTTTTTAGTTTATAAGCAAAAGTTCTGGAACAAACTGACGTAAATTACTTTATAACAAATGGTGTTTTTTTTAATTTAATATTCCTCTCGAATTCTAACAATGGCAAATCTGTTTTTTGAAAAGGTTACGTTTGCTAGCTTTACACAACATTTGTTCTTCTAAACAATTAATTGAAATTGTTAATGTTATATATTGAAGTAAAAATTACAATTTTTGTATTTGCTTGTTGGATGTTTCCATATTCCTCTTTCTTTCTAAACACGAAATTTACCCTTTAATATATTTTTTGTTCCAAATACATTGCTTAAGTGTTTTCTTTTTAATTAAATATAATATATGTTTGTAATATTATGCAAAAGCAAGTTTATTCTATTAATAAATAAAACATATATTTTTGTTTATATAATATTTTTATTCCAAGTAATGTATTGTAATTTGCTTACATATTAATTTATATTGTTTTTGAATAATTGACAATTGTTTAGGTTTCAAAGAAAGAAACAATTGATACAAATATTTTTCGTTACCGTTAACAATAGCTTGGTGTATTTCATACGTGGTATATTCATTCAAAGGTTTTAATATCTTTTGTACTAGTCTATTGATTGTGGCGTTACCAAATTTGGGAGTAAGATACTGAAATGACAAAATCTGTTTATATAAAACATGTTCATATTGTACACCTTTTTAAAACGTACGTATTAAAAAAGAAAAAGTATTAACTAAAAATATTGTCTTACTTCATTGTATACATTTTTGAATTCAATTACAACTTGTTCACGTTGTTTTGCATTTAAATCAAGCAAAGTTTTAATAATCGTATCAATCACTAATAAATTATTACAATATATGATATATAATTTAATAAACTTAGTATAAAATAAATAAATACATTTATATAACTTCTTTTAAATTAAGGTGTATATATTGAAGTTCTTTTCGCTTTATTTAATGCACTTTAGTATAAGCATTATGACATATATTTACTGTAGTGTAATTTTATTATTAACAGCACCAATAGTAATAGTTATTTGTATAAGGCTAACTTCGGTATCTTCGTTTGATACACAATGCTCGATTAAAAAACACATCATTATGCATTACCCGATGTAGCAATGCATTTTATTTCTAGTTTGGATGCCATATATTTAGTAAAATGCATCCTTTTTTTGAATAAAATTATCAAATTGTATAGAAACTATATACAACCTATATATATATATATAATATTAAATTAAACTTTTATAAAATTTAGGAAATAAAATTAATAATTAACTTATTATACTTGCAATGTCTTATTAATTATATATTTTTTAACTAAAAATAAATATTTTGTTAATAAATTTAATGATGTTTTGATCCAGTAATACAGCGCTGAACTCAAACTTAGGTAGACATAGGTTCGAGTGTCCTTATGACACTTAATACGGACCCTGGTTTACCTTTACTAAAATGTCCGCATGTTAAACATTTTTTATAATAAAGCATTCAAACAATTATATTAAATATAATTATTACTATTATTATTATTATTTTTATTATTATTATTATTAGTAGTAGTAATAATAATAGTAGTATAAATAAACTGTAAAAATGTAGTTGTTAATTTTTTAACATTGACATTTTACATACTGTAATTTTGAAAATCTTTTTCTTTTGGGTTTAATAATTTTTCATCTCTATAACGCATAAACGTCAAAAATGAACGTAAAGCTGTGGCTTCCTCAATAGCGTTAAAATTAGGAAGTCCTATTATGGTTTTTCCCTGCTGTAATTTATATTAGAAATTCAATTTTGACTTACACTAAAAAGAAAAAACAAAAAAATACAACAAGTGTTTTAATTTTTACGTAATTTGTAAATTATTCATATTTCAAAAACAGAACATGCACAAAATCACAATTACTATTAAGTAATTATAATAAAATATTAAGCCTTTTTAAATATTAAGTTATAATTGTCTTACTTGTTTGCTAAACAATTAGTTAATATACAGTAAAAATAGTATAATGCTGATCTAATTTATTTATATATATTATTTTTACTTATAAACGTTTTACAAATTTTTAAGTAAAACATGCACTATAGGATATAGGAGTTAAGTTTAATTATGTTTAATAAAAATACATTTGCTTATAGCAAACAGTTTGTCAGTTGTATAAATCATTTTTAATCTCATTTGAGCACTGCCTTGAAACCAACTACAAATGAGTTAAATTTGTTGTGTACACGTATTTACAGTATTTGAAACATATTATGAACAATAATTATACAATAACGTAAAAATGTACAATAATATTAATGTTATACAGCAATTAATAATTTCTTACCATATATTGAAGTAAATGAAACAATAAGATACAGCAGCGTACATGTAATAAACTGCATTACAATAGAAAGTGTTTACTTATTACATACACCAAAATCAAAATATTAGTACTTAAATAGTATTTATTACAATTTTGTAATATTATTTAATTGGTTGAGTGTTAATGCACATTTATAAATCAAAATTTACCAATAAAATTTTACTATGTCCCACGAATTACTATAATTTTGTTTAACTTATTATAAACAATTAAATAAATATTGTCACCAATTTTAATTATTTGCCTTGTACATAAATTAAAATTGAGTTAAAATTTTAGTTGAAAATTAATAATACCATACAAATATTTTTAGTAATATTATAGGTATTTTCTTAAAAATATTAAAAACGTATATTTTGTTTGTTAAAGAATTGTTATTTAACTCAAAAACAATAAAATACACCATTTTGTTAAACTATAAAATATAATTAACACTGATGTAGTTGTTTGTTATTTAGGAGCAGAAAATATACAACCCTCACAACAATTACTGCAAAAAAGTGATTATCTAACTAAAACCTCTCTAGCACCTACATAGCATACAAGAGAAACGTCACTTTAATTATAAAATATACAATACTATATAATATTTAAAAAAAACTAGAATTATATATACATATATATTGTAAGTAAAAAAAATTACATAAAATATCAACGGGTGCAAAATCGGAAATGGAGTAAAATGATTAACATGATTTATAACGTCAACTACTAATAAAAATACAGATTGCACGCAATTTTTTCAGTTACCAAATGATTAAGGACATTACAACTTTCAAAAAATTCAATAATTTATGTGATCGCCTTTCTTTTGAACAACCTGATCCAGGCGTTTTGGAATGCTGTCAATGAGAGTGTTGATATATTCTTGTTTCATCTCATATTGAACAACAAACCGAATGCGTTCACATAAATCCTCAATTTCGGTATGCTTATTGATATTGCGCTTTAGCATACTGAAAAAATTTTTAATAACATTGATATCCGGGCTGTTAGGTGGCAATTGAGCGAAAGATAGCTTTTTTGATTTTAGCCCCTCTACTGTCTAAATGTAAATATAAAGCAAATATAGTAAAGTTAGATGAATATGACGTTACCTTTTTGGACGTATGACATGGAGCATTGTCCTGAAAAACAGTAGTAACCCCCGTGCAAGTGTACTGCATTTTATAATAAAAAACATCCTTTATAACTGAAACAAATTTTTCACTATTTAAGGTACCAGATATAATTCTCCATTTGATAGGTTGATTATACTTAATACCAAACCAACACATTACTTGTCGAGGGTGGGCTTTCTTTCTAACAACCGGGAGTGAATGTTTTTAAAAACTTGTCCCACACAACACTTTGTTTTTAAAGCCAAATGGTTCATCCCAAATCATTGTTTTATTAGCAAAGTATACGGAACGCCAATAACATAAGTGTCGTTCACTCCATAGTTTACAAAAGGCTAATCGGTCATCCTTTTGTTTTTTTGGTAATAAATGGCTTGATCTTTGGTGATTGTAGAGTTAAACCAGATTCGATTGCTCTGTTTCTTATAGTGGAATAAGTAAAACTGTTTAAACTATTTCTTTTAGTTTCTGAAATAGGTTTATTATAATTTTTTTTTTAACTTTATAATAATTTTTTGATCATCTGTACTTGTTGTTGCACGTTTTCTTCCAACATTATCATAATTTCGGGGTTTTTGATCGTTGATAATCCGATAAATTGTTTGAAGGTTAACTCTATATAAATCTGCTAATCTTTTTGGTGAAAATCCTTCATATTTTAATTCTTTAATAGCACGGTGTTCATTTTCAGTAAAATGAAGGGATTTTTATCACTATTCTCCATTTCAAAAACAATGCAATCAGAAAGCAGAATTAGCGGCTGAGCGGAATTTCATGGTTAAACGTAAATAATAAATTATTAGATTTATTTTGAAATTTTTATTTAAAATTAAGAAAAAAGAATTTCTATTATTTTTATTTATATAGATTAGAATAATTAAATGTTTATTTTGATAATTATTATGACATCACAATCAGAGCAGATTTGAATGTGTGTTTAACATCAATTTTAAGAATTAGTTATTGTTCATTTTTAATGAAATTAAGCACACAAAATAATAATAGGCTAATTATTATAAAAATTATATAATTTTAACTTATTATCCACGTTAATATAGAAGTAGCTTTTTAAAATATACTATTTTGGCCGACTCAGCCTTCTTAAATAAATATTTCTAAGTATATATAAAGGATCTATTAAGCACTAGACATTATTTTTAATTCCCGATAGTTGTTTTTACGAAAAAACAATTGGACATAACAAATTAATTTAGATTTAATACCTTTGTAATTTTTTGCGGTAATTGTTAAAATGGGTGTAATATGTTTCATCTTCTTTATCGCACGAAATTTAGTTAACACTAAAATTATTATTTATTTTATTATATTTATGTTTTCTACTTTGAATATCTTACGAGAAACATCTTTCAGCAGTAGACATTTAAGCAAAGCCGAACGTGAGCCTGCATTTAGTGCCGGTGATGAGATTCGAACTCAAGCCCACCTAGGTCCAAATTTGAGCGCTGTACAGCCACACCAGTATAATAAAATTGTTTTTAATAATAATTACTTTTAATTGTAGCTAATAAAACACTGACTTAAGAGATTCATATATTGGATAATAAAATAATTTGCTGTGTATAAAGATTATGGTAAAGATTTTAACTTTTACAGTTACAACTATATATATATATATATATAAGCAACAAATTTTAAATTAGTTTTAAAAAAAGTATTAAATAACTCTTATGTAAAAAATTATATTAACTAATTTAAATAGTAGTTTTTTTCTAGTAAAATATATCGATATTTTTTAAGCTAAAATGTATTTTAATTATCACAGAGTTACATTTTGCTGTCTCAGGTTCTTTTTGAATTATGGGACTACGTTGCTGTTTTTTGTTGTAATAGTTATTTTATTACCCCATGTTTATTTTTGAAGCTAAAAGTGTTTTGTAGTAAATAGTAATATTACAAAAAAAATAGATATATATTTAGAATTGTTAAAAGACAATTTTACCCTGTATTATGTTTAAATTAATTTTTATCTAAAAATGAACTTAAATACAATTAAAATTAATTTCGCAAACAGATTACATTGTTTTTTAAAACATATGTGACTTTGGCATAAAAGAATTCATTTTAGTTTAAAAAAGATATTACCATATTTTAAAATAAAAATATTACTGCTAAAATTTACTTACATATTTTGCTGGATAATGGTAATTTTACAATTTTTGGTTACATTACACAATATTTTTAAACTTATGTTTGTACAAATTTCTCTATACACAATAACTTATTTTAATGTGCAAATTGTTAATTCTTTTAATTCTATATATTATTAACCTAAACACGAAGTACCAACAATTATTTTAAATGTTTAATTTTGTTATTGTAAATGTATTTTATTGTAATAAAAAATTAACTTAAATTAAAACATCACTATTATGCTCCTTACTAACAAATACATGAATACTTGTTATTTATGTTTTATAACTTAAAAAATTAGTGTTTTATCATTTTTAAAATATACAAAAAATATTTTACAAATTAATAAAAATAATTTATATACATATTTATGCATAAAACACACTATATTAAATAAACGATGACATTCTCAAATTATCCTAAGAATATATACTAAACTTTTATTTTAATTTCTTATTTAACTTTTAGTTAAATCTAGCATCAGTTTTAAACCCATATATATTACTAAATGCTGACATTCAATTAACATTCAACTACATTACTAATATTAATTTACCTAAATAAAAATATTTTTAAAATGATTTATTCGAAAAACAAAATATTAATTAAAAAAAATTAATTATTTCATTAAATTAAAATTGACATTTTTCTTATAAAATAATAATGCTAAGTTTTGCTTTGTAGAAATGTTAACTTAAATTGTTAAACAATATTTAATAAACACATTTATTAATAATTTATTAATTATTACAATAATCATATAAAATATATTTACTTACTTTGTTTAGATGGACATTGTTATTAAAAATGAACTCCTTATAATTATATATATATATAAATTTTAAATCAAAATATCCTAATATATCTATAAACAAACATATTTTTATGCATTCTTTAATGTAATTTTTAATAAGATTAACTCAAAATAATGAATTTAACATTAATAAATTTTCTTTTTTTAACACTTTTTATTTTAATGATTGTGTATTACTTAAAATTTATGAGTAGTTCAAAATGTTTGTCTTTATTTTACTAAATAAGTTTAGGTAATTTAGCATTTTTCAATAGGATTTAGATATAAGATAATATTTATTTTATAAGGAACCTATTTAATTATATTTAAATAAACTTTTGTACTACTATTTAAAGCTAAAATACGTATACAAGTATAAATTTATTTTATATTTTAAAAATGTTTTTTAATTAATAATTTTTTTTTGTTTCCATTACGTTTACTTATAGTCACTTTAATTAAACCATTAAAAAAAATTAATTTTAGCAATATTGGTAATAAACATTAAATGAAAATTTTTTTATTAATAATAAGCATATTTTTAAACAAATTAAACTATAATAAACTTTAAAGGAGTCAGTGGTATATTGCAATAGATTGGAAATTTAAATTAACAACATGAGGCAACTTTAATAATCAATACACTAGCATAATTTACGGTATGGTGTAATAATATGCTGGTTTAATTATTTATTAACAAGTATATAATAATGTAAACAAATTCTTACTAATAAAAGACAATGAATTAACAGTACACTGCACGCAAAAGCACTTTGATTATTATTATCATTATTATTACTATTATTATTATTATTATTATTATTATTATTACCATTCTTATCATTATTATCGTTATTATTATTATTATTGCTATTATTACTATTATTATTATTATTATTATTATTGCTATTATTACTATTATTATTATTATTATTATTATTACTATTATTACCCTTATTATCATTATTATTATTGCTATTATTACTATTATTATTATTATTATTATTACTATTATTACCCTTATTATCATTATTATCGTTATTATCATTATTATTATTGCTATTATTACTATTATTATTATTATTACAATAATAATAACAACTGTCAATAAATTCAAGTAATTATAAATCACTAAATTTGTTAAGCAAAACATTAAATTTGGTGATTTTTTTTAATATGGGAAACATTTTTGTTAAAAGATAAACATAAATAATGGATAATAGTTTTTACTTACCAAAAACAGTGCAGTTATGCCTTTTTATTTCTCTAAATATAAACCTGT
This sequence comes from Cardicola forsteri, assembly GCA_025895645.1. Classification (NCBI taxonomy): domain Eukaryota; kingdom Metazoa; phylum Platyhelminthes; class Trematoda; order Strigeidida; family Aporocotylidae; genus Cardicola; species Cardicola forsteri. The sequence goes on from JAKXYG010001110.1 coordinate 24,741, forward strand.
GTTTAAACTCATTAATTGCTATTTTTACATTTCTACATAAATGTAAAACTTGGAAGCTAATAAGTGAGATTTATAAAATAATGGATAAATTTTATCGCCAATGTTTTAGAAACATTATGTTACAAAATAATTGACTAGCAGGTAATAGGTAAAAGTTAATGTAATTTATATATATAAACAGTAGGCAACGTATTTCATTCTATTTAATTTTTTTTAATATTTTTGTTTGTAAAATAAATTAATGTATATTTTTAAAATAATTTTTTTTTCATTGAAGCGCTACATTTTTTAATAAATATATAACCTTGATACTTACGCTGCTAATGCGATACCTAAAATTTAACTATTTCAAGCTAAAATTTATGAAATATAAAAATATGTAATTTATTTACAAAAATAATTATTAAAAAATATATGTTAATTTTATATTTCTTTTATTTAAAAAAAATAATTTTTAAAATAAAATAACTGCTTATTCATATATTTACAAATTTGCACTGTATTTTTAAATAGTCAACAAATAATTTATTTTAAAAATATTTTAATATAAAGAATTTTAAAACAAATTTTTTTCCAAATAATTATTAATTTATTTTTAATAATTTAAGCACAAGGTCGATTTTTATTTCTTGTTTCAAAATTTGAAATTTTGATAAAAAGGCTTCTTATTTCCGCGCACTTCATACTTATGGTTAAAACAGCTCAGCGTCGTTATTTTTCTTTCCATAATTATAAATTAGTTAAAAGTTTCTATAAAAGGAGCACAAAAGTTAAAATAATTGCCGAATGCATAAAAATAGATGTTTCAACTGTGTACAACATTTTGAAAAATAGAACAAGCTCCAGATAATCCACAGTTGGTAGAAAACGTTCAACAAGCCAACAAAATGATTAGTTTATAATTATGCAACTTAAAAACATAACAACGAATGTAACACAAATAAAAAATAAATACTTAAAAGATTTTTCTTATTAAATTGTAAAATGGAGGATGAAATCTGAAAACTTGATTTTTAAAGCCACTGTTAAGATACCTCTACTTAATCGTGCCCATAGATTACAACGAGTGTAGTTTGCCAAAAATTACAAACATCGTTATTTTGGAGATCAATATACTTTACAGATAAGTATGCAATATTCTACGAACCATGGACTGAACATTCAAAGGTTATTTATAGTCCAAATTTTCTACTCAACCACACTTGTACTGCTATAAAAGTTGCACATACTTCATGTGTCAAAAGATATTTTGGAATTAAGTACAATCAGTCTCCAAAATGAATGCGTACTAGATGCAATTTAAACAACGCCGAATGTGTACAAATATTTAGAGAACTGTTTCATAGTTAATTGTCCAGAAATACTACAGGACAACTAACAATTATTTAAGACAACGCTCCTGTGCATACTTCAAAAGTGGTAATGTGTATTTTAACATAACTTATAATTTACAATTTACTATACGTTTTACACCACAAAAGTTTTAAAAAGCAAAAAGTTTACTTTTATTCAACTTTCTCCATACAGTCCAGACCTTAATGTAATTAAAAACTTTTTTATATTTTAAAACGTGATGTGAACCGCATAGAAACTGACGTATCATTAGAAGCGAAAATTAATCATGTTGTAAAAAATTGCATTTCAAAGGACTATATTGGTACGTTGATAGATTCCTACCCCATGCGGCTGGCAGAAGTTGAACAAAAGCGTGGATATTACTTAAATTACTGACATCATTAAGTTTGTTACCTTTATTTTGTATATTTGTGTATTTTAGTAGATAAAACTATTTTTTTAAACCAATTATCTGTGTTTGTTTTTAGGTTTTCATAATGGTGGTATTGTCTTTATTGTTTTATATTGCTTTATATTAAAAATTTTTGGCAAATAATATTAAATGTATATATATTAGTAAAGTATTATCTAAGGTATTTATTAATAATTGTTAAATATGTCTAAGATTAGTAACAAGTGCTACATATATTTCAATATTATAGTAGGTCAAAATTGGATTCACTTATGTCACTATCTGTATATATATATAAATATATATATATAAATATATATATAATTGTTTGAAACATTTTGCAATCATAAGTAAACTAATTTTACACTAAATGCTAACAACTATGTTTAAACAACATATTTTTATTGTTTTAATTAAGTTTATTATTATCTTTGATTCCAATGTGTTTAACCTAAATATTTTTATATGACATTTGCAAGTACACTACAGTTTTACCTAGGAAATACTGGCAAATAGCAAATAACTTGGTTATAACCTATTGGAGATGAATTGATTAAATCGTATGTAAAATAAATTAAAAATTCATTGTGGCAATTAGTATTTAAAACTAAAACAATGTTCTCACTTGATGCGCTTTACATTTAACTAAAAAATTCTAGTTATATTTCTAACCATAATATTAGTTATTATTATTATTATTATTACAAAACCCTTTTGCTTTAAAAAAATAAGCATGGGGCAATAAGATTACAATTACAGCAAAAAATTAACATCAAATTCTCGTAATTCAAAGAGAACATGAGACAACAAAATGTTTCCATGTATTTGAACATTCTGCCAAACGTTTTGCTTGTGCCCATAAAACATTCATTTCAATTAGATCTTCCCGAATAGTTCTTAGCCAAGTTTTCTTTGGTCTGCCAACCTTTCTTTTACCATTTACAATTGTCCATTCCAAAACCGTTCTTGCTGGTCTTTCATGCGGTAAACGTAGAATTTGACCAAGTAATTTTCTTCGTCTAATTGTAATAATGTCATGGAGTGAACGAGAGTCAGTTCTTTTCATGATCTCATCATTTGAAATGTGATCGCGCCAGGTAATCTTTAAAATACTTCTAAGACACCGGCGATGAAAAACATCCACCATTTTATCAATCTTGTCCGTACGTTTCCACGTTTCACTCCCATATATTGCCGTAGGAATGATTATTGATGCGTACAAACGATGTTTTGTCTTTAGGCGAATGGAAGAACATGACCATATTGATCTGAGTCTATTGAAGACTGATATTGCTTTACCAAGTCTGGCTTTAACATCAATTTCGGTTTGTCCGTCTTTACCAATGATGCTTCCCAGATATGTAAAGGAATCAACAGTATCAATATTTTGTCCACTAATTTTGATAGGCAAATCATTGTTTGACTTTATGCACAACACTTTTGTCTTTGAACAATTAATCCGTAAGCCAATACGAGAACTGATATCACTGAGTCGTGTTGTCATATTTTGCATCATTTCTGGAGTTTTACTGAGTAGACCAATATCATCTGCAAAATCCAAATCCGTTAATCTGCCTTGGTTCCATTTGATACCATAAGACAAATTATTCATGGATTGAGTCATAATAAAATCAATTACCAGAAGAAACAAAAACGGTGACAAAATACATCCTTGACGTACTCCCGTGACAATTTCGAACATAGCAGTATGACCATTTTTTGTTCGAACACAGCAACTTGAATTTTGGTATAGCGAACGCATAATATTCACATATTTTAACGGTATTCCGTAAAACTTAACGATTTTCCACAAAGATTCTCGATGAACACTGTCAAAAGCTTTTATATAATCAATAAAATTGATTGTTAGTGATTGCTGAAATTCTTGACTTTGCTCAATAATGTTACGAAGAGTGAGTATTTGTTCAATACAGCTTCTTCCTTTCCGAAAACCTGCTTGTTGTTCTCAAAGGTGTTTATCTACCGCATTACTTAAACAATTTAAAATTACTTTACAAAACACCTTACCAGGAACAGACAATAAGGTTATTCCGCGCCAATTATTGCAATCATTCAGACTTCTTTTTTTGGGAAGGGTAACAATTAATCCTTGTCGTCAATCATTTGGAACTTGTTCATTATGCCATATAACATTAAATAAATGAGCAAGCTCATTTGCTACAACATGACCTCCATGTTTAAGCATCTCTGCAGTTATCTCGTCAAGTCCTCCTGTCTTATTGTTTTTCAACCTTTGAATTGCATAAATCACTTCAGTTACAGAAATGTCATCAATGCATATTTCTGGATTTTGAGTCACATTTATATCATTATCATTATCAAAATCTATGAGAGTATTTGGCATAGGCTGATTAAGTACTTCTTTAAAATGTTCTACCCATCTAGATGATTGCTCATCATTTGTTAGAAGCAAACGACCATCTTTTCCTTTGATTGGAATATCGGTGTTCTTTCTAACCCCGGACAGTTGTTTAACAATTTTATACAGAGTCTTGGAATCATTTTTTGCTGCTGCCTTATCTGCTTCTCTGCATCTGTTTTCTAGCCAATTATTCTTATCTTTGCGGCAGCTTTTTTTAACCTGTTTATCTAAAGTTCTATATTTATCATCAAATATTTTCCAAATAACAGGATTGTTAGATTGATCTCTCTCTAATTTTGTTTTCTTTCTGAGATCAATTAAATTCCATGAGACTGATGAAATCCATTGTTTCTTTGTAGAGTGACATTTTCTACCTAGCACATTTGCTGCACAGTCTGTAATTGTTTTATGAAACAATTTCCATTGATCATCAGACTTTCTACCCTTTTCAGATTTTGAAATGTATTTTTTAAGGAATTGTAAAATTAATTTGAGATATTTGACTGTTTAAGCTTCTCACACGAAAATGGATGTAATTTTTTTGTGGTTTCTACTGTTTTTAATTTTAAACAAATTTTTCCAACAAGAAGATTGTGATCAGAACCAACATCTGCACCGCGATATGCACGTACATCTTGCAATGAAGATCGCCATTTTGTGCTAATACAAATGTAATCAATTTCGTTTGTTGTTTTTCCATCTGGAGAAACCCACGTTGTCTTGTGCATATTTTTGTGAGCGAAAAAAGTGTTGCCAATACTCATTCCACAATGACTGTTTAACGTCAACAACCTATAACCATTATCATTTATGCTATCAGCATAGCCATGTGGTCCAACATTTGAGGAGTACCCAGATCTATCTTTTTTCAATTTTGCATTGAAATCCCCGATCAAAATTTTGATGTCTCTTCTTGGCACATCATCTAATAAACTTTGTAATTGATCATAAAAAATATCTTTTTGGTTCTCCTCAGTTGCCTCAGTAGGGGCATAGACTTGCACAATTGTTACTTTTGCAAATCTGGTGTTGAATCTAGCTGAAATGATACGGTCGCTCACAAGTTTCCATCCAATTATAGCTTTAGTAGCATTTTTACTCAACATAATACCAACTCCATTAATATGATATTTTTCATGTCCAGAATATAAAATTGATGTATCTCCACTCTTGAAATAACCTTGACCTTTCCATCGCATTTCGCTAATACCCAAAATATCTAAGTTGTAAATTTTCATTTCTCGAAGGACTTGTTCTAACTGTCCAGTACGAAAAAGTGTGCGCACATTCCATGTCTCAACACTGGTTAAGGTTTTGGCATTAAAGATTCTGCAAATCGAAGATTGAGCTTCCTTTCGGCTTTCACTCAACCCTGTCATTTGTGTAACTCTGTCATCGAGATACGCGCGATCACTTCTTTGCCGTTGTTTGCCGGAATGGCGTCTTCTTATTGTTTCCGTAGCAGTATGGATTTTTTACAGAGGCCAGGTTGCTAACCTTGCGCTCGAACCCTCCTCCTTTATCCAGGCTTGGGACTGGCTAGATTGAATCATTTCTGATCCAATCTAGGCGGAGTTATAATATTAGTAACATAACTTTATAATTAAACTTGTGCAGTATGTATATTTTTAAATATTACAAATTAATTTTTTTACATTGTTATACATTTTATTTAAAATCACGTGTATGTTTGCAAAGTACAAAACTTAATTATACTAATTTGTTTTAAATTTGAAAAAATCCATTAATTAATTAATAAAAATTATATCAAGAAATAAAAATAGTACATGTCCTTTTAATGATGATTTGTAGCATTTATCTATCAAATATAGATCAACATTTGATTGTTTTTAAATATATTCATTTTCCTTCTGCGATAATTTTTTTATTAATGGGCTTTACTTACACACATGTATATATGTACTTAAATTAATTTTATTTTAAATAGAAAATATGAACAATTTGGTCTCAATATAAAATGTTCAAAATTTAGAACAATTATTAATTGGTAACTAAAAGGTTTGTTTTAAATTTTAGGAAAGATTTTAGTCGTGCAACTCAAAAAATATAATTATATTACTTGTTATGTGTTGAACACATTTTTACTGAGGAATCAAAATTCAATGAAATAATAATAACATAAATAGTAACTAATAGCATTGTAAAGCCTATTTTTCAAAAATATTATAAAACTTGTATAAAACGTTTGTCATAAAATTTTAAAGCACTACAACAATTATTTAATTTCTCTTTAAATAAATAACTTTTTTTTAATATTGTGTTTATATTTAAATTGTATTTAAATCGTATTTATATTACCATTCGTTGTTAGAGTGGTTGTAGTAGTTGTTGCAGTAAAAGTAAAAATAGCAAAAATAAAAATAATAACAATAATAATAGTAATAATAGTAATAAAAATAATAATTTTTAATAAACAAAAACATTTTTTATAGTGACATAACAAACTCCTAAATAATAAAAGTGTTTAATTTCAAATAATTTTATAAAATTAATTACTTAATTTTTTTATTTTATGTTGCCGAAGTAGTCTAATGGTATGGTGCTCAATTCAAATCTAAGTAAGTGAGTTTGATTACAACCCCTGGCATTTATTTTTACTAAGTGCCTGTTGCAAAAAGTGTTTCTTATAAAATATTCGAGTAATAAATGGTAAAATAAATAATACGAAATATTAAAATAGTAATTGACATCAAGTTTACTTAGTACACAATTTATAATTACATGTAATGCATGTAATAATAAATTGCGATGAACATAAGTGCTTTTTATGTATCTAAACAAATTTATTAAATATTAGTGAACAGCAAACAAAGTTTTGTACAGTATATATATATACGTATATATATATATATATATATATATATATATATGTATATATATAACTCGTAATTTAAAATAGTTACAATTTTAATGATTATTTTTTGTTCAAACTAATTTCAAAAATTAATAAAATGTTTATTGTATTGCACAAAAAATATTAATTAAAGCAATGTAATGTTTTTAGGCATTAACAATTAACCAATAAACTAATAATTTGAAAAATATAAGTACATTATTTAAGCTTTAAATAAATTATTTTGGTTCATGTAATAAATAATCACTTTGTCTTTTAATGCAGTTTGTAACTTATGCACTGTATTTTATCGGTTTGTTAACTTTAATATATGGTAAGAAACGTTTATAACTTTGGCATAATTATACATTTTTGGTTGTGAATTGTTATGTATTAATATTATTGTTAATAATGTTTTAAATATGTTAAATAAATGTATATAACACATATAATTTTATAATATTTGGTTTTAATTCTGTAATGAGATGAAGGTTGAGTTAAAGCATAAAGTGAAAAATATATTGCTTATACAAAAAATATAGTTTTATAAAGAAAAAAAACGTTTTTTTTAATTTTTATAAAAACAAAAAAAATAGTTAGTAATAGTTACCCAACATTTTTATAGATAAAATAGTTTAAATTAACTGGAACATTTTGTAATGCACGTTTTATTGTAAAATTTATAAATTTTAATAAGTAAATATATTACTTTTAACAAATTAAGTTAAAAAATTTTTTTTGATATTTTACAAAATATTTTAGCAAACGAGTGAGCTACAAATTATAAAATATTTAACATTTTAAAAATGTTTATCTATAAACGTTAAGTATTTTATAGTACATTTTAAAAAACTTGTTTTACAAATAATGTAGATTTAAATTTAATAATTATGGTATTTATTTTCTTATTCATTTTAGTGTAAGTCAAAATTGCAATTCTTAATTTAAACCACAGGATGGAAGAACGCTAAAACCAAAACCTAATTTTGATGCAATTAGTGTAGCCCAACAATTGCATAAAGAAATTAATTTTTTGCCATATAAATGTGGTGAAATGACAAGTGACATTGATATGGAAATTCGGGGTCTTAGTATGCACAATATAATTTAAAAAAATTAAATTTCTACGTTTTCACAATTTAATTTTATAATATGTTTTTAAATTAATTATTATTATACTAATTTAAATTACAAATAAAAATTTAATAAAAAACTAAAAAAGTTAAACATTTTGTATATATATATATATATATATATATATTGTATTATTTTAATAGTTGCTGAAATAATTTTTGACATTTTGGCTAAACTTACCGCAGAGGAACGTGTAAAAGTTACAGCCCAGTACATAAATACATTTGGTGAAGTATGACAATATTATTTAAAGCTTTATTTATGCAGTGTCAATATTTATAGTTTAAAGGTTGATAATATATAAACATTTTTATATCAATAACTTGTAATTATAGAATCCTATTCCAAAATTTCGAGACATTGCAGTTAACGATGCAATTATTTCATTGCTACAATCTTTAAGCAAATATACCCTAAGTGAAATTTACCAAGCATTGCATTTTAATGATACCAAGTATTTAAGTCAATTGTTACTTGAATTAAAAGATGAAACGTATTCAACAATTCAAACTGAATACAAATTATTGTGTAAGTAAATTATAATACATGTTATCTAAATAAAATGGACTTTTAAAACTTTTACGTTTATTTTTTTTATATAATCACGCTACAAATATTTACTTGATGCAAAGAGCATTAAAACATTATACGTATCCATTTTATTTTTTTACTATAATAAAATGCTATTTTTGTAGATTTAACTTTTGTAGTGCAAAAAAAAGGTTTCAGCTTGGAGTAAGCAACTGCAATTGTTTCAAAAACAAGTAAACCGTTAAGAAAATTAAGACAAAACATTAGTTTACAAATATGAAAGCTTTTACAAAGTAGTTCGCTAAAAATAATGCATTTTAAATTATCAATCTAATTTGCAATATCTACTTTCCAATCAAAACATGGAATCACTTAATTGTAGAATATTGAATTTATATTACACGGTTAATACTTGTTGATGTAATTATTAATTTAATTAGATGCCTAACAATATATTATTGTACACTAAAATATAATTTAGTTTATAAATTGTTTTGTTTTTATTTTAGATAATAAAGAACTAACAACAGACATGGAACTCTTAAATGATGCAGAAACAAAGTCTGTTTTAATAAGTTTATTGAAAAATGAAAATCCGTTAATTAATACTGTTGAAGAATTATTATCTATAGCCAAAAGATATAAAACACTGTACGAACGTTTTGTAAACTTATTTTAGTATTTTAATTTTAATTATTTTTAATTATTTTAATTATTATACAAATTACTGTGTATTTAATAAAAAGTAAATGTGTTATTAATATAAATTTTTATTTTAATAAAAACAACTATAGTAAATGTGACTACGATTATAAGTCACAAGCAATTACGGTAGTACATTTAACTCTCCGTAAATTGTTGGCCATTGCTACGTTTAATATGCATTTTCTAAAAATATCTTAAACAAAACGTAAAAAATAATGAACACAGAAAGAAGAAAGTAATGCCCATATATTTTTAATAAATTATGGTCTTTAAGCAAATTAAATGTTAACTGTCATTTAAGCAGATTTAATTACCAACTAAGTTTTACAACATTAAACAAATATAATATTATTTTGTTTCAATGTATACAGTACTCTAGATAATAACACTAAAATAGCTCAAACTTTGCGCAAATGGACTTCTAAACAAGTTACAACCTTCATCGACTTATACAAAGAAGTAAGATTTTTTCAAATGTTCAATTAGTATTTGCATTTTATACACAAACATTATACACGTTATCTTTATTTAACTTTAACGTTGTAAATTAGCAAACATCCACAAATTTTATCGAGCTGAAATGGGAAACCGAAAGTAACAATTTTGACTGGTTGATTTCTACAATTGGTTTGTTCAAATTTACCTGTATTTTAAATTTTAAATTTTTGTTACATTCTAGTTACATTAAGCAAACGCAATTATATATATATATATATATATATATATATATATATATATATATATATATATATATATATATATATATATATATATATATATATATATATATATAATATATATATATATATATATATATATATATATATATATATATATATATATATATATATATATATATATATATATATATATATATATATATATATATATATATATATATATATATAATATTATACATATATACAGCCCCTAAATAAATTTGTGTTAAAAATTTTTTACAAATAATCGAAATTAATTTATTAACTTTCGATGTTATTCTGTAAAAATAATTTTTAAGAATTTAAAATAATGTTAAATATTTAGTAGTTGATTTACATTTACTTAGATATATTTTTTTTAAATGCCGAGTTGGTTGAAAAAGCATATTTTAAGAACAACACCTATATAAATGGAATAGATAAACGCAATTAACATTTTTTTAATAATAATTAATAATTTTTTAATTAATTTGTTTAAAATAATTGTTTAAAAATGCATTTTAATACCCTAAGTTTACGCTTCTACATCACAAAATTTATGTTTTTATTACGTTATAAAAAAAATTAAAATCAAAATTAAAAAACATTATTTTATATTCAAAAAATAATTAATTAATTACTTTTTAAATATTTTAATATTAAATAAGCATTTTAAAAGTATGTTTATACTCAAAAGTTACTATAGTAACCAAAAAATTGAAATAATTTAAAAACCGGTTTTTTGTGTAATATAGCTTTGAAAACGGTGCTTCGGTTTTTACTTTAAAATATTGATTTGTTGCTAAATTTAAGTTAAAAATTAATATTTGCATACGAATTAAAATTAACAATACAGTATATCTTATTAAAACGATTTAAAAATTATAATAATGTTTTTAATATTATTTTAGGTATTTTCTTAAAGATGTTAAAAATTTATTTTGTTTGTTAAAAAATGATTATTTAATTTAAAAATAATAAAAAACATTATTTTGCTAAATTATAAAATATAATTAACACAGATATAGTTATTTGCTACCTAGGAACAGAACATATTACATGTTATATCTTTTTTATCACAGGAAGTTTAGTTAAATTTTTATTATAAAATAAAAACACAAAAATTACGTTTTGTAATAGTAAAATAAAATTGTTTTTAATACTAATTACTTTTAGTTGTAGCTAATAAAACACTGACTTAAAAAGATTAATATGTTGGATAATAAAATAAGTTGCTGTGTATAAACATTTTTGTACAATCTTAAAATTTTATAGTTGGAACAATATGTATAAGCAATAAATATTAAATTAATTGTATAAAAAATATTAAATAACCCTTATGTAAAAAATTATATTAAACAATTTAAACAGTGGTTTTTTTCTAGTAAAATGCTTCAATATTTTTAAAGTTAAAATGTATTTTACTTATACCAGTGTTACAATTGTTTATAAAAATAATAATATGTATTGTAATTTCACAAAATAATTGCAATTGTATTTAAACTTATTTTGTTTAGATAAAAAACTTAATTTAGCAATAACACGGGCTAAAATAAAAATAATAACATTTCTGAAAATCGCTATTTAATAGTTTTAATACTAATATTATTTACTTTATTTTTTGTATAATAAAACTTAACATATAATAAGCATATTTAAATCAAAAAAATATATGTCTAAATTATTTTTTTTGTTAAAATTTAGATTACATAAAACTATATCAGCATTTTAATCAAAAGCATACCAAAACACCTAAGCCAAGTGGTTACAACACGAGCCATCTTATTTGTTATTTAATATTTTGTAGTAAATTACACATAAAACAATTTATTAACCTTAAAAATTAAATATGTTTTGCGTTTTTAAATATATTAGAAGTCATATTTTATGTTGGTAATTTTACACAATCTTAGATTATGAATCAGTTAATGTTTTATGTAATTTTTTTATTAGTTAAAATATATATCTCTAAAATTATATGTGTTTTAATTATCACATAATATTGTACGTTTTATAAGTAAAGTGACGTCTTTATTGCATGTTATGTGATTGCTATAAATGTTTTAGTTTAATAACTACGTTTTTATATTGCTGTTTCTTTGCCTATTTTGTCTTTGTTTAAATGGAAAAATAGTCAAATTGCACGTAAACAAAATAGACACATATGTAGAATGGTTTGTGGAACATGTGAACGGAAATAATCAGTCGTCAACACATATGCTTCATTTTCTCACCACACATGCCGAAGTAAGTTGACACAAACATAATATAAAAATAGTGGATAACAATAACAATAATAATAATAATAATAATAATTTCCATCATTTTAAAATATTTTATTTTAAAATATCATTCTATTCATTACATTTACTTTTGTACATCTTAAGTGACGCGTTTGTTAATACTGTTTAAAACAAATTATACTTGAGTTTGATTGTACATTATATTAAATATTTTAGATTCAACTTACTAGTTTGTAATATGCTCTAACTTTTACACAATACATTTTGTGCATTATAATTTTAAAACTATTAACCGCTAAAATAGTGCTTCAAATAAAAATTTGTTGTATCGTTTTTATTCAGCATTAAACATAATTTATATTGGTTATAATGGCATCATAATGTTTTAAGTTTTTGTAACCGATTGTTTCTAATTGAATAATTAATGTACGTTTGCTTTCAAAAAGTATGTTAACACTGTTGCCTTGTTGTTAAACGATAGTTTTTTCAACTGTTCAAATTACTAAACCTACATTATTATTATTAGAAAAACGTTTAATTTCACCAGCTATTTTAAATAGATGTTTAACAAATTACGTGACCAGTAAACACAAATGCATGTTGCTTTATTAAAATAAAAAATGCGAAATTCGCATACAGCATTGCAATGTACAAATTATTAGTTTTTTAAAACAAATTGTTAAATGTTGTTTTTGATTTCAGTGCAAAGTAAAGTACATATCATTTGAGTTTAATAAATTGTTGTATAAATTTTTGACAGGAGGACTTGGCTCATATTAAAAAGAAGTATGAAAGCAAATATGGGAAGTCAACCCTAAGAACTATTTGTAGAACTTGGAAAGATCACTACCAATTGATATTTTTACGTTTATTAGCTGAAGGCAAAGATTGTCCAAAAAAATAATAACAAACTTTGTTGTGTTATTTTTTTAAAATTTTTTATATTATAAAAATACCCACTGTTTTTTAGAAGAACATTAAAATTTTAATATGAATAGTGTACTATTATTTTAAATAAAATAAAAATAATATTTAACTTTTTTTGTTATTTTAAAATTAGCACATTATAAAGACGTTTAATCCTATTATAGCCGGTTTCAAATCCATCTTGAAAAAAGAAAGTTGAAGGTTACAAGTCATAGAATATATAAGCCGTATTCTATGTATATATATGTGTCTATATAAGAGCGAAAATGGGTTTTGTCGAAATTAACACATTAAAATTGATTAAATTTCTTCACACTGTTTAAGCATATTAGGTACATTAACATTATACTAAAATAACCCTTAAACATCACTTTAGAAATACTATTAATTAAAACAATAAAAATGTGTTTTTTAAATACCATTACCAAATGTTTGCTTTAACATAAAACTCCGGGGTAGTCTAGCGGTACAGCGCTCAAATTCGGACCTCGGTGGGCATGGGTTCGAATCCCATCACCGGCACTAAAATGCGGGCCTACGTTTGGCTTTGCTAAAATGTCCACTGTTGAAAGATGTTTCTTGTAAAACATTCAAAGTAGCAAACATAAAATAAATAAAAATTAATAATTTCGACAAGATAAATATACCACCACGTTATTTGCTTAAAAACAAATTATATTACAAAATATATACATTTATAGATAATGGACATCGCCAATATTACAAATTTAGTAGTTCAAATAATAACCATAGGTTTTTTATAACTTCTTTTAAATGTTTTGAATAGGAATTAACCAAATTATTAATATAATATTGTCCAATTCGACTTTTCAACACATTATCAATTTTTTCTATGAGCGTGCCTTGATTTTCTGTCCGGTTCACCCCTTGTTTAAGATTAGCAAAAAGGTTTTTAATTACATTGAGGTCCGCGTAGTATCAAGACAATTAAATAAAGCTCAGTTTTTTGCTACTTAAAGAATCTTTGGTCTAGCCAATAAAAAATGCGTTAAAGTTGAAATTATAAATAAACACGTTGTTTTTTTCGATGTATGCACTGGAGTATTATTACATTATCAAATGTCCTAAAGCATTTTATCATAGTTTAGTTCCAAAACGTTTTTTTTTTGAAAATGGTTGTAAATTGTGAGCTGTTTAAGTGGCTACTTGTTTGACTTTATTTTGGAAGTTGTTCAAACTTAATTTTATAATATCCATAAAAACATGATGGATGCGCAACCTTCTTAACAATCCAATTGTAGTTGTTTTTAAAAATCGGGATCGTAAAATCCGTGGACTGTACTGTCCATGATCTGTACTTTAAATCCCACTCCTCAGCAAAAATATAATTTCCAAAAACAAAAAACGGTTTTTATACATTTTTGCAAATTCCATGTATCCTTTTCTATGTTGTGCTATTAAAGAACTTTTTAGCGTTTTCTTTAACTTCAAAGTACCTAATTTAATTCAAATGCGGATAAATGAATATAAAATATTAGCTAATTCATTTTTTATATTTATTTCTATTAAATTTGATTATAGACAAATCATCTCGTTTACTAGTTCATGGTGCAAATACAGTTTCTACTGTTTTTGGTCGTGTATAATCCTTTAAAACTCTGTATACAATCCTTCTACTTACGTCAAATAAATCTGCAATTTGTTTACTAGTTAAACCAAGCAAGCACTTTTAAAATTATATAAATAAATAACAATTTTTTAATTATTGTTGCGTAATCGTTTTATAACATTAACTTTATATCTATATAATTTGTTATTTTAACTATCACCATTTACCCATTTAAATACTATTTATCCAAAAATTTCAAGACACTTAAATAATTATAATTATAAAAATAATTACCTTTAAGTATTGATAGCTCATATTATTTTGGCATCATTACTGTGTTGAAAAAATATATCTCAAATTAAAACGAAAAAAAGAAAAATAAGGGTTTATTGACAAGTACCAATTTAGACCAATCATAACGTGCAGTCACCAGCTCCTGTGTTGTGGCAACACCGCGATGGGAGAGATTGTGGAGGGAGTCAAATACTTGACGGCGAAAAGTTGTTGGTATTAACGGACGCTGTACACGTGTAGACACATCGCAGCGTATAGTACCCGCCGATGTCAATAATGGTACTTCTTGAATTTCTAGGCTATGTCCACAGTCGTTAAGGAACACGTTGTCCTTTAGCGCCTTGGCCATCGCGTCGAAATCTACTGTCAATGTTGTAATTACGTTAATTAAAACACGCGACAAAAAGTCACCTACTACACTAGTCTCTCCTTTAAGAAAACGGAGATCAGTAGTAAACTGCGAAATATAGTCTAGGTGTCTAGCTTTTCTCAGCAAATAACGCTCCGTTTTTGTACGGATGGCAAAAGTCAACGGTTTGTGATCAGTGTATATCCTAAAATCACGACCCTCTACAGCGTGGTGAAAATGCTTAATAGCGGCGTACGTCGCTAAAATTTTACGGCCGACTGTGTTATATTTAGACTCTGCCGATTATAAACGCTTAGGAATAACACCTAGAGGTTTTCATACCCCTATTTACTAGTTGTTGAATAACAGCTTTTATCGCAAAATTGGACGCTTCGCTAGTCAAGGCCAGTTCACGTGAACTGTCTGGGTATATCAACATTGTTAATTTAGCCAATAGCGTTTTGCTATTGACGAAAGTTTGCCTTGCCTCATCGGTGAGTTCTATCTTGCGTGAGTTCTCTTGCAGTAAATTGGAAAGTGTGTAAACATGTTCAACACACTTGGAAATGAATCTGCGGTAAAAATTAAGAAAACCCAGGTAGAAACGTAAATCCTTCAAAGTAGTGGGTTCAGGAAACGCTTGGATGGCTTGTACCTTATCTAGTGTAGGACAAATAACTGTGGGCGTAATCAGATGTCTAAGAAATTTAAGTTGGTCTACGCCTAGAATATATTTATCTGGATTGATGATAATGTTATGCTCACTCAATTGCTGAAATAAGTTTTGCAGATATTGTTGGTGTTCCGCGTATAATGATGAGGCAACCAAAACATTATTTAAGTAAACGTAGACAAAGTCGAGATCTTTCAAAATCTCGTTCATAAAACGTTGGAATGTTTGTGCAAACCGAAAAGCATGCGTAAGAACTCAAAAAAGCCAAAAAGTGTTGTAACCACGGTCTTTTCAACGTCTTCCGAAGCTACAAGAATCTGGTGGTAAGCACGCACTAAATCGATTTTAGAGAAAATGCCATGACGTCATAAATATAAGGAATAGGATAGCTGTCATAGCGTGACGTTTTATTTAGCGCTCTATAACCCCCACACGAACGCCATGTTCTATCTACCTTTTTCATCATATGCAGAAGTGAGGCCCACAAGCTTTGTGATTGTCGAATAATACCCTTCTCAAGAAGGGTATTAAATTTGTTCTTAGCATCCGCTACATTATCAGGTGCTAAACGACGCGAACAACAAATCATTGGGGGACCACTTGTTTCGATGTAATGTCAAGTACTACATTGTGTAGCATCCACATCCTGTATTGCATGGGTTAATAACGGAAACTTAGAGAGCAGACAAGACAAATGTTCTTTGTTCTTTATAGCCGCGTCCTTATGCCACCCAATAATGGAGAAGACGTTCGCTCCAACAAGAGACCCTTTGTATTGCAAATGGGTTGCGGCATCAATAAGCTGTATACTATATGGGTCTACCAGCAATTAATAGAATTGTAAAAAATCAATGCCTAGGATTCCCATAGGAGTCGCAGGGAACTTAAATGGATAGCCACCTTTTGATGACAGTCCCGTTCGCTGCTCTAGGCCTAAATTCTGCAGGTAGTGCATCTTCGGATGTACGAGGAATGACGCTAGCCTGTGCCTCTGTATATACCAGGAAGGGCTGCTTCGAGTTTTGATCTTGGATATAAAAGAGTCGCCCACATTAGGCCGAATTTACTTGGTGGCGTTAGAGTTTAAAGTCTTGAAAGTGCAAGGCTGTTTGTACTTTCTAGTTTTATCTCCATGTTGGTTGTGATACCAACAAAATGCCAGATATATATATATATATATATATATATATATATATATATATATATATATATATATATATATATATATATATATACTAATAATTCTACGTCAATAAACAAGAAAAAACACATTTTTTAAAATAATATGCTAAACTTCTCTAGATCCCGCAAGTGTCGAAGATCCAAACTGTGGCTGACTGGCGATTAGTCGTTGTCCTCGCCACTTTAGTGAATTGACTCCATTTTGCAAGCTACGTAGCCTTGTTTTACTAAATGCGAGATGGGGCGGTTTGAGAAAACAAGCTTGTCGTCGAAGGTTGCGTCTATTTTAGCCTAGTTGCTATTTTTTCCAATATCTTACGTTTTGACTGATTACGTAAAGTAATGAAGAAAAACGCAAAGACTGACGGGAGAAACGTTTATTACCAAAGTTTACAAGATCGGGTTGTGGGATGAACAAACGAAAACAAAAATGGAAACAATTAGAAGTCGAATGGCAGTGAGAAAACGGAAAATATTAATTCCCAAAAATTAAATGTTAATTTTTGATGAACTAAAATAATATTGCTTATTATTTGTAACTTCGAATTATCTTCGTCAATTATCACCGCTACATATCTATAAATTGGTTGTTGTTAATAAAAATGATTATTTTAATATATTTTTAGGTTCAGTTTTATTTTCTTCAAAAACTAAATTATATATATTAAATTTAGCTTCTTAAATTGTTTTCGCGGTTTAAGTTTAAAAATTTTTTTTTTTTAATATTTTTTAACTATTACCCAGTAATTAGTAGTATAACAAAAAGTACAAAACTTTGTTAATAATTAATTATATATAGCTTTATAATTCGTTAATTTATATTCTTTTAAATATAACTTGTTTATTTATTAATAGGTTTTTAAGAAATTACTTTAATTTAGAATTGTCAGATTTTCTTAAATATAGGGCATGGGTTCAAGATTATATGTGTATACTACTGTCACACCAATTACCGAAAAAAAATGATTATTTAACTAAAACAACTTTAGCAACTACATACAGGGGCTAAAATAGGAGCTGTCAAAATTAGCATATTGAAATTGATTGACTTCCTTACATCACTTAAGCATATTAGGCACATCAACATTTTACTAAAATAAGCATTAAACATCACATTAGCAATATCAATATTCAAAACACTAAAAATATTTTCTTTTTGCAAATAGCATTATCAAATTTACGCTTAGACCAAAAACCCAGAATTTACACATTTCGACAACATGAAAAAACTACAACATTATTTGCTTAAAAATAAATTATATTATAAAATATGTACATATCTATAAAGCAGACATCACCAATTGTCCAAAATTAATAATTCAGGGGATAGCCATGCTTTTTTATAACTTCTTTTAACCGCTTCGGATAAGAATCGACCAAATTATTGATATATTCTTGTGGAATTCGATTTTCTAATACATAATTGATTTTTTCCATGAGTGTACCTCGATTTTCCGTCTTATTCACCTCTCGTTTAAGATAACTGAAAAAATTTTCAATTACATTGAGATCTGGGCTGTATGGGGGCAACTGAACAAAGCTCAACTTTTTGCTATTTAATGAATCCTTGGTCTAAACAATAAAAAAATCCGATAATTTTTAGATTATAATAAAAACCAAGTTACCTTTTTGGATGTATGCACTGGAGCATTATCTTGAACAACCACCAAATGTCCTGAAGCATTTTGTCGTAGTTCAGACTTGAAAAAATCATTAAAAATAGCGACAAATTCTGAGCTGTTTAAATGGTTACTTGTTTGGGTCCATTTTGGTAGTTGCCCGTACTTGATTCCAAAATATCCATGAAGACATGATGGATGTGCAACCTTTTTCACAATGCAATTGTTGTTTTGAGGAAAATCGGGACCAGAAATGACCGTGGACTGCACTGCCCATGGTTCATATTTTAAAGCACACTCATCTGTGAAAAATAAAGATCTCCAAAAACATAATGGACGGTTTTCATATGTTTTGGCAAATTCCACACATTTCCTTCTATGTTCTGCAGTTAAAAGAAACTTTTTCAACGTTTTCCTTAACTGCAGGTTGGCCGATTTCATCCGATTACGGATAAGTGAATATGAAAAATTAGATAATTCTTCTTTTTGAATTTGTTGAA
Source organism: Cardicola forsteri (assembly GCA_025895645.1). NCBI lineage: Eukaryota > Metazoa > Platyhelminthes > Trematoda > Strigeidida > Aporocotylidae > Cardicola > Cardicola forsteri. Next base: position 44,150 of record JAKXYG010001110.1, read on the forward strand.
TTGACTTTATTCTGTTTTTTTTTTCAATTTGGTAATAATAAACGTGTCATCACGTTTACTTGTTGATGGTACAGGTCCTGTTCCTGGTGTTTTTGGACGTGTATGATCTTTTAATACACGGTATACAGTTCTTGTACTTATTTCAAATACATCCGCAATTTCATCAACAGTCAAACCCAATTTATGAACCTTTTTGATTTGTCTGTAATTTTTAGCACTTAAGAAATAGTTTCCACTATTTAAACTCATTGTAATCACACAAGATAAATGTTCAAAATTGTGCCAAGGTCAAAAGTTCAAATTTAATATTAGATAGGTTAATAAAACAAAAATGAAAGGTAAAGTAATTAAAAATATTCTTTGATCTTTTCACACCATAATTAATGTTAAATTTTCCATACATATAAAATATGAAAACTGATAAAAAATTTTTATAAATAGTGTATGAAGTGACGTGTGCTGGGTTATGTAAACACTTCTAAAATTATGCAAAGAACAATTATTTATTTTTTTAAATTTTTCTTGCGTAATCATTTTATGTTATTAACTTAATATGTATATAATTTTTAAGTGTAACTATTACCATTTACCCACTTGAATGCAATTTATCCAAAAATTCCAAGGCACTTAACCATTTATAATTATAAAAAAGTGAATAAACAATTAACTTTAAGTATTGATAGTCCATATTATTTTAGCATAATTACTTTGTTGAAAAAAATATAACTTTCAAGTTAAAACAGCAAAAATTGAAAACTAAGAGTTCACTGACAAGTACCATTTTAGACCCTGTAGCGTACAAAAGAAACGTCACTTTAATAAAAAATATACAATTCTATATAACAAATAAAAACTATAATTATATATACATATATATTGTAGATAATAAAAATTAAATAAAATATAAACTGGTGCAAAATCGAAAGTGGAGTAAAATAATTAACATGATTAATAACATCAAGTATTAATAAAAATACAGATTACATTCAATTTTTTCAGTTAACAACTAATTAAAGACATTAAGAAATTAAAAATATTTTACATGATTACCTTTTTTTTGAACAACCTGATCTAGGCGTTTTAGGATGCTGTGGATGAGAGTGTTAATATATTCTTTTTTCATCTCATATTGAACAACAAACCGCATGCAGTCATATAAATCCTCAATTTCAGTATGCTTATTAATGTTGCACTTTAGCATACTGAAAAAATATTGATGCCCATGTTGCTAGGTGGTCATTGAGTAAAAGGTAACTTTTTTTGATTTTAGCTCTTCTGATCTCTGAATGAAAATATAAAACAAATAAAGTAAACCTAGATAAATATGACATTACTTTTTTAAACGTATGACATGGAACATTGTCCTGAAAAACAGCAGTAACCCTGGTGTAAGTGTGCTGCATTTCATAATGAAAAACATCCTTTATAACTAAAACAAAATTTAAGGTACCAGATATAATTCTCTATTTGATAGGTTGATTATACTTAATATCAAACCAACACATTACTTGTCAAGAGTGGGCTTTTTTCTAAATGTTTTTGAAAACTGAACTCACCCAACTCTTTGTCTTTGTAGTCAAATGGTTTGTCCCGAATAATTGTTTTATCGGGGAAAGTATACAAAACGCCAATAACAAAGACGTCGTTTATTCCATAGTTTACAAAAGGCTAATCTATCATCCTTTTGTTTTTTAGTAATATATGACATAACTTTTGCTGATTAAAGCGTTAAACCAGATTCCATTGTTCTTTTTCTAATTGTAAAATAATTAAAATTGTCTTAACTATTTCTTTTAGTTTCTGAAATAAGTTTATTAAATTTTTTTAATTATATAACGATTTTTTGATCATCTGTAGAAGTTATTACACATTTTCTTCCAACATTATCGCAATTTCGCGGTATTCGTCTATTAAAAATCCGACAAATTATTGAAAAGTTAACTCTGTATAAATTCGCCAATTTTTTCGGTAAAAATGCTTTATTTTTTAATTCTCTGATAACACGATTTTCATTTTTGGTAAGATGAAAACTTTTTATCACTATTGTCTATTTCACAAGCCACTCAAATAGAAAGCAGACTAAGTGGATAATTGGAACATCAAGGTCAAACGTAAATAATAAACAATTTGATTTGTTTTTAATTTTTATTTAAAATCTTTTACAAGTTATTTTTATTATTTTTATTTTTTATAGATTAGAATAATTGCATGTTTATTTTGATAATTAATGTGACATTACAATTAGGGCAGAGTCAATTGTGCATTTAACATCAATTGTAGCGATTAGTTATTGTTTACACAAAATAATAATAGGCCGACTCAGCCCTTTAAATAAATGTTTCTAAGTATATATAATAGGAACTATTAAGAACTTGACATTAGTTTTTAATTCTTATAATTTATTTTTACGAGAAACCAATTGGACATAACAAATTATTTTAGATTTGATACTTTTATAAAATTTTGATTTAATTTGTAAAATGGTAGTAAATCTTGATGATGATTCTAAATCAGGATGAAACAACTGTACTGTGCTCCTGGTTGACTAAAATCTAAGTAAATTTATTATTTAACTGAATCTGACAATTCTAAATAACTTTTTTATGTTCATTTTTAAAATATTGGTTTATTGTATTTATTATTTATGTATTAGTAATTTAATTAAATCTATAATTTATTTTGCTTAGTAAATTAATATTTATTTTTATAATATTCTATTACATTTAAAATCTTCAGATTTTAGTGAACATTTGTTTATTTAGAGATAAAATAATTTGGTAATTTATTTTTTAATTATTTCATTTAAAACAAATGTAACAAATTATCATAATCGTTATTTTAACATGTCGGTTTTATTAGTTTTTTGTTTTATTATTTAAAATAAAGTTTTTTTACTGCCTGTTTTTAACTTATGAATAAAATGATGATTTATTGTTAAAAAATTAACTTTAGATCAAGTATAACAAGGATATCAAATTTAAATGAATACTATAACATTTTGAATATATATATATATATATATATATATATATATATATATGTTTATGTGTGTGTGTAAAACTAAAAAGGTATGCGCTGCTGATGATTCCAAATAAGGATAAAACAGCTGTACAGTGCTCCTGGTTGACTTAAAATACCTAGTAAATTTATTATTCAAGTGAATCTGACAATTCAAATATAACAATTCTAAAAACAAATAATCCCTTAAAAAACCCATTGATCACTATTTTTACCGTTGTATTTACTTGCTTTATACGAAAACCAATTTTGTAAAATTGCTGCACAAATAAGTAGTCAATGGTTGGTAAATAACTAACTCCACAAACATTAAACAAATCAATTATTTGTTTTAGCTTTACAATTGTATTTTCAATTATTTTACATAGTTCTATGATGTTTAAACTAAGTAAAATACTTTTTCTAATGTAATCTATTGTATTATTAAAAATTAAATATTCTAACTTTTAAGATTAGTTATTTCAAAAATTTCTGACAATTATGTCAAATTTATAAAAATGTTAAAAAAATCCATTTTTTATAAATCGTTTCATTTTAAATATTTAATTTTTAAACTAAATGGCATATCTTTTCTTTTGTAATTTATGTCTAGATATATTTTTTAAATCATGTTAGCTTTGAGATTTATAGCAATTGTTATTTTGTTACATTGACATTGTCTGAGTAATAAATTTAAAACAAAAAAATTGTTACCATTCTTAAGCTAATTCATATTAACTTTTAAACATTTTGGTTGTACATTTTCAACCTTCTGAGTTAATTTAGCGGTGCAGCACTAAATTCGAACTTTGAGTATAAATTTATTACAACAAAACTGCAGACTCTGGTCTGATTTCGCTAAAATGTTTACCTATTATAAATATATCTTGTAGGCTATTTTAGTAATAATAATAATAATAATAATACTTAATTGTTCAAATGTTGCTATTATTATATATTAATAAGCAAAAAACATAAAAAATATTGTATATACAAATAAAATAGAAAATAGTTAATAAATTGTTATTATTAAAATGTCTAAACTTTAACAGTATTACAAGCAGTTTTAGTTTTGATTAAATTTATTTGGTAGATAATTTAAATTTTTAAAAATTGTTACTTTGACTAGCATAAAACAAGGCATTTTGCACATTAAAGATTGAGTTTTTATTCGGATTCTGTTGACGCCTGTCATTTGAAACATGCATGCGATTGTTTGTCGTTAACTTCTCGTGTTGTTTTTTTAACAATAATATCTAGAAAAGTCAGGTTACTAACCCTCACCGACTAAGGTAAAATTCTTAATTTTATCGATATTTATTTATTTTACTACTTTGAATGGTTTACGGAAAACATCTGTCAAAAGTGGACATTTAAGGAAGTTGAACGTGGGCTCGCATTTATCACCAGTGGTAGGAGTTGAACCCATGTCTACCAGGTTCAAGTCGAGCGCTGTACCGCTGGACTACCCAGGTACGTATATACATATATTTTAATTTTTTTAAATTTTATGTTTGCTACTTTGAATGTTTTACAAAAAGCATATTTTAGTAGTAGACATTTTAGCAAAGCCAAACGTGAGCCCGCATTTTAGTGCCGGTGATGGGATTCAAACCCATGCCCACCGAGGTCCAAATTCGAGCGCTGTACCGCTAGACCACCCCGGCACATATATACATATAATTGTTTGTAAAATTAGATTTTAGCATTATTAACATTTTAGGAATATACAGATATAATATACTTTCCATTTTATTGCTTTATTGATTTCAATAGATACATACATTTTAGTACAATCACTAAATAATACAAATTTGATTTCAAAAATAATATTTAAATACCTACCCATTAGAAAATAAGAGTTTATTAACTTAGTCACTAGTCGGCTAAAATTTCTTTTTGTTTGGAAAAAGAAAATATGCTAATACAATACATAAAAAAACGAGTTTGATAATATACCGAATCGTTTTGTTCAAAAGTACAAATAATAAACAAATGTTATATCTGTTTATTGACGATAACAACACTACATTCTAATTAATTTGTAATTGTTTGCATGCAATTAATTAAAATTGTTTTACATAAAACAGTTTTACATATCATTTCTTTATTAATTATTTCAGTAACGCCAGTATATATATATATATATATATATATATATATATATATATATCACATACAACACGTGTGTACAAAAAAGTAATCAATTAATGGGATTTAAGATGTAAATAAATTTATTTTTAGTAATGGGTTTTTAAGGGATTTTATTAGATTTGTTAGATTTACTTGAATAATAAGTCCACTTGGTTTCAGTTAACCAGGAACACTGCACAGCTGTTTCATCATTATTTCGAATCATCCGCAATGCATGCTTCTCAAGTTTTACACACACACACACACACACATAAACTTGAACCCACGCCCTATTTGGTGTCAGGTCAGGGCTTTAAATTTATTTTTGTCAAATAGTTCGCATTTTACAAAGGTATACTTATGCTTATTGTTTATTAAACAATTCTTTTATAATCAGTACCAAGTTTATGTTTGTTAAAGAAAAATTTATTTGATTATTACTGTTTAAATATTCATTTGTTTAAATATTTTACAAACACGATTTTTGAACAGGTAGATAATAAGCCAAACCGAACTAGGATGCATATTTAATGCTAGTACTGGGATTTAAATTAATGCTCATCTATTTTTTACTCTATTTTTCTACCCACTTTGATACTTGGGCAAAAAAAAAAGGTTGGAGCAATTGCATTTTTTGTTAATAAACATATTTTTATGCATAAAAACTTTTTTTAATTGAAAATAGACTACAGCTTAAAAGTTCTAAATAGCCAAATTGTAATTAACTGTCCTTTTAAAAATGACAAAACTAAATTAACAATTTGTTTTTGTTTTTCTTTGAATATAGATTATATTAGAAATAAGTTCATCTTGCTTAGTATGATGTATTGAGATAATGTAAATACAGCCAACTGAACAAAAAGCACAAAAGTACATTGCACATTTACTTTTAACAAATTTGTTTTCAAAAATTTTTTTTATCAATTTTATTAAATTATGCAAATTATCGTAAAATATCGTAAAATATTTAAATGATATTTATATATCAAATAAAACAAAAGATAATTAATTTACTGTTATATTTTAATAATTTGAAATGTACAAATTACATATCATATTAATTTGTAGTTAGTATATATGCAATTTAAATTAATTATACATTTTTAAGTAATAGAATATTACACATTTAATAGTATATTTTTAAATATATTTGTAGCTGATTAAATTGTATAAATTGATTGTGCTGTTATACACATAATTTGGTAAAAGTTAATTTTAAAACTGTGTTTAAAAAAGAGGAAGAACGGTATAACTGGAAGATGTGCAATGCAACCACAATAAAAAATTCAGCTATTTTTATTTATTTTTGTAATTTAACTTTTGTTAATAGAATACTCGGTGAGCGATATTTGCACTAAGTAGACGTATACCTAAGCCAAACGAGGGTCTTCATTTAGTACTGATAATGGGACTCATAGTTATGTATAACCAGATTCGAGTCTAACTTTTAAAGCACCTCTACCAACTTGTCACAAGAAAACTATATAAACCATTTTTAACATATACTTAACTTAAGTCAAACTGATTTAGTATATATATATATATATATATATATATATATATATATATATATGTATACGGCGCTAAACTGGGTTCTAACAATAAACTCTTTTTTTTTACTTTTTTGTTTTAGCTTGAGAGATTTTCTTTAAAATTTAGTTGTAATAATGTAATATGGGCTATTATTAATCAAGGTTAATAGTTTTCTAAGTTTGTCATAATTAAAGATATTAAAATGAATTAGAGGTTTTAAATAAATAAAATTTAATTAAGTAAATGATATTAATTACATTGAAAATTTATATACACATTAATTTAATTACATAAAATAATTACACAACAATATTTTTAAACAAAATGATTATTTATTTAGACAAATGTTTACATAACCTAGCACACGTTACCGCATATAGTAAATTAATTAATTTAAAATTTTGTCTGTATGTAAAATTTGAAATAATGTATAATGTGAAAATATGAAATAAAGTGTTCGAGTACTTAAATGCCAATTTTTATTTAATTAATTTTATAAACTTTTATTTTAATTACTTGACCTTGAACACAATTTTTAACATTTACGACTAAAATCACAATAACATTAAATAGTGGAAGCTTTTTCTTAACTGCTAACAATTACGAGGAACTAAAAACGTTATAATGTTGGCTTAACTATTGAAAATATTGCAGATTTATTTGAGATTATTATTAGGACTGTACACAAAGTTTAAAGAATTATATATGTTCAAAAACAGTAAAAACTTGACCTGTACCATTAATAAAACCTATTAAACAAACACAAAAAAACAATTAACATATATTTTATATTTACAGACAGATAAAATTAATCAATCTGCAGTTGAAAAAAAAACATTAAAAAGTTCTTTTGACAACAAAACATATTAAAAGCGTGAAAAAATGCGGAAATGTATGAAAAGCTCTCTGTATGTTATTGGAGATTACTTTTGTTTACTAATGAGTGTGCTTTGAAGTACAAACTATGGACAGTGCAGTCCACGGCTATCTGTGGCCCCGATTTTCTTTGACTATAATTGCATTATTAAAAATGTTGCACATTCATCACATCTCTATGGATATTATGAAATTAAGTTCAAACAACTGCCAAAATAGAGTCAAACAAGTAGCCACTTAAACAGCTCAAAATTTATAAACATTTTCAAAGAATTTTAGGGCTGAACTACCACACAATGCTTTAGGGCATTTAGTAGTTGTTCAAGATAATGCTCTAGAAAAGGTAACGTGCTTTTTATCATAATTTAAAATTTAACGCATTTTTTTATTGTTTAGACTAAAAATTCTTTGATTAGCAAAAAACCTCCATACAGCCCAACCCAAATGTAATTAAAAACATTTTTAGTTACATTTTAACGAGAGATTAATACGATAAATAATCAAGGCACGCTCAAATAAAAAAATGATTATGTGTGGAAAAATCAAATTGCACAAGATTATATTAATAATTTGGTTGATTCTTATCCAAAGCGTTTAAAAAAAGGTTACCTGGGTGAACGTGGGTTTAAATCCTACTACCGGAACTAACTGAAAGCTCACATTTGATTTGGCTAAAATGTCCACTGCTGAAAGATGTTTCCTGTAAAACATTTATAGTAGTAAAAATAAAAATAAAATAAAATAAAAAACCATGGTTATCCTTCGAACTACTAAATTTGTACAATTGGCGATATTTATTTTATATATTTATACACATTTTAAAATATAATTTATTTTTAAGCAAATAATGTAGTAGCATTTTTATTTTTACAAAATGTGTAAATTCTGAGTTTTTTTTTCTAAACGAGAATTCGGTAGTAATATTTTTACTATTTTAATTACTGGTATTACTATGGGGGTTAATTGCTAGGAGTTAATTTAAAAAAATGTTGATGTGCCTAATTTGTTTAAGTAATGTGAGGAAAATCAATCAATTTTAATGTGTTAATTTGGACAAAGCCTTATCCATATATATATATATATGTTTTACAACACTAATTTTAGAAAAGATTTGTAGAGATCATATATATATATATTTTAAATATTAATGTCACTGATCAATTTATGTTTTAAAAAATTCTTAAACTGTTTGTGTATAAAATTAATGTAGAATCTTCAAAACTAAATTTGAGCTTTATTTTTTGTCAAATCAATTTTTTCAAATAATGGCAATTGCTATTATTAAAAATTTGACTACACCTCAACTTGATTTTAATTTAATTCATTTACATTTGTCTAATATGTGTGATTTAAATTATACATTAATTACACACACACACGCAAACACAATTCAATATTCCATTGCGACACATCATATTTTGGAAACATTTAAAGGTTATTACACTTTCAAATGCTTTGGCCTTACTGATGTTCTAGTAGGTATACACACAAACACATGCCCACATGTACATGAGTGTACAAACCAAATATGTGTTTGCATACAAAAATATTCAAGCACCATTGCACACGATTTAAATTTTGCACTCTTGATAAAATTGATTTTATTGTTGACAAGTCGTTTTCTCACTACACCATACATTTAATTGGTTATTATTTTAATTGTTTCAATTAATTGCACAATTTTTTCATTAATATGTCATGTATTGATTTTTTTTAAAATTAATATTGATTTATTAGCAATTGTTTGTAGTATTAGTATTAAAATGTTTTGTGTTTTAAAGTGCCAGAAATGACGGGATTGGTCCATATGGGTGCGCTTTATATCAAATTGCATATATTATCGTAATTTAAGCCAGCATGGTGTCTTTACGTAGTTGTCAACTTAGTTTTCTGCAGTTGGTTAGCCTCATTTTTACCATTTATTATTTTACAATTTTGTTACTCCTTAAAATGGAAAACGTACAATTTGTCAAATTGCAACAAAAACCAATGATTTATATAATCTTTTAAATGTTTTATAAAATAGCTGCGATATAAAATAATTTAATGGATTGTTATTATTTTAACAGAAATGCTTCCAAGATTGTTGTCTCATGCGTCACGTTAGAATAAGCGTTAATAAAATTTAATACTAGAATACGTTTGAAGTATCAGAAAGCACTACATTGAAATAACTGTACGTTATTTCGATTAGTAAAGTTAAATTTAATGTTTATTCCCTGTTATCGGTTAAATATTTAAACGATAACATTTTTCAAATAAGGAAATATTTGACGATATAAAACAATGACCCGCATTAAGTATTAGTGAAAAAACTCGAATTAATGTTTACCCCGTTACAAAGCTACCAATTCAGTTAATTCTGACAATTATTTCAAAACATCAACACATATTTTGTATAACATTTTACGTTTGTTTTTAATTATTTAAAACGTAATAATTTATTTATTTATTGGTAATACATTAATAGAGGTACATCAGCATATACATACGTACATAAGATATAATTAGTGCAATAAACAAAACAAAAACAGAACAATACAAAATAAAACTACAAAGTGAAAAATTAGATTAATTAATTAATTTATATAATTATCAAGTGACATAAAGTTAACATCAATGAATGTATTTAACCAGAATTCTTAAACTAATATAAAACAACTGTTAAAATAAATTTTTATATTAATTATTAACAGCAAATTATCAATTTTACAAACACTAGATTAGTGACAGTGACATATTTTCTGGTAAAAATAATTTTAAAGCACATTGGAATCCACTATGATAATATTTTCCTTTACGTTTATAATATTGTTTTTTAAATATATTTTCAAAAAACGTATTAAGTACAAAAGAAAAATGAATTCTACTACTATTAGATTGTAATGATAATCACATAAATCTGTCAAAAACATTCCTATTATTTATTGCACAAAAGAAAATAAATATATAAATATATAATATCACAGTAAGGAATCTCATTTTGCTTCACTTAAAAATATTGAAATCTTTAATTTAAAATAAAGTTGGTGTTTTAACTTTTCTTAATTAAAATTCTGTGTCTGTTAATTAGTACTAAAACTTACAAAAATTATTTGTAGAGAATCATGTAATTTTAAATAGATTTTTTTTGAAAATGGTATTTAAAATATTAAAAAAATTTTTAACATATATCCACTTTAAAACTATATTACAGATTCGTAATTATGTTTTTAAAAATTTTAATTTTTTTGAATGCTTATATAACAATTAATACAGAGACAGATGTTAGGATTCGAATTTTAAGTAATGAGATAGAAATTACGGCAAGAACAACAATACAGACACATAACTCAAAAATAACATAAAACAACAACATTTTTCCAAGCGTTTTGTTTGCTCCCATAAAACATTCATTTAAATTAGATCTTTGCAAATAGTTCTAAGTCAAGTTTTCTGTGGTCTACCAACCTTTTTTTACCATTTTCAATAGTCCATTCCAAAACCATTCTTGTTGGTTTTTTGAGAAGTAAATGTAGAATTTGACCAAATAATTTTTTTCGTTTTATTGTGATGATGTTATGTAGTGAATAAAGGTTAGTTCTTTTAATCATTTTGTAATTTTAAATGCGATCGCCCCATGTAATTTTTAAAATACTTCTAAGACATCGGCGATGAAAAACCATCTACCATCTTGTCAATCTTGTCTGTTCGCTTCCACGTTTTATTTCCATATATTGCCAAAGGAATGATTATTGATGCCTATAAACAAAGGTTTTCCTTGGAACAAATGAAAAAACACAACCATATTGATTTGAGTATATGGAAAATTGGCATTCCCTTTCCAAGTCTGGCTTTAACATCAATTTCGGTTTTTCCATTTTTATTAATGATAGTTCCCAGATATGTAAAGGAATCAACAGTATCAATATTTTGTCCATTAAGTTTGATGGGCAATTAATTGTTTAACTAAGTACACAACACTTTTATTTTTAAACAATTAATCCGTAAGCAAATATATATATATATATATATATATATATATATATATATATATATATATATAGCTGTTTCATTTAAAGGTTACAATTAATAAATATTTTACTAAGTTAGATTTGCCATCGTTAGACTTAATTAATTAAAACTTTAAAAACTACATTTAGGATATTGAATTCCATATAATAATAATAATAATAATAATAATAATAATAATAATAACAATAATAATAATAATTAAAAATTTTTAAGTCCTATTTATAGCATTTCTAAAATTGTATTAAATATGTAATTTAACAAATAAACCTTTTAAGCACTCCAAAACAAACATGGTAACCAAATGTTGCCCCTAGTGGTATAATAAATATTTGAAAAACATTAATAATGACAATAATAATGATAAGAAGAAAAAAAATAAAAAACTTTAATTTAATTATTAAAATATATGTGTATTTTACATAAATTATATGATTACTACTTATTAAGTATTTCTTACATGCAAATAACGTAATTAACATTGTTAAACGTTTCTAGCATTTATAGTATTAAAAAAACAAAATCAGTTTTACATTACAACATATACAACACTATATCATATATGAAATGTATATTGAATCTTATCAATATGTATTGCCAATAAGTTTAAAAACGTGAACTAGATCATAATCAAAGGTTGAACAAAACCAACAACACAAAAAATTTCAAAAAGTATTAGATAAAATATTTTATTTTGTAATAGAGTACAAAAAAATAAAGTAGTGAATTTAATCGTCTTTTTTGTAACTACGTGAAACAGATTCTTTAGCATTTTTTGGTTAAATTGTCAAAGTAATCACATTTAATTTTAAATTTAACAAACGTAGGTTTATACTGATTAATTTTTGTTTTAATGTACTTGTACAGGTTTTAATTTATTATTCGTAAAAAGATGCAATTAAATTAGATGGTACTATTTGGTCACAATGATTAAAAATCTAGTACTTATATATATATATATATATATATATATATATATATATATATATATATATATAGCATGTAGTTGTGTTTATCAGAAATAATTCAATCTAGCCAGTCCCAAGCCTGGATAAAAAGGAGGGTTTGAGCGCAAGGTTAGGAACCTGACCTATGCAAAAAATTTATACTGCTGCGGAAACAATAAGAAGACGCCATTCCGGCAAACAACAGCAAAAAAGTAATTGCACGGATCTGGATGACAGAGTTACACAGATGACAGCGTTGAATGAAGGCCTAAAGGAGGCTCAATCATTGATTTGCAGAATCTTCAATGCCAGCAAGACTTTTGTTGTTGTTGTTGTTTTGCTGTAATTGTTGTCTTATTGCTCCATGCTTATTTTTAAAGCAAAAGGGTTTTGTATGATAATATAATAATAATTTGTGTTGACTTTAAAATATTACTTTCTCATTGTACGAAATAAAATAAATATTTCTAAATAAATATTAGATTATGTAATGTATATTATGCATTATAATTAATAATAAAAACTAAAACAAGTTTTTAATATTTATTTCACATCAGAATTTAGCAAAAATAAAAATAAATTTATATTTTATACATTCTCAAAATCATCTTTATATTTCAGGAGTTGTATTAATTTTAACTATATAAAAATTTGATTTGTTATTACAAGGAACCAAAGTTAAAAGTTGCAGAAAAATTTTATTTTTGTAAAACGTTAAACTTTTTAACGAATTAATAAAAACGTTTTTAACTTATAATAATAATAATAATAATAATAATAATAATAATAATAATAATAATAATATTAATTACTATTATTATTATTATTTTATTATTACTCCATTTTTAAATAATTTCGTTTATTAGACGACAACTGAAAACTTCTACTTTATTGTTTTTGTTGGCTTCAAAAAGTAATTGTGCAAAGCCGGCTGTTATTCTAGCATTAAAAGTATTCTTTTACAAAGAAATTACCGCGTTATTTACCATTCAACATTTTATAATTCTCATAATGGGCTAAAAATCAAATAAGAGCGTGGTAATGTATAAAGCATGCATCAATTGCTTTATCTCATTCTTTCTAAGCCAAAATCTTTTATTTTTAATTAAAAATATGCAATGCTGCATTGTATTTTCATGCAAATTTTACATCAATTAAACTTAAAATTAAACGTTCGAAAGCTTGCGTGCAAATTGATTTCAAATTTCATAACAAAGCAAAAACTATTTTATTATCTTCATAAATTAAAAATATTTGTTAATGCACACTGTACAGAACATTATATATATATATATATATATATATATATATATATATATATATGAATTCAAATAAATCTAATTACATTTCATTCTAATGTGTTGTATTGTTGTCTGGTTTATGTGGGTCTAGTATTGTATATGATTTTAATATTTACTCCACATTAGAGACATACATATTGATTTTATGTAAACAATTTTAACCACTTTTATCTACAGTTTATTTGTATTGCTATGTTCAGCAACTTTTCGGCTCTGACTTATTCCTAGGTGTAATGAGCCAACATTGTGATTTAATATAACCTCATCGTTTTTTATAATTGTAGATGGAGCCTCGCAACATTGTCCATCATTAATTGTTATAACTTTGTTTAACTAAACTTGTGATATGTATAATGACGCGTTTTTTTTCATTTCTAATTGTTCGAGTTCCGTGGTTTTCTTTCTTTGTGTTCTTCGTTGTCGCAGCCTACTGAAAACTTACATTGTTAGTGACTAATTAATAATTATCTTATTTTAGATTAGTCAGACTTTGGTATCATTAGGATAATGAACTACTGGACATCAGAAGTAATTTTTACAGCTCTACCGATATCCAGACAAGTTGTTACCAACTGTTCTTTCAACTCAATTTAAAAAATTACTACACAAACAGTAAAATATTAATTAAAATCAAAAATGTTTAAAAATATTAATGTTTTATTTATTTTCACATTGTTTATTTTTACGTTTATAAATGAAATTACGTTTATTAATGAAATTACGTTTATTTAAAACTTTTTTACAATTAGTAATGAATTATACTGTACTTTTTAATTACTAATGCCATTTATTTAATTGTTTTAATGCTTGAAAATATTTTACAAAAAACATTTTTTAACAAATAGTTGACCGTAAACCAAACTTAGTACAAGGAGCGCAATTTGAGCTTATGTCTACTCAATTTTGAATTAAGCGCTTTACAATTTTCATACCTCAAATATTGCAAAATTAGCTTTTTAAAATTATTTTATAAGAATATGTATTAAATATAATTAATTACTTGTAAATTATTACGTTAGGAGAGTTATTAAAATAGTACAAGTTGTAGAATTTGGTTATTATTTTTGTTAAACCGATGAGGAGTTAAGGACAGATTGAATACTACCATTTGGATGAGTAAGTTTCATAATAGACTTCCATATTTAACAAAATAATTCTACTTATCTTAATTAGGTCTAACTAATTTTGCTAAGTTTTAAAATAGTTAAATTAAAATTTTGTATTTAAAATAGTTGTCCTACAACATTGTTCCTGCAACATATAATGATTAAACATTACTAAATATGTTGTGTAGTTAATTGATTGAATACTTTGTAATGCTTTCATGTTTGCAACATTCAATGATTTGTTCTATTGTTATATTAATTGTATTAAAAACAAATATTTAGTTATAAAATTACAAAATAAACTATAGAACGTTTAAATAAAAAAACACAGTTTCTTTATTTTGTTTAATTGTAGTTAGTACATTTTTTAGAGCCATAAAACGAAGTAAACTTAATCACTTGCATAATATTTATATAATGGTAAATATATTTAATTAAAAAAAACTTATAGTATTTATTATGTTTTTAACTTATGTTTGCCACTTTGAATGTTTTACAAGAAATATCTTTTAGCAGTGGACATTTTAACGAAGCCAAACGTAGGCCCGCATTTTAGTAAGCTGGTGATGGGATTCGAACCCCCATGCCCACTGAGGTCCAAATTGAGCGCTGTACCGCTAGACCACTCCTGCACATTTTAAATTTTTAACCGACTTTATTGAGAACAATTAATACTTTTGCAACTAACCAACTTATATTTTTGAATAAAATAAATAAATTTAAATAACTCATAAATTGTAATAAAAGTTAAGTAATTTTCATGCATAAATTTATTGTTTTTTACTTTGTTTTATACATTTATAACTCCGCCTAGTATGGATTACAAATGATTCAATCTAGCCAGTCCCAAGCCTGGATAAAGGAGAAAGGTTTGAACGTAACGTTAGAAACCTGACCTTTGCAAAAAATTTATACTGTTACGGAAACAATAAAAGGACGCTATTCCGGCAAACAACGGCAAAAATGTGATTGCACGCATCTGGATGACAAAGTTACACAGACGACAGGGTTGAGTGAAAGCGGAAAGGAAGCTCAATCTTCGATTTGCAGAATATTTAGTGCCAACGAGACTTTGTTGTTTTGCTGTAATTGTTGTCTTATTGCCCCATGATTATTTTTATAGCAAAAGGGTTTTGTATAATAATTTAATAATACATTTATAAATAAGTTTGTAAATAGAACGTTTAACAACCAATTAATTTCTTTTATTTTTTACTAATAAAACTTTTAACAAATGACGATTTAATGTTTATAAATTTATATAATTAATTTTAAAATGCTTATTGAATGTCTATGTTATACTAACAAAATTGAAGTTAAATTATGGTTAAATTATTTTCGTATTATATATATATATATATATATATATATATATATATATATATATATATATATATAACGTTTTAGGAATAAATTTAATAATAATAATAAATCTATTACAGATTTTGCAAAAAAAAACAATAATTCCCTGCAGCAAAATAAGTAAAATTATTTTAAATTTAGTTAAATTTGTCAGTGTTGTTATTAAAAAAATAAAAATTAATTAAAATTTGTTGCGAGCTAAAACACTTATAATTTGATATAAAAAGTATTTAAAAAAATTATACATACATATAATGTATATATATATATAGAGAGAGAGAAATCATATTTATATATAAGTGTAACTGGAGGAAACATTAACACATACATTTGAAAAATGATTTTTAGTGTAAAAATGCTAGCGACAGAAAATAATAAAGTTAACTTACGATTTTCTTTACTGAATTACATAAATGTGAGCGTCTAAGTCACAGACTGAAACGTGAATAAATATTCATTTTAATCCTGCAAACACTTATTGGGCCAATTTACATTGTCTCTATGCTGAGAAATGTTGACGAACATTATGTAATTTTAGTTATATTTAATGTTTCCATTTTTTTATCAATATTTTTTATGGTTATATATTTAAAACTTAATTTTTAAAATTTTTATAAATTTATTGTTAATAATAAAAGACTTAATACATTTACTTGCGTAATTTTTTGTACAAAAAACATTATGCATTTTATATTTTGCAATAAATGAACATTTTTAGTAAATATTAACTATAAAATATATTTTAACATTATATCAATTTAACAGAATTTTTAATTATTTAATTATTCTCTTTTGTTAAGTTCATTTTATTATTTTGTTAACTAATTATATATATATATATATATATATATATATATATATATATATATATATTATATATATATATATATATATATATATATATATATTAACACTTCTTAATTTAATAAAATTTGCTGTTATAAATATTGCTAATTAGATAACAATTTATTATAAAATTAATTAAAACATTAATTAGCTTTTTAATTTGTTATTGAATTAAAAATATTTGTAACTTAAAAATAATAGTATTTTGTTTACATTTATTTATGTATGTAATTATATTGTAAAAAGTACAGCAATAGAAATTATCTCAAATAACACTTATGTCATTTCTAATCCTTTAATGCTGTACTTCATCGTAATACTCTAGAACATTAAACAATTAACAAAAAAAATGCTCTAGTCTATATTTATAAAAAGTAACATACATTTTACTCCTCTTTTAAAATCAATGTATTTTTAGTCATATAAAGTGCAAAATTTCCAATTAAAATAATTTTAACATTTATACAATTGCCTTGACACGACACAAACCTTAATATAATTGTAAATTTTAATCATTTTAAAATATAATGTACATAATTTGTAAAAAAAATTAAACTTTTATTTCATTTTTTACTATTTGTTTTACAATAAACATCTTTCAGCAGTAGCGAAACCGGACGTCGACCCTCATTTGGTGCCGGTGGTGGGATTGGAACCCAGGCACAAGAAAATAAAATTACGTAAAGCAAAATCAAATTCTACATTAATGGGTTAAAAAACGAAGTAACATATAACTTACCTAAACTATTTTAAATATATAGATTTTATTATCTACTTTATATATGTATACATATTTTATAATATAATTTATTTTTAAGCAACTAATTTTCTTGTGTTTATATTTTTTTTATATTAACATTCTTGTTTTTGGCTTAAATTAGATTTTTATAATGATAATGATATAAAAAGTTAGTATTTATAAAATATTTTACTAATACTACTAAGATAATGTTTAAGAAATGTTTTAGTACAACTTACATGTGCTTTATATAATTAAATAGTATCACAAAAACAAATAAATTATACTGCAATGATTTTGACAGCAGTTTATTTACTGTATAACTAACATTTTAAATTTAGTAAACAAATTGAATATATTATTGTTAAAATAATATAACAAAACAAAATTTATAAAAATATATTTAAATATAACAAAAGTTAACAAAAACGATTTAAATTGGCAAATGTTTACTATTCTACTTTTAATATCTATCTACATATAAAGGGTTTTTAATAAAATTAAATTAAAGTAAATTTTATCAAACTCCTTCCTAGATGGTCCCCAATCCTGTTGAGGAAGGCGAAACATTTAACTACAAGACTACCAATCTGACTTCTGTAAAAAATACTTATCGTTAAAAAAACAACAAAATAAAATAATTTTATTAAACTACGTCAAACAAGTGAAAGCAGCCATATTTGAATGACAAGGTTTGGTACGGTTTAGATCAATATTCAGTCTTTAATATGCACAATGTTTTAAACCAAAAATTTAATGTACAACTATATAAAACAATCTTCTTGCTCCAAATATTTTAAAACAAAAAAGTTAATAACAATAATAATAATAATAAATCGAATTAAACCCCGGCATATTATATTAGATCGATGAACAATACAAGGTCGTTACTATTTTAGAAAAAAGACGGCATAGTATTAAATGTACGATTTTTACTGACAATGGTAACATATAGCCAAAACAGATATGTGACATATTTAATAAGTAAATGTTAACTTTATATGAAAACATTGAATGCAAGTTTACTAAAAGTTATTACAAAAATGAATCAATAGTCAAAAAAATTTATTGTTATACAGAAATAGATTGTAATTTAAAAATATAAAATAAAAACTGAATATATGTAGACAATTTGTAAAATTAAATAAAAGAACATTCGAAAGCTAATTTGGAAGTTTAAAACACAAAATATAATATTGATTTACATATTAATAAAAAACAATATACTTTAATTTAATTTTATTTAATTAATGCTTATTGAATGTATTACTTACTTAAAATACTTTTGCTAATTAAAATTAGTTACAAATAATATTTGTTTTATTAAATTGTATTACATATACATAAAATTGTTACACTATTTGGTTATTTAATTAGTAGGGTTGAGTACTTCTGTTTCTTTGATTATTAATAAACATTTTTATTTTGTACAATTACTTTTTATTTAATAATGTAACATGTAAGTGGTGTGTTTGCTAATTCTGTTAACAGTAGAATATTTATATAAATATAGAATTTTTAGGTGTAGGTAGTAGTAACTATAATCGTTGAACATTATTCAAAGAAGATTTTTCAATTATTATTTAGTTTTAACAATGCGGTAGGTAAAAATATAATATTTTAAATACCAACCTTTAAAAATAATACATTATAAATATATATTATTTTAGTCAAAAATTGATTTCTTAATTAAATAAACTAATTCTTATATTACTAATTTTTGTAAAAAAAAGTAATATACTACATAAAAATTATGCAAAACACTGTGAACTATTTTTAATACATTTTTAATATAAATAAATAATTTTTTTAAATTTATTATTTTATTATATTGGCGTTACAAAATAGGTTATTTTTAGCAAATTATAAAATTAAAGCTAATAATTTCAAAATAAAAAAACTAAAGCTAACAACGTGATGTTTTTAAATTTAGTAACTTAATAATGCTTATTTTTACGTTTTTTATTTAAAATTTAAAATCAATGTTTTCTGTTATACTGGTGTCAAACCGTTAAATGTTACTTCTTTTTTACTTAAATAGTTTAAAAAACATATTTTTTAGAAAGTGGATGTTTATAAAACCTAAACAGGAACCCGCATTTATTGTTCATTGTAAAGTTTAAACCCATGTTTACTGGCTTTCAAATTAAGTATTATAGTTACTAATACCACAACTATTTACAAAATATTTTACAAAAACGCAGATATAAACAAGGTTTAGAAAATTAAACTAAAACAAAATAAAAATACTAAATTGCATTCATCAAAGTAGGTTAATATATTAGAAACATAGAAAACTGATACAAGTTATGTTACAAGTGCATCAAAACTATATAATTTTTTTAGCAGCAAATAAAATTCGTTATAGTTACACTCAATAAAATTTACTTATTTTTTAGTCAAATAATTTACATGTTTTTCACAAATAGATATTATAGGAGACAATTTATTGATCCGCATTTAACGCATTAATTCAAACCTTTTCTTAACTCAATAAGAATTTAACTATTCTGTAGCTTGTGCCATTTAAATATAATGCCAGTTGGTTTATATACAGTCACAAAACAAGTTTGATATTTTCAACACGGTCGAAAATAACAAATTTGCTAAAATTACACTCGATATTATGACAAATAAAATTACAATAAATAATTTTTTTATTTTTAAAAATTAAAAAAGTTATTACTATTTCTTAAACTGCTTCTATTGTTTAAACTAAATAGGCGTATTATGGGTGTATATATATATATATATATATATATTAACTAAGCGTGTGTAGAATCGTTGATTTATTAATATTTGCTTACTTTAACAAACTATTTGTCACATGTTTTAAAACTTTTTAAAAAAATAAGTTAAAAGCTTTTTGTTACAATTATTTAAACTTTAACTTATTTTTACAATATATATATATATATATATATATATATATATATATATATATATACAGGATCCAAAATGGGACATATCAATAAACTCTTATTTTTAAATTTTTTTTGTTTTAATGTGAAACTTATTTTCAATAAAGTAATTATGCTAAAATAATATAGGCTATCAATGCTTAAAATTAATTGTTTTTTAAGATTTTATAATTTTAAATATATAAAAGTCTTTGAATTTTTGAAATAATTCAATTTAGTCAGTCCCAAGCCTGAATAAAGGAGAAGGGTTTGAGCGCGCAAAGCTAGCAACCTGGTCTCTGTAAAAATTCATACTGCTACGGAAAAAATAATAGGACGCCATTCCGGAAAACAACGGCAAAGAAATAATTGCACGTATCTGGATGACAGAGTTAAACAGATGACAGGGTTGTGTGAAAGCCGAAAGGAAGCTCGATCTTCAATTTGCAGAAACTTTAATGCCAACGAGACTTTGTTGTTGTTGTTGTTTTCCTGTAATTGTTGTCTTATTGCTCCATGCTTATTTTTAAAGCAAAAGGGTTTTGTATAATATAATATAATAATATATAAATGGGTAAATAATAATAGTTACACTTAAGAATTATATACATAACATAAAACGATTACGCAACAATAATTAAAAAAAAATTATTATTTCTTTACATAATTTTGCACATTCTAGCATACGTTACTGCATACATTTTATTTTTAAAAAATTAATTAGTTTTAAAATTTTATATGTATATAAAATTTAACACTAATTATGGTATGAAAAGATCGATGAAAACGGTAAATACTTAACTCCTCATGGTTGTTTTATTGACCTGTTAAATTTTAAATGTTACTGCTGTAAGTGGTAGTTAATTGCAATGAGTTTAAATAATGGAAGGTTTTCCTTAACTGTTAAAGTAATCCAAACAAACAAAAAATTACAGTTTTGGTTTAACTAGTAAACAAATTGCTGATTTATTTGACGTAAATACAAGGATTGCATACAGAGTTTTAAAGGATTATACACTTCTAAGAACAGCAGAAACTGGATCTGCACCATCAACTAGTAAATAAAATGATTTGTCTATAATCACTAAATTGAAAAACACAATTAAGCCCATTAAACAAATACAAATAAAAAAATTAGCTAATTTTTTATATTTACTTATCAGCAATTAAATAAAATCAGTCATTTTCCAATTAAAGAATACGTTAAAATAGATCCTTTAACAGCAAAATATAGAAAAAGACGCATGGAATTAGCAAAAATGTATAAAAACCGTTCAGTTTGTTTCTGGAAATTAACTTTTTGTTGAGGAGTGGGATTTAAATTACGAATCATGGACAGTGCAATCCACAGTTTTTTGTGATCCTGATTTTAATCACGACTACAATTGCATTGTTAAAATGTTGCGCATCCATCATGTTTTTATGGATATTATAGAATTAAGTTTAAACAACTGCCAAAATAGAGTCAAACAAGTAGCCACAGATCAAAATTTACAACCATTTTCAAAAAATGCTTTAGAACTAAACTACAATAAAATGCTTCAAGGCATTTAGTTGTTGTTTAAATATAATTTTAACTTTAACGCATTTTTTATTGTTTAGACCAAAGATTTTTTAATTAGCAAAAAACTGAGCTTCATTTAATTGCCTTGATACGACCCGGACCTCAATGTAATTGAAAATCTTTTTGCTAATCTTAAACGAAGGATGAATCGGATAGAAAATCAAGGTACGTTTATACAAAAAATTAATAATGTGTTGAAAAATCAAATTGGATACTATTATATCAATAATTTGGTTAATTCCTATTAAAAACATTTTTTAAATGTTATGAAAAAACTATGGTTATTCTTTGAATTACTAAATTTGTAATATTGGTGATATCCATTATCTATATATGTCGGAATGTGTAAATTCACAGTTTTATGTTAAAGCAAACATTTGGTATTGGTATTTGAAAAAAAAATTATTTGTATTGTTTCAAATATTAGTATTGCTAAAGTGATGTTCAAAGGTCATTTTAGTAAAATGTTGAGTCGCCTAATATGCTTAAGCAATGTGGGGAAAATCAATCCATTTTAATGTATTAATTTCGACAAAACCCATTTTAGTCCCTATATATATATATATATATATATATGAAATAAAATATTACTTATATACACTTAGCTATGTTTAAAGAGTTTATAAAATAATTTTTGTTGTTTGTTAAAACAAACTTAATAGTAATAATAATAATAATAATAATAATAATAATAATAATAATACTCAAAAGCACAATAAACATAAATTTAATGAATTTTTAAAATTAAGGGCACTAGGTTGATAAAGCCTTTTAAATTTGTATAAAATCAAATAATTGGAGCATGTATTTAATAATTGTTTTTGATTAATTTTTTACTAAAACTGTATACTAAAGGTAAATCTCACAATAGTAAACGTTTTATGCAAATACAATAAGTAAAAAAATGTTTGTAAAGAATTAAGAAAAGTGTGGCAACATTTAATTCGGTAACATAACACATTATAACAACAACCCTATTGTTAAGAAAAGCAAGGCGTAACAAGTTTGTTCCATGTGATTAAGCGTTTGGCCAAATAACGTTTGGTTTAATTAGATATATTTCAAGTGCTTTTTAGACTAATTGTTTTACTAATCTGCCAAACTTCCTTTTACTAATCAAGAGATAGCTTTGCCTTTAACTAGTGTTGCTATTGTGATTGTTGTTGTTGTTTTTTAATTATCTTCAATTGTTTTTTCCATATTCTTTTTTACTGTTTTTCAAAGTGGTAAACGAAGAATTTAATTAAATGCCTTTCATTGTCCAATTGTAATACTGTTATTTAGTAGACGAAAATTATGTTTTTTATAAGCTTATTTTTAAAAATATAGTTGCACTAATTAATTCTTTAAATACTTTCAAAACGCTGGCAATAAAAAAACATTTACTATTTTATAAAATATTTCTGTTTGCTTTTAAAAATTCTTAATATAATATATTAATATAATACATGTAATAACATTCGTTTTAGCAACAAAGCACAATACCACCATTATAAAAACTTAAAAACAAACACAGATAATTGGTTTTAAAAAATAGTTTTATCTACTAAAATACATAAATATACAAAATAAAGGTAACAAACTTAATATTGTCAGTAATTTAAGTGATATCCACGCTTTTGTTCAACCTTTGTCAGCCGCTTTAGGTAAGAATCTATCAACGTACCAATATACTCCTTCGAAATGCAATTTTTTACAGCATGATTAATTTTCGCTTCCAATTATACGTCAGTTTTCATGCGGTTTACCTCACATTTTAAAATACTAAAAATGTTCTAAATTACATTGAGGTCTGAACTGTATGAAGGAAGTTGAATAAAAGTAAGCCTTATTTTTAAAAGCTTTTGTGGTCTAAATAAGGAAAACGTAGAGCAATTTGTAAGTTATGTTAAAATACACATTACCACTTTTGAAATATGCACAGGACCATTGTCTTAGATAATTGTTAAGTGTCCTGTAGCATTTCTAGACAACTCACTTTGAAACAGTTCTTTGAATATTTGTACAAATTTAGCGCTGTTTAAACAGCCACACGTACGTATCCATTTTAGAAACTAATTCTACTTAATTGCAAAATATCCTTTGGCACATAAAGGATGTGCAACGTTTATTGCAGTACAATCTGTGAAGTATATTGATCTCCAAAATGGCGATGAATAATGTTTGTACTTTTTGACAAACTCCACTCGTTATAATCTATGGGCACGACTAAGTGGAGGTTTTATTAACAGCCGCTTTAAGATTGAATCCTTCAGAGTTCATCCTCCTTCTTACAATTTTATTATTTTATTTGTTTTTTATTTGTTTTACATTCATTGTTCTGTGTTTTTTGAGCTGCATAATTATTAACTGATTATCTTGTTTGCTTGTTGAACGTTTTCTACCAACTGTGGATGATCTCAGACTTGTCCTACTTTTCAAAATGTTGTACACAGTTGAAACGTCTATTTTCATACATTCGGCAATTGTTTTAATTTTTGTGCCCCTTTTATAAAAACTTTTAACTAATTCATAATCATGAATAGACAAATAACGACGCTGAGCTGTTTTAATCATACATATCAAAATTACAAATTTTGAAACGAAAATAAAAGTCGACCTTGTGCTTAAATTATTAAAAATAATTTTATAATTTTTTTGAAAAGAATTTGTTTTAAAATTGTTTACAAAAAAAATACTTTTTAAATAAATTAATTATTGACTGTTTAAAAATACAGCGCAAATTTGTAGATATATGTATGAGCAGTTATTTTATTTTAAAAATTATTTTTTTTAAATAAAAGGAATATAAAATTAAAATATTTTTTTAATAATTATTTTTGTAAATAAATTACATATTTTACTATTTAATAAATTTTAACTAGAAAAAGTTAAAGTTTAGGCATCGCATTACCAGCGTATGTATCAAGGTTGTATATTTGTAAAAAAAATATAGCGCATTAGTCAAATCTTTATAATGTGTAAAGAAATTGTTATTTTAAAAATATACATTAATTTATTTTACAAACAAAAATATTTTAAAAAATTGGGATGACATACGTTGCCTACTATATATATATATATATATATATATATATATATATATATATATAATTGATAAAAACAAATGAAGTTTTGTTTTTAGATAGATAATAACTAAACAATTAACTAATAGAATAGTTAAAACCACTACGTAAATTAAAACATTTATGTTTTCAGCTGCTTGCTTATTTTCAATGTACTGCTAATTATTTTATATTTTGTTTACAAATTCTGTTTTAATGATACTTTTATGCATTCTTACCAAGTGTAAATTTACTTATTTAACTGTTAATCAATAACAATTTATTATAAACCGACACAAAACATGTTATATGATATAGCATAATTTATTTAAAACATTTATTATTATTACAAAACCCTTTTGCTTTGAAAAACTGAGCATAAGGCAATAAGACAACAATTACAGTAAAAAATAACATCAACAAAGTCTCGTAATTCAAAGAGAACATGTGACAACAAAATGTTTTTATATATTTGAACATTCTGCTGAACGTTTTGCTTAATTACATAAAACATTCATTTTAATTAAATTTTCCTGAATAGTTTTTAGCCAAGTTTTCTGTGGTCTGCCAACCTTTCTTTTACCATTTACAATTGTCCATTCCAAAACCGTTCTAACTGGTCTTTTGGGTGGTAAACGTAGAATTTAACCACTTAAAAATTACAAAAATTTCTATTTAAAATAAAATAGTTTTATAATTGATTTTCTGTAACAACATATTTGTTAAAAGTTAATTAAAACAATTGTTTAAACTCACTCTTAACTTAAAATATACATTTTTAAAACAACCTATTTTTATCGGTAAATTAAGCGTTATTATTATTATTATTAATTTATTTATTTTACTTTTTACTGTCTACAAATATGTTAAAAAACATATTGTTGAACAAACAAACATTTTGCAAAAGTAAACAGATACACAATTCTGTATAACATTTAAGTGATAAAAACCAAACAAAGTATAATAAACATATTTACAATTTATTTATTACTATATTATATTATTTTAACTATTACTTGAATGTTCAACAAGAAACATTTTTCATGAAATTAACATTTAAACAAAGCTAAGCAAAGACCTGCATTAAGTGCCAGTGATATCACTTAAGCGCATCCTCACACAACTTTTGGTTCAGTACTGTGCCAATAGACTACCCCACCATCACCACCACTGTATGTTGCTAAAGTACAACTCTTAAAAAAATAACTATAAAAATTTTAAAGCGAATTTAATCTAAACTAATTTGCTATCTCCGATTTTTTTTTTCGTAAACATAAACAATAAGAGTTGAAAATAATGTAATTTATTTAAAAGTACATAATAATAATTGTTATTATTATTGATATAATTATAATTTTCCACCGCCAAGTTTAACTTTTACAGTAGTTATTTTTTCCTTTGTGTGTATTACTCGATCTTATCAATGTTAAAAATTAAAGCAAAGAAAAAGACATTAATTTTTGTCATTAGAGTAGTCAAAAAGTACAATTAAAGTAATTGTATCATTAATCCTTGTTATTTAATATAAACGTTTACACTTTCTACACAATTCAATATAAGAACTTAGTTGTACTATTGTAAAAAATGTAATTTTGCACATACATAATTTTAAGATTAATAAAGGTTTTATTCAAGGTCAATATTTTAACACATTATTACTGATTGTTTTCCTACGCTTTTACAAAAAAGTTTATTTTTTATTCATTTTAAAATAAAAACTTTATTTTTAGCTGCATTATTTAACTGTAAAGCTATTTTAATAAATGTCTGTTCCAATTAAAACAAAATTTTAGTAAATTTAACAATTAATAATTGTATAGTAATTTACAGAATAATTAGTCAATTATTTTAAATTTTTTTAAACTTTGATTTGATTCCTTTTTGTCTACTAAATATTCGTTTGCTACAAAATGTTTTTATAAATTATTTCACCAGTTTACTTAAAAAAACTATATTTTTTAGGGAATTTAGAAATATACAAAACGTTTTATTTAATTGTGTAGGCATATTTTAGCAATTCAATAAAATGTAATAACAATAAATAATAATATACAAGTTTTTGTTGCATAATTTAATTAACAACAAAAACATAAATTAGTGGCAGAGCCACCTCTTCATTAATTCCAAGTTTGAATAGCTTCTCGAATTCCTATACAAAAAGGTTTTCGGATGCAAATTAAACTTGGAAGAATAACTAAAATTTCCTGGTTAGAAAACCGCTTTTTGTTTACAAGAATTGACAAGACGATCCTCTGTAGAGTTGACGGATTCAGTTGACGGATTCACAAACCTAGCCAACTACATATTGGTAAATACTTACCTTGAGATACCTTTTAAGCATTTTGAATGTATGCGAGCACCCAATCACTTAACGCGAATCCAGTAAAAACCCAGTTATACTGCTGTGCACTAGGTTCCTGCTGTTATTAGTATAGATATTTAGAGGCACCTAGTCTAAGATGCACCATGTGGAGAATGAACAAGCAGAAATATCACAATTATTAGAAATTGAGACTTTATAAGCATTACTCAAATCCTCAGTGGGTGAATAAATACCTATTGAGGGTTTGTTTAACCTAATTAATATACAGATTGTTTAAAAACATATTTATTGATTTATTTTTATTATGTGTTTTATCAATTCTACTGCTATTTAGAAAGTATTATCAGTTAGATTGCTCTAAGGATTAAATAACTTACTAACTACTTGCAACACAAAAAATTAAATAAATTTCTGATTTATCATTCCAATATTATATTTTTGAATTGTAAAATATTTTTAGTAAAAATCTGTTTAATATTTACATAATTAATGCACAAGTGGATTGTAAAACTAGTGACAAATCAACTTTGAAATACATTTTAAAATACTAGTTCTAATTTAAATCAGGTTCCTAAATGTTTGAGTATATACTCAAACTTTTAAATTGTAGTAATATTTTGTATAATTGACTTAATTTATTAGTAATTATATATTTTCTTACGGTTGTGGAACATTTATAATAGTGAAAAAAACTTTCATGTGTAGACAAAGAATTTTTTTACGTTTTCTGATGTTACTAATTTACTTTATTTGACTTTAAAAATCGCAACTTTGTAATTGTAATACAAGTTACACTAAGGTGCAAAGATTATGCAATGTTTGGATATTCTGAACTTCAATTTAAAATGTATTATTTACCAAACCAGAAGCTTTTCATAATGCAACTATTGTCAGCACATGTTTTAGCAAAATTTCAATATTTTGTACGTATTGTTTTTATGAGTATTTTTGTCATTAACTCTTAGGTAGTTTCTTTTTACAAGCCTTAAGACAAGCCTCCCTCCCAAGCTAGAAACTAACATAATGACAATCTATTAATACTTTCAAATATTTTTAAATAACAATTGTTTAGTTGAATTACTGAATTTAAATTATATCGTATAATATTTCATTTACTTATTTTATTTCACAACGCTTTCGCTCTAAAGAGCATACAGCAACAGGATTATTCGATATTATAGATATAATTGCTATTTGGATTCCCACAAACTCTGTCATCAAAATTATATATTTATTTATTTTCCGTAACTTAATAAAATGATGTTGTTTTACTGTTCTTGGGCAATATTTGTTGATATATACCAAGTTGCTAATCATACGCTCAAATCGGACTTAAAAGTGGCTACAATAGAATTTTATTGTTTATAGTGCTTTTCAAAAATGTTAACTGGTAACAACGACCAATCTACATAAGAAGAATTTGTTAATTAAACAAATATCACAATAATTAAAAGGCATTAACAAATAAACATATTTAAAAATTACAAATTGTCATAAAATTTATTTTTTTTAATAAAAAATCGTTTTGTAAGACTTTCAGATAATAAAATTTTATTGCGTGTGTATTATAAACAAAGTATACTAACTTTAGTAATTGGAAAATAAATACTAGTATTATATTTTATTGATTATTAAATCTTTTTTGAAATAATAATATTTTTTGCAAACAATGGCTATTTCCATCCTAAGCTTAAGAAAAAATTAAAAGGTTAAAAGCCTTAAACTACAACTTTTATTAGAAACTACCTAGAAAATAATAACAAATTAGAAACGTTTTTTAATGTTCAAAGCAAAACAATTAAGTTAACATTTTCTTTATTTTTTTGTTTAATTTAGTTTATAGTTTAATTGCAAATTATTGGGCAAGGATAAACATTTCTAACGTGTGCCTATTTAAATATATATATATATATATATATATATATATATATATATATATATATATATATATATATGTTTTGTTATAAAAAATAAAAGGACATGCAATTACTTTTTTTAATATCTACTAATATTTATTCTAATTAAGTCTTTTTAAAAGGTTTTTGGTCAAGTTTTCTACAGATTATCAACCATTTCGTTATATTTAACTGTTATTTCAGTACCGTTTATACTATTCTGTTGGGTGATAAACGTAGAATCGAACCGAGTAATTTTTTTTGTTTACATATTTATTGTATTATCCATTATTGTTAAAGCAACAGTTGCATTTTTAGATTCTAATTTATTTTAGCTATGCTGATAGCATAAATGATAATGATTATAGGTTGTTAATGCTTAACAGTCATTGTGGAATGAGTGTTGGCAACACTTTTTTCGCTCACAAAAATATACACAAGACATCATGGGTTTCTCCAGATGGAAAAACAACAAACGAGATTGACTACATTTGTATTAGCACAAAATGGCGATCTTCATTGCAAAATGTACGTGCATATCGCGGTGCAGATGTTGGTTTTAATCACAATCTTGTTAGAAAATTTCGTTTAAAATTAAAAACAATAGAAACCACAAAAAAATTGCATCCATTTTTGTGTGAAAAGCTTAAACAGTCAAATATCTCAAATCAATTTTACAATTCCTTAAAACATACATTTCAAAATCTGAAAAGGGTAGAAAAGTTTGATAATCAATGAAAATTGTTTCATAAAACAATTACAGACTGTGCAGCAAATGTGCTAGGTAGAAGATTTCGCTCTACAAAGAAACAATAGATTTCATCAGTCTCCTGGAATTTAATTGATTTCAGAAAGAAAACAAAATTAGAGAGAGATCAATCTAACAATTCTGTTATTTGGAAAATATTTGATGATAAATATAGAATTTTAGATTAACAGGTTAAAAAAAGCTGCCGCAAACATAAGAATAATTGGTTAAAAAACAGATGCAGAGAAGCAGATAAGGCAGCAGCAAAAAATGATTCCAAGACTCTGTAAAAAATTATAAAACAATTGTCGAGAGTTAGAAAGAACACCGATATTCCAATCAAAGGAAAAGATGGTTGTTTACTTCTAACAAATAATGAGCAATCATCTAGATGAGTAGAACATTAAAAAAAGTACTTAATCAGCTTATGCCAAATTGATAATGATAATGATATGAATGTGACTCAAAATCCGGAAACATGCATTGATGACATTTCTGTAACTGAAGTGATTTATGCAATTTAAAGGTTGAAAAATAATAAGGCAGGAGGACTTGACGAGATAACTGCAAAGATGCTCAAACATGGAAGTGATGTTGTAGCAAGTGAGCTCGCTCATTTATTTAATGTTATATAGAATAATGAACAAGTTTCAAATGATTGTCGGCAAGAAGTAATTGTTACTCTTCCCAAAACCGTAAGTCTGATTGATTGTAATAATTGGCACAGAATTACCTTATTGTCTGTTTCTGGTAAAGTGTTTTGCAAAGTAATTTTAAATCGTTTAAGTAATGCGGTAGATAAACACCTTTAAGAACAACAAGCAGGTTTTTGGAAAGGAAGAAGCTGTATTGAACAAATACTCACCCTTTGTAACATTATTGAACAAAGTCAAGAATTTCAGCAATTACTAACAATTAATTTTATAAAAGCTTTTGACAGTGTTTATCGAGAATCTTTGTGGAAAATCGTTAAGTTTTACGGAATACCGTTAAAATATGTAAATATTATGCGTTCGCTATACCAAAATGGAAGTTGTTGTGTTCGACATTGTTACGGGATTACGTCAAATATATTTTTTGTCACTGTTTTTGTTTCTTCTGGTAATTGATTTTATTATGACTCAACCCATGAATAATTAGTCTTATGGTATCAAATGGAACCAAGGCAGATTAACAGCTTTGGATTTTGCAGATGATATTGGTATACTCAGTGAAACCCCAGAAATGATGCAAAATGTGACAACACGACTCAGTGATATCAG
This sequence comes from Cardicola forsteri, assembly GCA_025895645.1. Taxonomy (NCBI): domain Eukaryota; kingdom Metazoa; phylum Platyhelminthes; class Trematoda; order Strigeidida; family Aporocotylidae; genus Cardicola; species Cardicola forsteri. The sequence goes on from JAKXYG010001110.1 coordinate 75,737, forward strand.
TTCTTGTATTGACTTACGTATTAATTGTTCAAAGACAAAAGTGTTGTGCACCAAGTCAAAAAATAATTTGCCCATCAAAATTAGTGGACAAAATATTGATACTGTTGATTCCTTTACATATTTGGGAAGCATCATTGGTAAAGACGGACAAACCGAAATTAATGTTAAAGCCAGACTTGGTAAGGCAATGTCAGTCTTCAATAGACTCAAATCAATATGGTCATGTTCTTTCATTTGCCTAAAGACAAAACTTTGTTTGTACGCATCAATAATCATTCCTACGGCAATATATGGAAGTGAAACGTGGAAATGTACGGACAAGATTGATAAGATGGTAGATGTATTTCATTGCCGGTGTCTTAAAAGTATTTTAAATATTACCTGGCGCGATCACATTTCAAATGATGAGATCATGAAAAGAACTGACTCTCGTTTACTCCATGACATCATTACAATTAAACGAAGAAAATTACTTGGTCAAATTCTACGTTTACCGCCCGAAAGACCACTAAGAACGGTTTTGAAATGGACAATTGTAAATTTTAAAAGAAAGGTTGGCAGACCGGAGAAAACTTGGCTAAGAACTATTCGGGAAGATTTAATTGAAATGAATGTTTTATGGGCACAAGCAAAATGTTTGGCCGAATGTTCAAATACATGGAAACATTTTGTTGTCTCATGTTCTCTTTGAATTACGAGACTTTAATGTTAATTTTTGCTGTAATTGTTATCTTATTGCCCCATGCTTATTTTTTTAAAGCAAAAGGGTTTTGTAATAATAATAATAATAATAATAAAAAGAATAATTTTTGTCTCATATTTATAAACATTCATCGGTTTATGTAAACACTGACGCCGTCACAAAAATGCAATGTTTATGAGAAAATGATTGATTATTTCCAAAGGTTCAATTCACACTTTTTTGTAAAAACATGGATCATAATATTAATTTTGTTTCTTTTAAGCAAACGTTATATCTCCACAAAGTTAAGTCATTACAAAATTAACATTTATTGTTTTTACAAAACCAAATTAAATTGTTTATTCATCTATCATTCAGCTTATTTTATAAATTTGCATGTTTTTTCCTACATTGTTTATTTTATTGATTTGTACATTAAATCTGTGCACACTATATAGTATCATTTTGCTTATTCCCATTAGCTGCCAGTAAGTTAAGTAACTGGAAAAGTTACTATGCTATAACTAGCATAATTGCTTTTTAATGTATTTATATTGACAATAGTAATAATCAATTTCTACATTTCCACCCGTAATTATAACAAAAGATAATTAATTAGGTATGTAAGCAAATGGAATATTCATACAAACTTATGAAAACTTTATTTCAAAACTGTTGTTATTGCATAAAATGTAACAGTTGAGTAAGCAGGGATGATTTTCTTTGATTATAAATTAGTCATTAAACAAATTTCAAAATAGGTTTTCAAAAGCAAAAACGCTAAGTACAGTTGTGGCTAGGTAAAATATGGTTTTTTCAAACTGATTTTTATCTCATTGTAAAACATTTCACCATATTCTATTTATCTTTAACCAATTGTGCTTTGATTAGCAAACATTGATTTAGTATCAACTCAAAGTTTTGTTCTAAAATAAATTAAAGATAATAGTAGCTTCAATCATTTACTGATTTTGTTGCAACTGTACCCTAAAACCTGTCATTGTCAAACTAATATTCTTCTTTATAGAAAAGAAGCCTAGTAAATACTTACAATTGACTAGGACATTATTTAACATTATAAACTTTATTAATTGCCACACTAGCTATATTTAAACTTTTAAAAAGAAAAAACTGGTTTTTTCCCTAATATGGGATACTTTAACCGAATACACAGATTTTTAAGCATTCTATAATTTTAGACATCGTTTTAGTGTACTACATAAGCTACGTTTATAAACTACTTTTAGAGTTTTTACTTGTTAAACCGAATATTAGAATGTCGTCCATTAATAGGACACTACTAAAACTTGAAAATTGTTTACATGTTTTGTACAAAAAAAACTGCTATAATCTACGTTTGCAGCAGATTAAGTACAAAATATTTTAAATTTACAGTACAATTTGGCATAACTGTATAGCAGCCCCACTTTTATTAAACTAAAGAGCCGTACAATGTATTTCAAATTATTTTCAAAAATTAAATGTTACAATTTAATACAACTAAAAAACAAAGTTATATTAAGGAGAAATAAAATTGCTTTAAATTTATAAGTTTATAAATATTTTAAACTTTATTATAAACTTTTTACAAAAATAGTAAAATAGTTCTAATATACCAAAAAATAAAATTTTTTATTTAATTTTTTTATTTATGTAAATACAAACAAATATAATTTAAAAAATAATAATTTAAAACATTAATATTACAAGAAAGTTAAAATAAATATTTGCCACATTTTATCATATAATACAATTAACCGACACGCATTCAAATAAATACTATTAGTAGTAGTAGTAGTAGTAGTAGTAGTAGTTACTCAAATGTTTTATATTTCCCGTTTTATTTGAATGTTTTAATTATATATATATATATATATATATATATATATATATGAACAAATTTAAAATTATTTAAAAATTGGCAAACTCGTTTTTGAATCTATCTTTGTCCGAAACTTTTAAGACTTCTTCGTCCCATTTTTCAAAACAACTCGTATCGGCTGGACCCGCACATTTAGGTTTGTAAGGAGGCTTTATGTGCTGTTCGTACAGCTGCATCCAGTCGAAATCTTTGAAATACGGATGTTCCTTAATGTCATTAATTCCATTTTTTAAATTTCCAAATCGGCGACTTAAATCTACTTGAATTAAATTGGATATTAGGCTTTTTAATTCAGGTTGAAAAACATTTGTAAATTTGACTTTTCCCGATACAATATGCTCGAACGTTTTCATTTGATCTTGATGCATAAATGGCGGAAAACCGGTTGTCATTTCGTACAAAAGTACTCCAAATGCCCACCAATCAACTGAAATATGATAACCTTTATTCATAATAATTTCAGGCGCCATGTAGTCTGGCGTACCACACAGTGTCCACGTTCGTTTATCTTTTGGAATTATTTTGGCAAATCCTAAATCGGCGACTTTGATAAATCCATTAGCACTAATTAACAAATTTTCCGGTTTTAGATCGCGGTAAGCTATAGACATGTAGTGCAAATATTCGAAAGCCAAAACTACTTGGGCACCATAAAATTTAACTATATTTTCGGGAAATCGTCGCATATTTCTTAATAAAGCAAACATTTCACCGCCAATAACAAATTCCATAACCATGTACAAATAACTATTGTCTTTAAAACTGTAGTACAATTTAATTATAAATGCAAAGTCACATGCAGCCAAAATGCGTTTTTCATTTATGGCATTGTCCACTTGTTTACTTTTGACAATTTCGGTTTTAGACAACACCTTCATTGCATAATAACCAACGGATTTGTTATGTTTAACGAGCACGACACGACCGAATGCACCTCTACCCAAAGTTCGAATTCTTTCAAAATCGGCTAGGGTAACAACTGATACATTTGGCTTCAAATATTCTTCCAAAAATTGTTCGCGTTTTTTATCCAAAATTTCATTAAATTCCTCTTGTTTAGTTAAACTCATTTTACATTGTTTGACTTGTAGTGTATTTGTTAAGTAAAGAGCAATATATAGTACTGATGGTATTTATTATATAATTATTATATTAATATAATATTGATTGTAAAATCTATAATGCCATATATATGTCTAAGGTATTAACTTTATGCAGTTTTGTTATTCATGATAGATAGATAAACATATTGCATATACACTTAAAGTTATAAAAAATAATGAAGTGATTGTATTGGAGGAGTCGTACAAATGTAAATAAAAATTTATTTGGAGTTTTTCAATTACTATTAATGTATATAATCGACTCAATTTTTTATCTTTTTAAACTATTTTTCTTAAATTATACAAGAAAATACTATAAGAAACATAACCTAGTTGTTGTGTAAGAATTAAATAAATAAATAAACTATAAATACTCGAAATAAGTCATAAATCTTTTACTATAGCTTTTTTCGAAATAAATAAATTTTGTGCTAAAATGGCACTAGTGGTTAAATGTATAAAACTGTAGTTAGTGGGTATGTGTTTTATTATTGTAATTGATAACGTTGTCACCTCTTTATTATTTATATATTTGTATAGCATGTTAAAGGTAACAATTGTGAAAAAATAAAAACGTTTTTTGGTTAATATATGGCATTTTTGTAACAGCGTCACGTTTTGCAAATATTGGCAAGGTTGGATAATTTTTTGTCAAAGTTGCCTCCTTTAACCCGACAGCTAGATATATTATACATATACCTTAACCTACATTTTAAATACTCTGGGTAAATACTTTTATTTAGTTGTTAAAGCAGAATTCCAATTATACCCCCCTGTGCACTAGATTTTTGTTGTGTTAATCTAGCTGCTTAGGTACACTTGGTCCTTAATGAGTCATCTGAAAGTAACAATTAGTAATATCACTATTATTAAAAATTAAAATTGTATAAGCATAACTCAAATCATCAGGATTACTAGGATTCTATAAGCATGTTTAACTCCTACTATTAATAGTAGAATATTGACTCGTGTTGCATTGTACATATTGTTTGTTACATAATAGTTAAGCAACAAGTTTTTAAAAATATTAATTATATATTTGGTGTTAAGACAAATTGCAAACGTACGCTACCAAATTACCGTTTGTTTGTCTAATGTAAAAATTAAAAACTTAATGTAAAATGATACTGTAAAATAAAATTGAGTAAGTTTATTTAAAGTTTATCAAATATTTTTTTTTATTGAAAAATGTAAGATAAACAGTAAACGGTTACAACTTTCACAATTTCGGTAGACTAGTGCACCAGACTCGTGAATATAGGTTTAATTCCCACCGCCAGTACTAAATGTAGGCTCCCGTTTTAGTTTGCTGAAAAATTGTTTTTCGCCAAACTTCCAAATAATAAAAACCAAATGAATAGCATGAATAATATGGGATTGTATTTTTACTTCTTGCCAAAATATTGTTTATTTAACGCAACTTCAATTAAAGCAAATACCGAAAAATCTAAAAATAACTTTTTTTTTTTTTATTTAATATTTGCTTACTGACTTTTTAACTGTAAAAACAAATATAGGAATAACGAAAATAATTATTTACAAATTTTAGTTTAAATTGTTTTAAATAATAATTGTAGTTTAATATTTTGTTATTTTTACTAATTTTATCTTTTCAAATACATTTTTAGCATAAATATTTTACTCAAATATTAAATAAAAATAAAAACATTTTGCTATAATGCATTTGTATGTTTTTAATAATGGTCTGTTTTTTATACATCAAAGTACATTGTGCATACCATATAAAGTCATTTAAAAATGCATAAAAATATCTTCATTTTTGAAAAAATCAACGCCGTTACAAATATGACTTTTATTATCTACCAAATTTTGTTATTTTTTGCATTTTTTTAAATGTTTATTACTTTGAATGTTTTACAAGAAACATCTTTCAGCAGTAGACATTTTAGTAAAGCCAAACGTGGGCCCGCATTTTAGTACCGGTAGTGGAAATCAAACCTATGCCTACCGAGGTCTAAATTCAAGCGCTGTACCACTAGACCATCCCGACACGAATACAAGACGATTGTTTGAAAAAATACACAAATATATAAATACTGGAAAAATAAAGATGTTATAAACAAAAAAAAACTAATAAAAATTATAATTCCTGTAATTAAATAGTTTTGTTATTGTTGATTAAATAAACTTAACTTTCTAAATAATTATTAAAAAACGAGATAATGTAAAAAAAAATTTGTACACAATTAATTGTTAAAATTTAAATCGAGAAATTTTTTTAAATTAAAATTAATATTAATTAAAGAACATTTTTAGAAACAATTAATAATTATATTTTAAAACGCTACAAATGATAACAAATATTTTTTAATTTACTTTTAGCAATAAACTAAAAAATAAAAATTTAAAAATTTATAATCAAATTTGTTTTTTATTTATTTATAATAATTGCTTCGTTTTAACAACAAAATTTAATAACAAATTAATTTGAAATAATTTGAAAAACCGTTTTGAAACTGACTTATCACAGTCCGGTTGAGAGAAGAAGATGAATTGAGCTCAGTGTTAGAAACTTAGTCACTGTAAAAAATAATATTGCTAAACCAACAATAAGAGGGCACCTTTTTATTAAACTACGACCGAGAAGTAAAAGTAGCATAATGCCGATGACAGGGTTAGGCGAAATAGAAAAATAATTTCAATCTTTGATATGCATAATCTTCAAAGTCAAAAATATAATGTGCCATCCGTGCTGTTGTCCCGTGCTTTTTAAAACTAAAGGATATTATATAAATAATAATTGGAGTAATAGGATTATGCTAATAATAATAATAATAATAGTAATAATAATAATAATTATTATTATAATTATAATTATTATTATTATTACTATTATTATTATTATTATTACTATTATTATTATTATTACTATTATTATTATTATTATTATTATTATTATTATTATTATTATTATTATTATTATTATTATTATTATTATTATTATTATTAAGCTTTAATATCTCACTAGAGATACATTCAGCTTAAAATACATTTTTACCATCAATATAAAAAATAATAACAACAAAAATTAAAAAAGTTGTGGTACAAATAATGGGATCAAAATGAAATAGAATGTCATATGTTAATAAATATAAATATAGTCAATATAGTAAGCATGTGATTTTTAAAAAAATTCAAAATTACTATACATTGAATAAGTCATTATAAGGCACCGTTATTGCATTATACTGTAAAATGTCCAAATTAGTTTAAATAAATGCGTGGGTGGAATGATTCTTACTTTGATAGGTTTGTTAGTAATTCAATTTTGTCCAAATTATTGTCGACTTGTACACGTTGAGAAAACACGAAAAACAGACGACAGTAACTATTAAAAAATTATTATTATTTAAGAAACAACAGTAGAAACAATTTTTTAATAGTTATAGAAAATTGAGCAATTATAAAATTATATTTGTTGTTTATTATTTTTAACGATAAACAACCTAAAATGAATTCGATTGATAATTTCTTAATATTCAGAATAAATATATAAACTTATTAAACAACAAACAATTATTTTTTTATTTTTTTAAACATACTGATAACAAAAATAATACTTGCTAATTGTAAATTCCACTGATTTACCTATTTTTCTACTTTATTTTTGTTAATCAAATATTTAACGTAAAGTATTGTTGAGCATGTGGACATTTGGAAAAAAAATAACTTGTATTTAGTGCCGGTAATAAAATTCAATCTTATGTTTAGTCAGTTTTTAGTTTGGTTTTTAGGTAACGTCTTCCATGTGGCAAAGCCACATCTTATTTATCAATGTTAATATTTTTTGATAAAACGCTGCACAAAACAAAAGTTAAATTATGTACCATTTTTTACTACTTACAAGTAATTCAGTTTATACAACGAAATAAATAAATTTACAGTAATGCTAAAACTTACAATATTTCTTTTTTATTTCTTTTTCAAATATAAAAATACTAAAATTTATAAAATTGCATTATTAAACACATATTTTGTTTTCTTTAATTTAAAAAATATTAATTGTGATAATAACGTGTAAGTCTAGTTGAGAAAGGAGAGGAATTTGCATGCATAATTAGCAACCTAGCCTCTGTAAAAATATTGTTAAAGAAACAACAAAAATACACCATTTTTATTAAACTACAGCAAAAAAGTAAAAAAATAATTTGGGTAATAAAATTCGGCAAAATCCCAACATAATTTCAATTGTCGATATATAACATCTTCAAAGCCAAAAAAATAATGTAAAATCATATAGAACAATCTTGGTGCCCAATATTCATATATACTCTTACATTAAGGGTTTTGAAATAATAAATAATGGAAAATAATATATTTATGTTTTTTGTGTTTTTAAAAAAAATATTATATAATGTTGTAATAAAACACTTGAATTTATTTCAATTTTGTAATATTTGAGATTCTAATGAACCTGAGGATTTGAGTAATGCTTATAAAATATTAATTTCCAATGATTATGATATTCCTGACTGTTTGTTAATCGTTTATATGCCGTATAAATATAAAAAATAATAAAGAGGTGACCATATCACCAACAAAATAAAATGTAATATTTGTCAATAAGCATTAACCCGTTAAAAATACTTTTAATATGACATTAAAATAATATAACTAAAAGAATACATTTACTATTGTATCTTTTTAAGTTCAATTATTATTTCATAAAAAAATTTAACCGTTAATTGTTAGATTTTACTAATCTGTCAACTAAATATTTATTTAAATTTTTAAAACAAATTTTTCCTTTAAATGTTTCCTTTACAATGTGGTCTAGCGGTACAGCGCTCGAATTCGGACCTCGGTGGGCATGGGTTCGAATCCCGTTACCAGCACTAAAATTCGGGCCCACGTTTGACTTCGCTAAAATATCCACTTCTAAAAGATGTTTTTTGTAAAACATTCAAAGTAGCAAACATAAAATTTATTAAAAAATGCCAAATAAAAGTAATAAAAGACGGTAACCGTAAATTTAATTTTTTGTGTAATTATTTGTATTACCAATTTTATATTTTAAATACTTAAAAATAAAGCAATTTATAATTTATAATTTTATTTTTAATTGTTCATATAACAAAAATTAATTTGTGTTAAAAATTGTATATACGTAGTCGTTTATTTATTTTTATTTTAAAGCATGTAAGGTAATGTTTACGTTTAAATTGATCTTTAAGTCAATCTTGGAAAAGCAATGTCATTCTTTCATAAACTTAAATCAATATGGTCATATTTATCCATCTATCTGAAGACAAAACTATGTTTGTACACATTAATAATTATTCCTACAGCAATATTTATAGGTTTAACTTAGTAAAATAAACAGAGAATATTGATAAGATTGTCCATGATTTCTTATTGCCAGTATTGTAGAAGCATTTAAAAAATTACCTGTCGTAATCCAATTTTAAACAATCAGCTTATTAGAAGAACCGACTTTTATCCACTATATGATATAATTACAATTAAACCAAAAAATTACTTGGTTAAATTCTACTTTTATCGTCTAAAAGACCAGCAAAAACGGTTTTGGAATAGACAAATGAAGATAGCAAAAATAAGGTTCGTGAATTACAAACAACTTAACTAAAACTATTGGAGAATGTGTAATTGAGATGAACATTTTATAGAATTAAACAAAGATTTTGGCAAAATGTTCAAATATATGCAATCAATTTGTTGTTTCATGCTTTTTTGTAATTAGGAGATTTTTTTGCTGTTACTGTTATCGTATTACCCCCTTGCTATTTAAAAGCAAAAGGGTTTGTAATAATAATTGGAAGAATAGTAAATAATAAGAAAGAAAAATATTATTTATAAATGTACACGACGATCTACAAGAATTTTAAACATGTTTACTTGCTACCTCATGTTATGTATAAACAAAAATGCTTACGCTAAAGTTGGATTGTTGTTTTTTTGTTAAAAATGGTAACTTATTATTAGTCCATTGTATTTTAACCACATTTATTTTAAACATTTAGATTTATGCCAAAGACTATTATGAACTGGATAACTTTCATTGAATAAAAGATTTCCAAACATATGTCACAATAGGTTTAAACAGCACTACATTATAGGGAAATTCACTGTACAATGTTCACTTCTCTTGCTATTGGCTAATTTATTCGTTTACGCTCAGTGTGCACTTTTGAAAATTTTGCTAATTTTTATTGGTAATTGTTAAGGTAACATTTGTACCGTGTTGACAAATCCAACGTTGTTCCCATTAAACTGGACAAAATATATGTTCCAAATTCGTTGTCCATTCCTACTATATCATAGCGGATTTTTAAAACGACAAGTATAAATTGACTTTATTGGAATATTGCATTAGATTAAACTTTCAATGTTCTATTTCTACCATTTTTGTCAACAACCATTTCATTTATATACACAAATTTGTTTTATTGTGTTTTTTCTAACTTTTGAAATTCTTATTATATATTCAAAACATGTCTATTCAAATCCTTCAATTTTAGACGATTATGTTGCTTATTTAATCAAAAAAAATTATTCCAATCAACCCAACTCCGCCTTCAATACGTTTTCCAATGTCCATACGTCAACAAAAAAAACGAAAGCAATCTTAGAAACAAACAAATTCGTAGAACCAAATAGCTTCAAACCCTATCACCCAAACTCCAACTTTAAACGGCCTAAAACTCGTCTAAATGACTTTTATAAAAATCAATTCAGTATTCCAAAGCCTAACATATTTCCTGACATTGAAAACGAACGTTTGTTCAACAAAAGTCAACTGCACAACTCCGACGTTATGATTAACCTACTGGATTTGAAATATTACGACAAAAATTTTATGTCTTATTCAAAACCATGGGAAGCTAAAAGTTATCCTCGTGGTCAATTGTACATGCCTCTATTCGAATGGTCTTCAACCGATCAAAAACCGCTAAATGGAATTCGACAGGCTAGAAAATTGTTTAATCTAAAACGTACAAATCCTAAAAATCTTGGCAAACTTATTGAAAATCGGCTGTACCAAGTTTTGGAAAGTGTACTTGTACCTAAACTAATCAAACGCAATACACAACATTTTAGAAATCGATTACAAAACAAAAATAACAACAATCATCACCGTATGCTTGATCATCGTTTGTCTAGTTATTACTATAATAACCGCTTGAATCGTAAAAAGAGGCAACAAAGTAGGCACAGACTGTATGAAAAACAATTGAGACAAAAAGTGCATTTGACAATTGGTAAATTGATTCGAGATTATACATCGTGTCCAGTTCATTACACGTGGCACGACTGGGGAGACCAAATATGGCCCCGATGGATAAAATGGGGGCGGTGTGTCAATGTCGACCAATCATCGTGTTCAATACCGCCCGGTATGTATTGTCAGGAATACAAATTCAAAAATATTGTTTTGCTACGCTACATTTGTCCAAAATCATGGCCGCTTGTCCAATGCAATTGGTTCCGCGTTCGCGTTCCAATATTGACGGAATGTATGTGTAAATGCAATTCATTGAAAAATAATAATAATTATGCCTATGTAATACACTCTCATTATTTCGGAAAATCCAATTATTCATTTAACTAATAAAAAATAATAATGTATTTTTAAAAATGTATTGTAAATGGAATAATTATGATTATTGTACATTGTATTTTTTTATTAATATGTTGCTAATGTTTTAGTTCACCATTGTTTCCGTGTATGTGTATATACATTTAAACGTTTAAAACAACAATTGTTTTTCTTCAATTAATTGTATTTTATAAAAATAAATAAATAAATAAAACAATTATTACACAATGAACACAATGAAATGTTACATAGAAATTAATTTGTAATATTACTTTTATGTGTACATTAATGTCATCAAAGTGTTAATTTATAAATACTGTCTTCACTTGAAAAGTAATACATAATTTATTTTCCAATATTTCTATGTTTGTGAAGTACATATTGGACCTAATCAAGTCAATTTAAAATGACACTTTATGTTATATATTTTATGATATGTACACCGGTTTTTGCATTTACAATTTTATTTTATCTTACTGAAAGTTAATACTTCAGTTGTGGTACTATTAAAATAACTTATTTTACAAACAAACACAACTAATAGAAATTATTATTATTATTATTATTATAAAAATAAGAACAGTAAGTCTTTCTTAATCAAAATCATTTGCAATTAATGTATCCTTCGATTAGGATGCAAGTCGGGTTAGGATAGTATAATTAGCCATTTAAAAATTATTCCAAATAACTATATAAGACGTAAACTATGAAATGAATTCATGTCGTATATTCTCGTCAGTCAGTAATAGGTCAAACAAAAGTGAACACTCATGCACTTTTTCAAAATTACGTCATCTACTACAAACCATACATTAAATCAATTTCGAAAAATGTTTTCAGTGCTAATTACTTCTCACTTTTCGAATATATTAAAAATTTTTAAATCTGTTTATATTCACACATTGAAACCTCCTTAGTGTGCACAAAAACCGTTCGTTACTATATCGACCTTAGCTTGATCGTAATGTTTGTTTTGTGTATGCTTATGAGTTGTACTAACTTAAATGTCATCTGTACTCCCTTTTTGTGTATGTGTAAAACTTGAAAGGTATGCACTGCTGATAATTCCAAATAAGGATGAAACAGCTGTACAGTGCTCCTGGTTGATTTAAAAAATACCTAGTAAATTTATTATTTAAGTGAATCTGACAATTTTAATATAAAAATTCTAAAAAACAAATAATCTCTTAAAAACCTATTAATAAAATGTTATGTTTGTGACTGACGAGAATATACAAAATGAATTTGTCTTACAGTTTACGTCTTCTTATATTTTTATTTATAATTATAAAGGGAACCCATTGCTTTGAAAATTATTCACCGTCAATAATAATTAAGGATTCTAAAAACCTTGTAGCGGTTTAGTGTCATCCTAACTGCAGGAGTTTCCAAAATATTTTTTAGCATACAAGTAATTCTAATTTTTTATAACCATACGCTTGTAACTATTATTGTCATTAGATTTGAACTTAAAATTGACACATTTTTTCGATCGCACTGCATTGTTAAAATAATGAACTTTATTTGCACAAAAATAACTCATTTATTTAATTATACTGAAAACAAAATATCTGTGAGAAATGTACATATTTTTATTAGTATATATTAATTTACTTAGAATCTTATTTATTAACACATTTAACATTTAACATTAAAATAAAAATTACCAACAAATAAATTTTTAAAGTTAGATTTTAGTCATGTGATTTATATTTATTTAATTCCTTTTTTATAATATAATAAATATTTTATTTATAGTTTTAACTATAAAACGAGCATTAGAAATAACTAAAAATAAACTTAATTTTAATAAAATAAAATATATTAAAATAGGAATATTACAAAACCTACAACTCCTAAGCTAATTAGTGTTAAAAATGTAGTTACTAAAGTAAAACATCTGTAGCAATCACATAACTCAAAAAAAGAACTCAGTTTAATCATGTTATATACAATATTATATGATAAGTAAGATACAATTACAATTTTGTTAATATCTACTGTTAATATAAAAAATAATTGTATAAAAGTTAAACTTGTTCAAAATTACAAATCGGGTAAAATTATTAATATAAAATATAACGTCAAATGTGAAAAAAAACAGAACACATGGAATATTTTCAGTTACCAAATGATTGATTGAATAATAAAGAACAAAATGTTTAATTATTAATGTGATTGCCTTTCTTTTTAACCACTTGATCAAGGCGGTTTGGAATACTGTCGATGAAATTGTTGATATATTCTTGTTTCATCTCATATTGAACAACAAACTGAATACGATTACACAAATCCTCAATTTTAGTATGCTTATTGATGTTGCGCTTTAGTATACTAAAGAAAATTTTAATAACATTAATATCCGGGCTGTTAGGTGACAATTGAGTGAAAGATCGTTTTTTTGAATTTAGCCCCTCCACTGTTTAAATGTAAATATAAAGCAAATATAGTACACTTAGATAAATATGACGGTACTTTCTTAAATGTATGACATAGAGCATTGTCCTGAAAAACATTAGTAAGCTTGGTGTTACTGTGTTGCATTTCATTATAAAAAACTTTCTTCATTAATGAAACAAAATTTTCACTATCTAAGGTACCGGATATAATTTTCAATTTAATAGGTTTATTATACTTAATACTAAACCAACACATTACTTGTCGAGGGTGGGCTATTTTCTAACTACCGGAAATAAATTTTTTTAAATTAGGCCCGCATAGTAATTTATTTTTGTATCCAAATGGTTCATCCCGAACTATTGTTTCATCAGCAAAATATACAGAACGCCAATAAGACAATCTTCGTTCAATCCACTTGTTATAAAACATAAATCTACATTCTTTTTGTTTTTATTAATAAATGGTTTAACTATTGGCGATTCACGTGTTAAACCAAATTCTCTTGCACGGCTTCTCACCATCAAATAACTAAATTCATGTAAATTATCTTTTACAATATTCGAAATAGGCTTGTTGTAATTTTTCCAAATTTCATTAAAATTTTTTAATTATCGGTCTTACTTGTTTTTCTTTTTCTTCCAACATAATTATAGTTTCTTGGTTTTTGTCCATTCAAAACACGATAAATTGTTGTAAGACTTACTCTATACAATTCCGCTAATTGTTTAAGCAAAAATCCATAGTTTTTTAATTTTTTATAACATGGTGTTCATTGTCATTAAGATGGTAATCTTTTCTATCGTTGGTATTCATTTTACAGAACGAAAACAGGTAAGGAATTAATCTGATTCTCAAGATCAATTATAATTTAAAATTAAAAAAAAATTTAGATTACCAAAAAAATAATATATTTTTTTAAATTAATAAATAATTTTTTAAATATATTTTAAGTAATTAAATTTTAATTTTAATTAGTATTATGACCGTACAACTTGATCAAAGTTGAATGTATAAATTTTACTTATTAAACGTTGTTTATTTTTAATAAAATTAAGCACACAAATTAATAATCGACTAATTATTATAAAAATTATATAGATTCAACTTATTATCCACGTTTATATAAGCGTTGTTTTTAAAATATGCTATTTTAACCGACTCAGCGTTTTTAAATAAATATTTCTAAATAAATATAAAGCACTTATTACATATTTTACATTATTTTAACTTCTTAATATTTACTTTTACTAAATAATAATTGGAGATAACAAATTAATTTAAATTAATTTTTTTTCTAAATTTTTAACACTAATTTATTCAGTGGCTGTATATTACAAGTTAATAATATGTATGTAATACAATCAAAATATTGAATTAATACTTATTACTAAACATTTATTAATTAAATAGATTAAAATTTATTTTTAAATATATCAATAATCCTACTATAATTTTTAAAAATAATTGTAATACACCTATATATATTTGTAAATATAAAGATTTAGTATTTTACAAACATAAAATCATTTTATTAAATAATTTTCACAAACTTAAATTGTATAGTACAATAATGGACTACAAATTTAAAGATAAGAAATTTAAGTATTTAATTGTGCTCAAATTATACTATTATTACTGCTGCTACTACTACTACTACTACTACTACTACTACTACTACTACTACTACTACTACTAATAATAATAATAATAATAATAATAATAATAATAATAATAATAATAATGTGACAGGTGGTCTAGCGGTACAGCGCTCAAATTTGGACCTGGGTGGGTATGGGTTTGAATCCCACTACCGGCACCAAATGCAGACCCACATTTGGCTTTGCTAAAATGTCCACTTCTAAAAAATGTTTCCGCACAACATTCAAAGTAGTAAAAATAAATAAATAAATAAAATATTGAGAATAATAAATAATAATGTTCATAATAACAATTAATTAATTTTTTTTATTGTTACTATTATGGATGTTTTACGAAGAAATATCTTTTAAAAAGTAGACGTGTTAGCAAAGTCAAACGAAAGCTTGCATTTGGTGCTGGTAGTTGAACGCTCTATTGCCAAACCAAAACAAAATAACAACAAAACTAAACAATAAATACTTTTTTAATAATAATTGTTATTATTTAACATTTTAGATAAACGAGTTTAGTTTGGTAAAAATATTATTATATTTTAAACATTACAACACAATAATATTTCTCCCCTAAATTACACTTTCATTTGTTTTACATTTTTACATTATTAATTAATAAAGATGTATAATTTTGTACATTTTGCATAGTGACCAAAAGGTTATACATTAAAGAACCTACGTAGGATTATTATGTATGCAAAGCAAATTGTTTTTTTAAATAATCAAACAACTGCTATATTTTTTAATATCTATAGGAATATAAACCAAAATGTCAACACACAATAATTAATTTTAAAACAATATTAATACAACATTTGAAATAGACAAATTCGTCCCCAAAATTATTTTTATTTCCCAAGACAAAAGTGTTGACACAAAATGTGTTTTATCGCACAATATAATTTGACATTTTGGATTAATTGAATTTACCAATTTTTCAAAAATCAAAAATATATATCTTTTTTACAAAACTATTGTGACACATTTTTGTAAATTTATCAACAAATGTTAAACAGTATGTGTGTAGGATAAAATTTATATAATATTGGCATAATTGGCTACATTATTAGTAGCAAATGTTAAAACGTATTATGTCTGAAAATATTGTTTTAGCAGGGACATAAACATTTGGCAAAGCTTTAGAAGACGACCTGCCGTTTATGCCAGTGGCAGAACTCAAATTTACAGTTGCCTAGTTACAAGTTTATTGAATTAGCTAGCTCTGCCATTGGGGCATGCTGATGTTGATATAATTGCTTTTTACGTATGTTTAAAACAATTTTGGTAAAAAAAGATAAACAAATATTTATATAATATTAAACGTGAAAATAACATACCAAAGTTTTATATGATCATGTTTTTTGATTCACTTTCTAAGAAACGTTGTTAGTATACATTACATAACAACCGAAATTAAATAGAAAATATTTATAAATTTTATTTATTTAATGTCGATTTTTCTAAATCATTACCTACAAACAAAATTATGAAGAAAAATATATATTTTAAGATCTGTAACATAATCACAATTACACAAAGAAAATTGATAAAATATTGTTTACCGTATAAAAAACAAGTAAGAACAATTAAGGAAACATAATTTAAAGCATATTGTATTAAATGCATAATTGCGAAAACGTTGATTGAAAACCATTCTAAACGACACGATTGATGACAGAAGAAATTTGGCAAAAAAATACATTTACAAAATAACTATTGTTTTTTTGCGTATTTAAATTTAAATAAAATTACTATTATTACTATTATTATATTTTAATTTTATTCTAAAAGTTATTTAAAAATAAATACATTTGCATAAAGTATAGTTTAAATTGTTTCAAATAGTTTTATTTCAAAATGCCTACTAGATAATCGTTTTTAATTTTCTCACATACAGAAAATCAATATTATTTCTGCCACTTTAGTAACTATTATATATATATATATATATATATATATATATGTTTGTTTGTTTGTTACAAAGCTTACAAATGCTAAATAAGGTTCCAAGTAATTTGTATTAGAACTATATATATATAGTCATAAAAATAAATACTGAGGAAAAGTGATTATTTACCTAAAACATGTCCAGCTATTACAAAAAACGTCACTGTAACTATAAAATATACCAAGTTGTATAATAATTAAAATACAAGTATATTTTTATAAATATACATTGTAACTAATAAAAAATTACATAAAAGATTAACTGCTTCATAATCTAAAATTGAGTATAATTGCCAACATAAAATATAACGTCAAATATATTTTAAAATGCAAAATATATACAATTTTTATGGTAAATAAATAGTTTTATGCATAATTTATTCTAAAATATTAGATAATAAATGAGTGTTTGTAACCACTAGGCTTAGGTGTTTGGCAAGCATTTGGTTAAAATGCTGATATAGTTTTATGTAATCTAAATTTTAACAAAAAAATTGATTTTGACAAATATTTTTGTTTGGTTTAAATATGCTTATATATGTTAAGTTTTGTTATACAAAAAATAAAATAAATAACGTTAACATAAAAACTATTAAACAGCGATTTTCAAAATTATAATTAGTTTTATTTTAGCCCTTATTATGCTTAAATTAAGATTTTTATGTAAACAAAATAAATTTAAATACAATTAAAATTACTTTTGTAAGATCATAACACAAATTATTGCTTTCATAAACAATTGTGACCCTGACATAAGTAAATTATATTTTAGATTTAAAAATATTATTATATTTCCCTATAAAAATACCACTGCTTAAAGTGATTAATATAATTTTCTAAATAAGGTTTATTTAATACATATTATTTTTCCTGCTTCCAGTTAACAAATAACTAAATTCGTGTTGTTTTATAATTCTAAAGACTAATGGTTTTTTTGCTACACAATAATTTTTTAACAAACAAAAAATAAATTTTTAATATTTTAAAAAAAATACCCAAAATATTATTGAAAACATTAATGTAAGTAGTGTAATTTTTAAATCGTTTTAACAAGACAGTGAATTTTTAATTTAAATTTTTAGGCAAATATTAATTTGTAACATAAATTTAACAGCAAATCAATATTTTTAAGTCTCTCTCTCTCTAGATATATATATATATATATTTATATATATATATATATATGTATATATATAATATGCCATTACCGATTATGTAATAATGTGATTTTGTATGCAACTTCTTAATACATAATACTATAAAATAAATGATACAATTATTTTCATTATTGAAATAAAACTATTAAAATTCATTACATATTTTTGAAATAGTTGTACAAAAATTAACAATTAATTTAATTTGTAATGTTAAAATCAATTTAAATGTTTTTTTATTTTAGTTTGTTTTTACATTTAAAGTTAATTTTTGAAACAAATAACCGGATATCTTTGTAATAATGTTAGTCAAAATATAATTAATCAAACGTTTATGTAATACATTAAAATATTATAATCAAAGTAAATAATAAAAAATAGCATCCTATTATAAAGTTTTTAATGTGCACAAGTGAATTGCATTATTATTGTTTAAATTTTTTTTTAATTAATGTGCATTTAACAAATCTATTGCTCCATGCTTTTAAAAGCGAATTGGTTTTGGCAAATTTATATGTTATAAAATATTAACGTTAGTATCAAACTACTATTTATAATTAAGTAAAATCAATGTAAAATGTTTTGCAACTTAATTATACAAAATTATTGTTTCTATAAATTTTATTTAGTTAAACGTATTAGATGTTATTTAAAGATTTTACAACATTATGTTATGTTGTGTACACAATCTATTTAAAAATTAACATAAATTGAACAAAATGTATCTATTTTAAAATAAACCAGAAGCATAGATCAGGATGCATGTTGTTAAATTGCTAAACTGCAATAATGCCAACTGTTACATTTATGAGTATAAAATGTAAAAGTAAAAATAATAATAATTATTAATATTATTATTATAGTAGTAGTAGTAGTAGTAGTAGTGGTAGTAGTAGTAGTAGTAGTAGTAGTAGCAGTAGTAATATTAATAGCAATAATAATAGTAATAATAATGGTAATAAGAACAATAATAATAATTATTATTATTATTATTATTGATTGTATTGATAACGGTTTAAAAAACAAAAAAGCATTTCTTTAAATAACACTGCCAAATGTTTGCAAAATCTGATTTTCAATATTAAAATAAACGTAATAGAATCGATTGTAGAAGCGTTTTATATTTACAAACCAAATATAAAATTGTACAATAAATTAAAATAATGATTTTCTGTTACTGTTTTTTATTTACGGCATTCATTTCGCAATTATTTTTTTAAGTATTTATTTTATCAGTACAAAATATTAATTAACTTAAAAATAATTATGTATTATCAGTTATTTTCATGCACCATGTACGCATAATGCATATAATCACAGAAAAATATAAATAATATCAAAATATTAATTAATAAAAATAAATATATGGTGCAAATTTAGCCACAATTTCTGTTATCGTTTACTTCTAGAAAAGATTATCAAAGGCGACATTTTGTTTACTTTAAAATTTTAAAAATTAACATGGCGCCATTTTTTGTGTTGGCGCCCGTAATGATTGTGTAAGAGACTTTTTTGCATACTATCCTTGTATGTATCAAACCAAACAAAATGAATGGCAGAAAGATTATTTTGTTTGTTTATTTATTTATTATATTGTTCGCCTATAATACAACTGGCAATTTTGTAGTTGGATGAAAAGAAACACAAAATTAAATAAATTAAAAAATACATTTGAAAAAAATTAATGTGCACATGCCTATGTATTGACTTTTTTGTGACACTGGCGTCCACAATTAATCAGTGTGAATGCTTATTTGTCTTTGCAACCACATGTATGTCAAATACAGAAATACTATAAATTGATTTACCAAAGTCAAATTATTTGTTTAAAAAAATTGTATTAACATGCTTTCAAAATATGTTTATCACTTTTTTAAATATAGTGAATATTTGTTTTTTAAAAATTAATTAATTATTCATTTTGTTATAAAAAATATTTGTTTTAATTTATCATTCTAGCTTTATTTTATTTTTTATTTATTTTGAATGTTTTACGGGAAACATCTTTCAGCAGTGGACATTTTTGTGAATCCAAATGTGAGTCCGCATTTAGTGTCGATGGTGGGATTCAAACTCATGTCCACCAGGTCCAAGTTGAGCGCTGTACCGCTAAGTCACCCCGGCACTTTGCCATAACTGATATTAAGTCCGAGTAAAAACCATGCAGGGTGCAAAACATAGAATTAACAATTCTACATCTATAAAGATATTTATTTATCCTAATCGAATGCCAATAAACATTTTTCAAATACGCTAACGTAAACACTACAAATTAAATACATTTGTATGTTTCTCTGTCTCTTGCCAAAGTTAACACAACACTAACAAAACCGAATGTAACTTTAGAATTATTTGCTTATCTTTCGTGGACAAAAATTGTTAAAACTCGGAGACTTTTAAATTAATCAACTTAGTTAAGAAAAATGCAGTTTATTTAGTAGCTTATTATTTTTATAACTTGAGTTTTAGTCAATAGTTAATATTTTTAATCTATATTAAAGTAACAGGCAGACATTTCTCTTTTGCATAGCTTTTTGATAATTATTTTTAAACCGGTGTATAGTTTTGTAATTTGTCTACAATAATAAATTTGCCAAACTTACAAGAACATTTGTATTCTTATAACAATCGGAAACTACAGTTTTAAAATGCTCTTATAAATTTGTTTAATTCAATTTTATAAATTCAGTTAAACATAAATGTTTACAACTAGAAAAGAATGTATTATTGGTATTATTCCTTATTAAAATCTACCGTAGCCGGTTCCAACTTTGGTTGACAAAGGAAGAAAGTTTGAAAGTAAGATTAGCAACCTTGACTTTGTAAAAATTTAATATTGTTAAAGAAAAACATGAACATTATTTTATTAAACCACGGAAAAGAAGTAAAAGCCGCATGATTCCAATAATAAAAGTTGTGCACAAAGATGTAACAAAGCAATCATATGGAACAATTTTTCCATCCTCCATGCTCTATAGAACGAAAAGTTTTTAAAATAAATAATAATTCCCGATTATTATTATTATTATTATTTACTACACAACTCACATTCAATCATACCGCATGTTTTATAAAACTTAAAAAACCGTATATATATATATATATATATATAAATGCAGTTTAATTTAGTTTTGTATTATAGTTTACAAGTTATTTATCTGCTCCTCCAATTTGTAGTTGACTAAAGAGAGAACGCATCTACAATCAACCTGTTATCTACAATAAAAAGTATATTATTAGAAATCTAAAGCAATTGTCCTAAACAATATATAAGGATTTTTAGTAAATTTATTATTTTATCACAGCAACTAATAAAACAATAATAAACTGTTTGCAATTTTTGTAAACCTAACACTATCATTATTATCTGATTAGATAATACATAGGTTGCATAATAGACCTATTGATACAGATAAAATTATAGTAATGTTAATCTGGTATAAAAGTGAAAGCAGAAAAAATTGAATTTATTTATTTTTATTTTAAATCTAACAACAATTTTTTTCATTAATTAGTTGACTTGAATATACAAAAAATGGAAGTAAAAACGTTATTAGAAAACACTAGTACCGTTTTTTAATCAAAATTTAAAGTTTAAAAATAGAAACGTAATGAATTTTGCCAAAAAACGTTAATTAACACAAAACATTGTTTACATGTAAATAAGGAGCTGAGTATTCATAATACACTAAATTTAAAAACATATTTTTAGAATATGCAATGTGTCAGCAACTCAACATATACAGATGTAAATATTAAAGGTAAGTTAAAAGTAAGGATACTTTATTATTTATACAGTTTGAAAAAAGAAATAATATTTAATATATGTGCTCCACTTACTAATAGTTTGTTTTTAAATTAATACGTACTACTTATAAACCCCTAATGCAAATTTTAAATAATATAACCAATGCAGGTACAATTGGTATTAATTGAAAATGTTTAGAAAAAAGTAACTTTTTTCTAAACACTACCAAAATAATGTTTTTGTGTATATGTGCAATAGAAATTGAAAGGGTTTATGTTTCCAAAACTTTGTCTCAGTTTTAAAGACTGTTTACATTTTGTCGTCAAAAACCATTTCATTAGTTAGTTCTCTAATATAAACATACTATAAAAAATTTAATTTTTTAATGCTTTAATAATGACAATATTTAAAATTTTAATGAGAACGCTGTAAGTGTTCGAATGTTCATTTTAAATGTTTGAAAGAAATAACAAAAAACACAAGCATCATGAAAATATACCATTTTTAAAAACATTTCTGCCTCATAATTAAGTAGTAGTAGTAGTCTATAATAACCAATAGTATAATAATAATAGTAATAATAATAGTATAATAACCAATAGTGGTAATCATTTTCCTATTTTCTAATTCCGTATTTATTTCAACAAATGACCACATTTTTGGTATTTAAACTTAAAAATTATTTTGTATTGTGGTAGTCTAGCGGTACAGTGCTCGATTTGGACCTCGGTGGGCATGGGTTCGAATCCCATCACTGGCACTAAAATGCGGATCCACGTTCGGCTTCACTAAAATGTTCACTGCTGAAAAACGTTTCTCGTAAAATATTCAAAGTAGCAAACATAAAAAAGGTGGTATAATTTTTTATTTTACTACAATTAACTTAAATATTTTATACTAATATTTGCAATATGCCTTAACTTCTTGTGGGCCACCAGTAATAGAATTACACAAAATGCCATTTAAACAAAATTCCTGTTTCTTTGTATATCTATAAACAATAAAAATATAAAGCCTTTTAAACACCTCCCATGCTAAAGAATATATTTGAATATAATGGTAAAGAATTTAATGATTCTATCTATACAGCCATTTCAAAAATTTATAAGAGTATCAAGTCTAAATTAATTTATAGCCAATTGTTTTTTCGTAAAATTAAATATTGAGAATTTAAAATAATGTAAAATACGTAATGGTTCCTTTATATATCCTAAGAAATATTTATTTAAAAAGGCTGAGTCGGTCAAAATAGCACATTTTAAAAGCTATTTCCATATAAACGTGGATAATAAGTTGAAGTTACATAATTTTTATAATAATTAGTCTATTATTATTATTATTTTGTGTGCTTAATTTCATTAAAAGTGAACAATGAGTAATCGTTAAAATTGATGTTAAATGCACATTGAAGTCTATCGTGATTATGTCATAATAATTATCAAAATAAACACGTAATTATTCTAATCTATATAAATAAAAATAACTTGTAAAAGATTTTAAATAAAAATTCTAAAACAAATCGAATTATTTATTATTTACGTTTAACTTTAAGATTACGCTTATCTACTTATTTTACTTTCTGTTTGCGTTGTTTGTGAAATGGACAATAATGATAAAAGTGGTTTCATTTTACCAAAAAAAAAAAATCGTGTTATCAAAAAATTAAAAAATAAAGGATTTTTACCAAAAAATTGGCGAATCTATACAAAGTCAACCTTTCAACAATTTATAAAATTATTAATGGTCAAAAACCGTGAAATTATAATAATGTTGGAAGAAAACGTGTATCTACTACGACGGATGATCAGAAAAACGTTATAGAATTAAAAAATTATGATAAACCCATTTCAGATACTAAAAAGTTTAAATAATTTTACGTATTCAACGATAAGAAACAGAGCAACTGAATTTGGTTTAACACTTCAATCACCAAAAGTTAAACCATTTATTACTAAAAAACAAAAGGATAATAGACCAGCCTTTTGTAAACTATTGACTTAATGACAACTTTGTTATTGGCGGTCCATATGCTTCGCTGATGAAACAATGTTTCCAAACGAACCATTTGACATCATGAACAATGTTGTAATGATCGAGTTTGCAGAAACATTTACTTACGGTTGTCAAAAAGAAAGCACACCCTCGACAAGTAATGTGTTGATTTGGTATAATCAAAGTACCAAATGGGGAATTATATCTGAAAAATTTGTTTAGTTACAAAGGATGTTTTTCATTATGAAATACAGCACTCACAACGGGGTTACTACTGTTTTTCAGGATAATGTTCCATATCATACGTCCATAAAAGTAACGTCATGTTAATCTAGGTTCACTTTATTTATTTTATATTTACATTTAGACAGTAGAGGGGCTAAAATCGAAAAAGCTTTCTTTCACTCAATTACTATCTAACAGCACGGAGATCAATGTTATCAAACTAATTTCAATCTACTAAAACGCAACATCAATAAGCATACTGAAATTAAGGATTTATGTAAAAGCATTCGGTTTGTTCTTCAATATGAAGTGAAAGAAGTATATATCAACACTCTTATCGACAGCATTGCAAAACGCCTGGATCAGGTTGTTAAAAAGAAAGGCGACCACATAGATTATTTAATTTTTTGATCTTTGTAATCTCTTTAATCATTTGATAACTGAAAAAATTGCATGTGATCTGTTTTTTTTAATTAATACTTGATGTTATAAATCATGTTTGTTGTTTTACCATATTTTCGATTTTGCACCAATTGATATTTTATAAAAAATTTTATTACTTACAATGTACATATATATATATATATATATATATATATATATATAATTATAGTTTTTTAATTTTTATGCAGTATTGTATATTTTATAATTAAAGTGACATTTCTCTTGTACGCTATGTACTTGTTAGATATGTTTTAGTTAAATAATCACTCTTTTGTGGTAATTGTTGTGATAGCTGTGTTATTATATCTAATCAACTTAAAATAGTTAGAAAAAATCAATTTAGATTTACTATTAATTTTTAACTGTTTTGCAATTAAAAAACATAATTACCAGCGTCATTTTATTCGAAACAATTTTTCCTTCACATTTATTTGTTTAGGAAAATTTATATTTCCATTAGGATTTTGTTACTTAATTTGTTTATTTATCCTTAAGCTACTTATAAGTAATAAGTTATTTATGTATAATTTTTAGCTTACAAAATTTGTAAAATCCTAGACATGGAAATGTTAAAAAACTTTTACTTTAATAATGGATATATAGAATTATTAAAAAAAACAGTTATTCAACATTGGTTTACTCTTAACAAAAGTCTCATTAATCCATCTTTCTACTAAAATAATTCCTAAATATTGACAACTTTGCTAAGATTACATATGTAGAATAAGAATAAAACTTACCTTTACATCATTGTAAACCAGTAATCTGGTAACTTAATTCATTGGGGCTTAAAAGCCACATTCTCGTATTGAATGGCAGAATTTTCGTTTAAAGCTTTGCTAAAAAATATTTTCGCATGTTCATTAAACTAAATTCATCAACACATTTTTCTCAATTATTACATCATTGCGCTGTCAAATCACACTAAACTCCGTGCCTATTTTAGTTGCTCAATTCTCAATAGTATTCATTTGCATTTACGTATGTAGTGCGTTCTTTGTAATCCTTAAACATCATTTCAGTTTTGTTATAATAATGACAATTGAAAGCAATAATAATTCAATTAATTAAAATTCCAACCAGCCAATATTTTGTAAAAACAAGGTAGCATAGACAACACATCTAATCATTCCAGCTATCACCCAATCAAATCGCCAAAATTAGATTTTCTGTCTCCTAAAAAAATTGGGTACAATCTGACTAAATACTAGTTGGTGATACATATTATTTTGTAAACATTACCAAAACATGAAATCTTGCACGAATCATCTGTGTAGAGAACTCAGGTGTATCGCTATAAACTGTTTGCTTAAATAAAGAAAATTAATACACGTAATATATATATATATACGTCAAACAGGATCTGAAAATGTAATCACACAAAATACCACACACAACTGAATTTTTTAAGTCACAAAATGCACATGAACAATGCAATAATACCAATCACGAGAACACCATTTGTAAAAAAAAATAAAAAAATAATATAAAAAAACGTATCACAATCCCGATTAAATCAACAACTTTACAATATTCGATCTACACGCGCACACATACACACACACACACACACAGATAAAACAGTCTGAAAAATATCATCCATTATTTAATGAGCAAATTTGTAATTGTTACAATAATTAAAGGAAACAATAGATAAACAAAAAAAATCAGATTAAAAATCAGCCTCATCATCGTAAAAGTCGAGAAAATTGACAAACGCTACGCGAGTGACTGCACCGCTCGTGGTAAACGTGTATTTGTAATATGAACCGTCGGCGGACAGAACTGTAAATATCAATTTTAAATTTTAAAAAATAGTTAAGACATCTATGTAACGGCGCTACTGTTCGCAATGATTAACAAGGCCGTCAGGATTATCTCTCTTAGCCAAACGGTTACATATTGCATACGTATACCTGAAGATACATTTCAAGTACATTGAGTGTATGCTTGCATCCATCCGCTAAAGCAATCGGTTCTGACTACTTTAATCTAGATTTTTAAGAGCACCTAGTCCAAGATACACCACGTGAAGGCAACAGTCAGGAACGTCACAATCATTGGAAATTGAGACGTTGTAAACATTACTCAAATCCCCCAAGATCACTAGCATTCCACAAGTAGCAAATTAATTAACTAAACATACCAATCAATGTGTTGGGATTTGTAACACTGAAAGCGCAAATGGCCTTAAATTTGGTTTCCAAAACGCAGCGAACTTGACTTGATGAAGAAAACAGGGATCTGGATAACAATTTGTTCGACCTTCAAACGTTTATCAAAAAAATACAGATTTTTAGTTTTAAACATGCACTGCTATTATTATTGCTTACATAGGTTGATAAAAGTTATAAGTTAATAAAAATCAAATTATTTGTTTATTTTAAAAAAACATCCTGATGGGAATTGAGTAAATTTATATGTACCAATTGCCGCATATGTGTATAATTTTAGAATTGTAATGATGATACTTTTCCTAAATTGAAACAGAAGGCGATGTTCAAAAAATCGAACCCGCATCTCATTTTGAAGATCATGCTGATGAGCGATTATGCCACACCGACAGATTTAAAATGATCGAGTACAGTTTAGGCGAAGTCTACCGTAGGCTGTGTTAGGACGACACCGATTTATGATCAGTAAGCGACTCATCCGAAGAATCATAATGAAGTTGATTCAAACCATGCCTTTCTAAATTTTGAGTCAAAAGTTTTATTTACTGGGCTATGAGTGTGGTAGATAATCGACATTGTAAATACATTATTTATAGTAAATTTAATTTCTGCTAATTTTTCAGTAAACTTAAAATGTTGTACATTACTGCAGCTGATGAGCAAATAGGTAATCCTTTTCATTATATCTAATACTACACAAAACAGAGACTTATTTCCAATCATATATATATACAGAGAGAGAGAGAGAGAAATATACTTTTGATGAGAAAAATAAAACAAAAACGAAACGCATTTCAACAAAATTTTGAATAATTTTCTAAGTTGTTTCAGATCCTTCAATTGCATGCAGTTACAGTTAATTAATAATACATTGCTATGAATGCTCCTTTAACCTTGAGGAATATTCGATTCTGGCCTCAACCTTGTTTTGTGTTCTTCTTTGAACCCCTGGGACTAGTGGGTTAGCAAGCCTAAGTATTCAGATAATAAATAGCTCACTTGAACGCTAATCCGCCCAAATTCCAGGCATAATAGTCTGTCCCAAGTCAGATTGAGAAAGGAGAAAGTTTAGAGTGTAATCTAACATCTCTGAAAAATATTTCCAAAGCAATAACACGAAGACATCGCTCCATAAAACTGCACGGTAAAGGAATGAAAGCATCGTTCTGATAACAAAGTTTCACATAATCTAAATCTTTAATATGCAGGACCTTCCAAGCTAACATTTAAATATAAAATTACATAAAACAAACTTGTTTCCCCGTGCTCTCCAGAGCAAATAGATTTTGAAATAGACGAAAGAAAAAACGATTCAAACTAGATTTTGAAATACTCAAATTGTGCTAGAAGTGGGATTTGTACCACATTGACACAGACCAACGGTCTCATCTCTTAAATCACCCCCTCCCGACATATTCATTTTCCAATTGTTTGACTGTTTTAAGAGAAACATAATATTTCGACAAGTGAATATTTAATGCATCTTCATATTTTTTCAGTCATTTTGGTTGGTGACGTGATCACCTCTTTATCATTTTCCATATTTATACGGCATATAACACGATCGACTTCGAAAACTTAATAAGTATAACAATCGTAAAAGAATAACGAAATTTCTTGGCTGGTAGACGGCATCATTGTGACGTCGCCACCATTTGCAAAGATTAACGAGGCCACCTAATTTTTTGTCAGAGTTATCTCCCTTAACCCAAGAGCTACAATTGGTATACATATACCTTAAAATAGCTTTTAAGTATTCTGGGTGTATGCCTGCATCCACCCACCGAAGCGGTAGCCCAGGATGCACCACCTGGAGGACGAATGGTCGGGAATATCACTATCATTGGAAATTGAAACTTTATGAGCATTGTTCAAATCCTCAAGATCATTAGTATCTCTAAACAGTGATTTGCATTTACAGTAGCTAAACAAGCTGCTGTCAATATAAATACAGTATAATTCATTCATTTTTGTGACACTATTTAATTAGATGAAGCACATCTAAGTTATACTAAAACATTTGGTAAACATTATCTTGGCACCAATATCATTATAAAATTCTAATTTAGGTTAAAAACAAGAATATTTACATTTTCAAAGATTGAAAAACAAGCAAATTAGTTCCTCTAAAATATCTTGAATTATAAAATATATACACGTATAAGATAGATAATATAAACTGTACATTTAAAATGTTTTAAGTAATATTCATTGGTTTCCAGAATTTTCTCAAAGCGTTTAATGTGCATATCTCTAGGTTTTTAACCTAATGTTGTGGAATTTGATTTTGCATTACATAATTAATATTCTTAATAAAAAAGTTTGATTTCTCAAACCATTTACATTATATTTCAAAATGATTTTAACAAAATATAATCATATTAAGGTTTGTGTTATCTGGAGGCAATTGTATAATTGTAACTTTTGTTTTATACAAGGATTTTGCTCTTTATATGACTAAAATACATTAATTTCATAAGTATAATAAAAATTGTGTTATCTTTTACAAAATATTAACTAGAACATTATTTTTGTTAATTGTCCAATGCTCTAGAGTATCACATTGAGGTCCAGCATTAAATACAAAAATTGAAGATTTTATCAATTTACAAGTTCACTTCATTTTAATCAATTTTTGTACTTAATGCTATAATATTCCATAACAGATGATAGGTTTAAAGTATTTTTGGCTGTAATAATATCAAAAAATTATTAAAATAGGGTCGAAATAGCAAGTACTGGGTAGTAAAACTCAAACTTCTACCCTCTAAAACACAAGTTTATTGACTTGTATCTAGCAAATATTATGCCGATCTAACATATTTCACAATTAGTAAAGAGTGGCGCCATCACAAGGATGCCGACTACCAGCCAAGAAACGTCGTCATTCCTCTCCGTTTGTTACGCTTATCAAGCCATCAAAATTGATCGTTTGCTATGCCATACGAATATAGAAATATAATGAAGAAGAGATATTGTCGCCTCAACCACAATAAATGACACAGCAACGACAACAAAAATCATTAACAAAATATTTGTTAATATTTACTGCTCCAAACAAAAAAACATATTTTAGTCAAGCCAAACGAAGGCACGCTTAAACTGTCGGTAACGGTGGCCATCCAGCTTAGAGTCCAAGGATCTGGTAACAACATCTGTTATTCCAACATTTAAAAATTAATTTCGAGTAAAATACAACTAAACCACAAAACATACAAATTAAATGTAAGCGGTTAATTTCAATAAAAAAAACCCAGATAAAATGATTGTTTAATACAGTGCAAAACCTGGAAACACATTTAAAATATGTGAATTATATATATTTATTTAAAGTTAACAAAATAGCGACCATTGTTACAGATTATATATATATATATATATATATATATATCGCTACTACAAAATATGTATTCAAATAAAGTACTTTATTGATTAATTTATAAACAAATTTAGATTTAATGTTTATTAAAAACCAACACAATCCATTCGTTATAGTTTCATATACAACACCACACAATGTTTGTAAATTGTTCAAATAATTATCAACTCAATTAGTAATGTTACGATGTGGTCACATTATTTTAAAAGAGAGAAACATTTTTTAAAGTTGATATTACTTATTGGTGATGTAAAATATGCTTTCGTTTCAGCAATTCATCGAGTGTGTTTTACATTTTGCGGAATTGTGCTGGCAATATACAATTATATGTTGTAATATATATAACTTCACCTTGTAGCAAAGTTGTTCGTTGGTAAAGGCTTTGGTCACCAGACAAAAGGATCCAGAATCAATCCTTTGTAAATACTGCCTCATGTAAAGGCTTGGATAATCTAACAGTATTAGTTCTGTGTAACACCAATTGCAGTGTTGGGTCTACACAACAGACAAAACCTACATTAGAATTCTATACTAATATTAGTTTTTTATATTTTACTTTTACTGTCAAGATAATGTTTACGTTGTCATTCGTTTTCGTATAACTTCATATAATTAAATAGTGTCACAAAAACGAATAAATTATACCTTATTAATTTTGACAGCAGGTTGTTTATCTACAGTATTTGGTTAGTGATTAAGCAATTACATTGAACAGGAGATAGAAAGCAAAACCATATAAATCTTAAATATCTTTGCTCAAACTGAACAACCGTTTATTCATCCACTTTGGTGAGAATCCAAGTTTCGCAAGCATTTAGGTGAATGAAATGCACTAAACTCTTATATATTCTAATCTTGGCTTTAGTACAAATATATTATATTTATATCTTAAAGGTAAAACACAAGTTCATGCCAACCATCTATTGCACCGGTACATTGGTGCATACAGTATAGATGACATAACTATTAAATGACCATGTGAATGCTCTTTAGCATTACGTTTTTATACTATTATCGACAAAATGATAAAATGTTCATTATAGGGTTGCACAAATCCCATTCCTAACAGCCGATAACCTCACTCGGAATTGTGTCTAAAATGTAGAATTCCAACAAATGCGTACATTTCCATAAACACAGTCACGCCGATAAATCAAATACATACACAAGGCATTTCATTTACACGAATATACACTTCCGTTCACTTGATACCCGCTCCTCTTCAGTCGAGCATGACAAGAATCAAAACTAGTGACTCGAAGTAACAGATATTGTAGAGCGCTAATCGTAAAATCGCACTATCGGCACATGATACGGTCTTGGCCAAATGTCCACATGCTACACTAGAACGACTTTGCCATAAAGCAATCAAGCATGAATATGACAAACTCGATTGTCAATAGTCAAAGACGTACGATACATTCGAATTGCTGCCAATTGGAACTTGAGCAACTTGAGATCCGGTCTTCTTGCCACTCGAACCTCCAGCACCGCCCAAAATCGGCGACGATGTTTGTGACGATGCCGACGGAGACGAGCCGTGTTGGACAAAATAATCCTTGCGCAAACAAAATATGTGCGCCGTTCCCCGTTCGCTGGCGACGCACAACAAGTCGCTGTCGACATTGAAAGCCAAACACGTAATAGTCGCATTGTTGGTTCCGCGCCTGAGCTCTTGCAAAAGCGTGCAATCCTTGGTTGAAAATATCCTAATAATGGTACCTTTGACCGAAGCGGTAGCCAACAACGATCCTTCCCTATTCAAACTCAACGATGCCAACGAATTTTCATGAGCAACAATCTGTCGTGGAGGCATGTTGGTGGCGTTGTTGGTCGAAACGGAAGTTGACGACGGCGATGATGATGTTGACGAATTGGAGGTCGCTTGGCTAGATCGAACGTGAACGAGAAATACCGAACCGAGTTTGCGACTTGGGAAGACGATTAGAGGATTGTCCACGTTTTGACAGACGTAACACAAACCCAAAGGATTGGCGCATGTGAGTGACTCGTACACGAGCTGCGACGATGGACTGAACGTGTATACTTTGATCGAGTCAATTAAAACTACGACTATGCTTCAAAAACAAAGATACAACGTATATATATATATATATATAATGCCGGAGATACCTAGTAGTACAACTCTGTACTTGAACTTGAGTATGCTCGGTCTAAGTGCTGCTGCTGGCACTAAATGCAGACCCCCATTTGGCTTCGCTAAATGTCCACTTTCTGAAAAATGTTTCCCTTAAAACATTCAAGCAGTAATAACAATATATATATATACATATATGGTGACTCTTGCATTAGTGCGCTGCACTTTGGCATACAAATAACCTCACATATTGAAATGAACATGCTACTGCTTAAACTATTTGGTACAATTTACAATAATATGGCTATTTTGTACCTTATACGAAACCAATATAATATTTGTCGAGTACAGATTTTTATTTTACCAATCTAATCAAAGTTTATACAAAATGATTCTACATGGTACTCTATTTTAATATTAGGCTTATGTCCCTTAGCCAAACGGCTATATATTGTATACGTATATCTTTTAAATACCCTGAGTGTATGTTTGTACTCATCGGTGAAGTGAAGCCCCATTTATACGGATTTCACTCAATCTCTGCTGAGTTAATCTAGGTGCCTGGATGCCACGTGAAAGTGAAAGTTAGGAATATCATCATCATTATTAGAAATTGAGACTTTAATCATTACTCAAATCCTTTGGATTATTGGCATTTCAGATTTTTTTTAATGTAGAAAAACGTTTTTTTCATTTTTAACAAAAACTCACATTTCACAAATGTAATTATCGTGTTTAAAACAATATTTATTTATTTTTATTCTTATTACAATAATAATTTCACCTGTAAATGCATTGACTTCAAAACATAACTGTCTCATTCTTCGTGTATTTCAAAACATTTATTTGTGAATAAATGTACACTTTAACAACTTAACTTCATAGCATTTATTATTATTTTCAATTCTCAATATAAATTTTAAATAAAACCAACCAAAAATAAAGATTTATTTAGATTCAACACCTTCCTAATTTTTCTATACACGATGTAATGATCAAACATAGTTCTACTTATGGTTAAGTTATTTTGTAATGTAAATAGGCTAAGGTAATTACTGTTAGCGAAGCTGGTACTGTATAAAATCCATTTTCCAAATGATTAATCAAAGTCGTCCGCAACCATTACACAATGTCAATCCCTTTTCGGCAATTGACTGTTAATTCTAATAACAATTGATAACATCCTCCAGTCTCTGTTAAATTATAGGCGCATAACAGTTTATAGCCTTCAAAAATAAGATTGCTAATTCTGAAGCAAGCAGAAATCAACTCGAAGTTTATTTATCTGTAATCAAGTAAAATTTTCATTGGTTTATAAAAATAATAGCAACTCTGTGCTGTAAATATCCAGTAATTGAATAAAAAGGCCATCATTCTCAACTTTGCTGTAAAAATATTACGATGTTGGACGGATATCCAAATGCTTCAATACAAGTCATATTTATAACATGACAAGTGTAATCTTACACAGTCAATGTACTGATGAGTGCTTTGATTTAAAAGCAAAAATATATAATTTTTGGGTTGATCTACTTCAGCAACTAAACCTAGAACATGAGCGGAATAGAACCAAAAACTACAATTGACCAAATTAATTTTTACAAAATGAATTTAGTATCCAATCCATAATTTTTGATAAAGTCCTAGTGAAAGGGTTCTCTCACTTGCTAAACCGGTAGTAACGTAACAGCATTTGAGGACACTGGGCAATTAGAATTGATCAGATTCACTATAAATAATAAATTTACAGGTCGAAGGTCATCCACCCGTAGCTCAGTGGTTTAAGGCGCTGGCCTGACACCAGATAGGGCGTGGGTTCAAGTTCATGTGTGTAAAACTTGAAAGGTATGCGCTGCTGATGATTCCAAATAAGGATGAAACAGCTGTACAGTGCTCCTGGTTGACTGGAAAACCTAGTAAATTTATTATTTCAAGTGATTCTGACAATACTAATATAACATTTCTAAAAGCATAATCCCTTAAAAACCCCATTGTTAAAAAAATTGAGTGCCAAAAACT
This sequence comes from Cardicola forsteri, assembly GCA_025895645.1. Lineage (NCBI taxonomy): Eukaryota > Metazoa > Platyhelminthes > Trematoda > Strigeidida > Aporocotylidae > Cardicola > Cardicola forsteri. The sequence goes on from JAKXYG010001110.1 coordinate 110,215, forward strand.
ATATAAAACCAAATAATCAAAAATTTACAATCAAAATTAATCAAATTACAACTATATCAGATTGCATATTGAATGTTCTGTCACTATACTTATAGACACACACACACAAATAGAGCGAAAATGATGGACAAGTTTAGTAATGCAAATATTCACAATGCACTCAAGAATTATTTATTTTTATCGAAATATAAGAAAAAAGTTGACACGCATCTATTGGGTATCACCAACAAATTCGAAAACCCTAAAAAGCACTTGTAATTCACAATTTAAGAATAATTTTGTAGCTCTTAAAATAGTAACAATTTTTAAAAATATTAATAGCAAATTGCCATTAATACGTATTTTGTAAACATGCTAATAATTATGAGAATTCGAGTAACATTTAAAAAGATTCAATTTCAAATGATGGTGATATTCACGACTGTCACCTCTAATTGGCGCATCCTGGACTAGGTGCCCATAAGCATATATATCAACATAACTGGGGGTTGAGTGGACAGGATTCATTCATTCATTTTGGTTGATGACGTGGTCACTTCTCCATTATATATATAGGAAGCAATGTTGTAAACATCAGAGCTGTCCTTGTATTTTTACTACTTTAAATATTTTACGGGAAACATCTTTCAATAGTAGACATTTTAGCAAAACCGAGCAAGGGTCCGCATTTAGCACCGGTAGTGGCGAATGTAATCTACTGAGCCCATTAGTAGAGTTCTATAATATTAATCTTAATAATTAAATTACTAAAAAACAATCTAATTGAATATCAAAAATACCCAAAGTATAAACCAAACTATTCAAATAAAAAATTATATCAATGCGATAAAACTATAAATGAGTCAAAATAATCTAAAAAACAGAAATCAACATCCCATTACTAATATACTATTATACGGCGTTACACAAAGCTTTCATAGAAAACTTCATTTCTTGCAAATTTACATTGAAATGTCAACTTAAAATATATAACTTAAACGTTGGTTTATAGATTATTTGTAAAAGTCTCAAAATTATCCATTAATTTTATTTTTCATAAATTTCTATCCAAATCCTTACCAATTACTCTAAACTCTCAAACGCTCCACTAAAAAAGTCAAAAATCAAAGGGGCAGGTAAATGGGGTTATCCTTTAACTACTTGTCTACACCAATGTGGGTGTAGGTTTAAATCCAAATTCTGATTCAGTTTCTCCAAAATTATCAACTGTCAAGTATGAAACCCAAAATCCGTACCAAAGAAACTGCGTTGTATTGCACTAATACTCTAGCGTCCAACTGTTTAATAAAATAACACATTGACTGCCTACATTTTTCTCTAACTCTAGGCCTACTAAATTTCAAAAATCAACAATTAGTGAATACTGGTCACTAATCCAACTCACCGATCATGTGTAAGACGAACAGCCTTGACCTCAGAAACACAAGTAAATTCCAAAACAAATTGTTGCCTTATACCGTCCCACAAACAGAACATATTATTTGGAAGTCGAGAATGATAACCACCGCCCAGCACACCCAATAGATTTGTCCGAAACAGCATTTCCAAATAACCAACACCAGTACCATCACGTACGTCAAATTCTATCAATTATTAATCAACAGGTTATTATATTAGGATAAAAACATTCCTAATCGGTCATAAAGGTTTTTATAAACAACAATACACCGTTACATTATTGTAGTTAAGACATACATACTACACAAAGTTAATAATTAAATTTAGAATTACCATCAGCGTTTTTACTAACTAAAACAATTGAATATATTGTCAATTTACAATCATACCACTATCAATATAGTACTTAACAAAATAAACTACTACCAAGTAGTTAATGCTGAAAAAATGGACATCAAATCACTCAGGCTCCATACAATATAAGATAGCCTATTGCATGTTTTCAAAAACCTATAATAACTAAAGGGAGGCCCTTTTTGCATTCAAAAAATTTCGGATAATAAACTTAAACCAATACGAATGGAGTAGTGTAAAGTACCAGAGGATGAGATTGTTTAAAAATATATGACTCAAATGAATGAGATAAGGGATTATGTAATATGTACAATTTTCACAACTGACAATAAGGAAAAGTAAATTATATTTTTCTGTCAAAATCAATGCGCTTTGATGTCACTATTTATTTATATTATGCGCATTTAAGTTATACGAAAACATTCTTTAAGTATTACCTTAGCAGTTAAATATTTTGTAAAAACTTACGTTTTATACCAATATTATCATAAAATTCTGATTTAGATCAAAAACAAGAATATTAACATTTAAAAAAATAGTTTTACCTTGAACAACTACTATTTTGACCCTGTTTTAAAAATGTTTTAATGTTATTGCAGCCAAAACTAATTTTAACGTATTATTTGTTAAAGAATATTATAAAATTGAGTACATAAATTTGTTAAAATTGTTTAAGGTAGTTCTAAAATTGGTAAATTATTCAATTTCATATTTAATGCTAAATGTCAACTTAATACTATAGAATATTGAACAGTTAACAAAATTAATGCTCCAGACCATATCTGGGAAAAGATAACATAATTTTTATCATACTTATGAAGTCATATGTAGTGCAAAATCCTTGACTAAATTAAACATTACATTTATACAATTGTTTTCAGACAACACAAGCCTTAATATAATTGTAATTTTTAAAATCATTTTAAAATATAATATAAATGGTTTGATTAAGAATATTAATTATATAATGCAAAATCAAATTCCACAACATTAGGTTAAAAAACGTAAAGACATGTACATTAAACGCTTTAAAAAAATTGTGGAAACCAATGAATACTACCTAAAACATTTTGAATGTACAGCTTATATTACCTATCTTCATATACGTCTCACCTAATTAAATTCATTCAATAATTCAATCAATACCCAAATATGCAAATTTATCATGAGAACTTCAGTATCATAAATTAAAAAATACTTTAAAATTTTACTCAAAAATTAATCGGTAATAATTACAATAAATAAATAATTAAAATAACCAACATCACCACAAAGAAATTGTAAAGTCATATAACATACCATGTCGTTCCAATTGTTTTAAGGGATCTGCATTGAAAATACGAAAACCATTCTGCATTCCAACCGCAAAACAACCTGCAAATCAAAAACCGAAAATAAACTAAATAAACTAAAGTCAAATTGAACCAATAAAAATATTTTCTGATCAAAACCAAAACAACACAAACATACCATAATCCTGATTGAAGCCAATATACAAAATTCCACTGTTTCCCGAATCAGAAGGTGATACTCGCATACACATTTAAGTAAACAAATTACACAAACGTTAACAAAATCATCTAAATCGATCACATTTAAAATATAACAATAAAAGCATAACAATAAACTGTATAAATTATTTTTTTAAAGTTAAACGTGAGTATGACCCTCTCTATTATAATCTCTCTCCTCAAGAGAGCGCTCTTTTCTCTTTCCTTCACAGTTCTCCCTCTCTCTAACATCTCTCTATTTCAGGAACTTAACTCCATCATCACAAATTTCTTATCATGATAGGGGATTTCTATACTCCTTCCATTAACTAAAAATCTCTAATTAGCTCTTCTAAGTCCTTTGTTGCCAATCTTCTTCAAGTCAGTATCGAACATGCACTCACCCAACACGTTCGTTCTACGACTAAACATAGAATGGATAGTTCCTCTTCATATCTTGATTTGTTCTTCACTAATTTATCCTCTATTACACATAACATCATATATCTTCTTCCTTTAAGGAGTGAACATACCCTCCTGACTTACCAAGTTCACTTCCCTTATCTATCCTAGTTTCCAGGCTCTGGTCAGAGTCAATTCCAAATTTCCGTAATGCCAATTTTGCAGATCTCAAGAATTATCTTAACAACATTGATTAGAATTACTCAAATACAAGCAATATTAACCGTTTATGACTATTTCTTCAATATTATTAAAACAGCTATAAATCGTTTCATCCCCTTCCATGTCCCTGCCTTTTCCCAGCCTAAAATTCCGCGCCACATAACTCGACTCACCAAATTACGTAATACTGCGTTTTATAAATGGAAATCGTCGAACTTTCCCTGTCTCCACCATAGTTATTTAGACCTACGTAACAGATGTGTAGTTTGTTTTAAACGGGTTAAAAACCAAAGACTCTATTCACTTCTGAACAACCCTAAAACAAATAATAGTCTCCTTTGCAAATTCATAAAAAAACAAGAATGGATCCAATAATTTGCTTCCCCAACTTAAGAATAATCGTGACTCACTTCTATCGTTGCCTGAGGTCTACAATACCTTTGGTGACCATTTCAAATCTATCTTCAACATAGATTATTCCAGAGGTCCTCATTCAGAGCCATTACTGGTTTTAGATTGTCCCCTAATTGGGTGCAAATTTAGTTTACAAGTATCTCACCCAACTAAAGTCTACTTCCCGAAAAGCAGACAATTTCTACCCAAACGTCCTCAAAGAACGTGCGTCAGCACTAACCCCTTTTTCAGCACATATATTTAGTCTCTTCATAAATCAAGGTAAGCTACCTGCAATCTGGAAACAAACCCTCATTCAGTCGATTTAAAAGTCAGGTTGCAGATTCAAACCAGATAGTTATGAGACTATTAGTATATTGCAGCACCCAGTAAAATTATGGAAAAAATCGTTAAGTCCCATATAGTCAATTTCATCACAGATAATAACCTAATAAACTCGGCTCAATGCGGGTTTGTCAATGAGATCCTGTCTCTCTAAATTATTGACGTTTATAAAAAACTTAACTAGCATGTTGGAATGCTCGCTATCGGTCAATGTTATTCACTTTGACTTTTGTAGAGCATTTGACAAAATACCTCATTCCACATTGCTGAGTAAGCTAAGATCCTTTAAGATAACTCCTCTCCTCAATTGGATACGTGACTTCCACTCAAATCGACGTTTTAGTGTTAGATTAGGCAGCGTTTCCTCTCCTGATCATATCCTCATGTGCTCCCCAAGAGCCTGTTTTAAATCCATTACTATTTATCATTTATATTAATGATCCGCCCTCTATTGTTGAATCTGACATTCTGCTATATGCTGTTGTCAAAATCTGGGGGACAAACCCTGAACAATTACAGCAGGATATTAACAACATTCATAAGTTGTCCCTAAATAATGCGCTCCCAATGAATATGTTTAAGTGTAATCAGTTCACTTTTGGAAAACATTCTGGTAGCCTTTTCAGAGCCCCAAGTTCCCAACCTGAATTTGGTTAAAGATCTGGGTGTAACCTCCAGTCCCACACTTAATTTTTCATCCCATCACAATAAAGCATACCTAACTTTCTATCGATTAACTAAATTCTTCAAACGCAACGTAAGTAACATTTCAGTCAGTTGTACACGTCTCCTTGATCAATTATACATTAAGCCACACTTTGAATACTAGATTCAAGTAACGTTTCTTATCCTAAGAGCAGACATTATTAAACTTAAAGGTGCAGAGGAATTTTACCAAAGTTCCCAGATCACTTAAAATATCTCATATCTCAACTGTTTGGATGTACTTAGGCTTTTCTCTTTATAAGATACAAGACTCAGAGACGATCTCATTACAGCATATAAACTTCTAAGTACTAATCAGTTTAAGCATCTATTCGTCCTCCGTAATGACTCGCATAGAGAATACTCTTTAAAAATAAAGACGCCTAGAGTTGAGTCCCATCTGTGTCTCCATCATTTCACATAGAATCATCTGAATGTTGAATAACCTACCCACAAACGTTGCCGCGGCCCTCAAGGCTTTCAAATTGGCTTACAATAACTATTATCTGCAAAATTTTACTCATTTATCTATTTTTCATTCCACCATTATTTCCACACCTGAAAACGGATAACATTAAACCGAGAATTAAAAAGAAGCTTTCTCTAAATTAACTTGTGAAAAAAACCCAAAACTTAAATTAAAATTACGTTAACTATATATATATATATATATATATATATATATATATATATATATATATATATATATATATATATATATATATATATATGGAAAACATCTTCTTAACTCATAAGCAGCATAATAACATTGTGTACACACAAATATATTGTAGTCAATACACTAAAAAAATTGCAAATCAACTGCTACTTATTTTAATACCTAAACGCTTCAAGTAACAAAAACTATTCAACATAAAACTAGTTATTAAAATACCATTTTGCAATTAAATTATTACACACAACAAAAAACACTTTTATTTTAATAGCATTCATAATTCCATAAAAGTACTTATTATCAAAAAATCCACAATTTAATAAAAATCTAACGCACGGAATTTACAATAGCACAGTAACGCATAACCTTAAAAGTAACTAATTTTATAAGCTTAATTACAATAATTACATTTTTAATAAAATTAATATTTAACTATTATAGTATTATTTTTAATTATAATGTATATTAAATAGTTATAACAATTTGAAAAAACAAACAGGTTTCAGGTTTATACACGAGTTAAATAGGATACGGATACAGGATGATTCTGAGTTGATTAGGAGTCAGACTCCTTTGATCCTCGGTTCAAGTAAGACATCAACATATCATAAAAAATAAGATATTAATGAAAAAATATATTTAAAAATTCTCTAAAAAACAGTGGAATACCGGAAATAAGTTAAGCTTGGTTCATATAGACGCTTAAACGATTGAGTAGATTGAGCATTGACGATTTCAGTAGAACGGTTCCAATGATTAATGACTCTGTGAGAAAAAGTGCTGTAACCTTAACCTCGTGGAAGCCCTGGGTTTGTTTAGTTTCAAATTGTGCCCTCTGAATGAATTACAGGCAAGGTTAAAGAAGGGACTGAGGGTTCCAGAAGAGATAAGTTGATGCACCAAAATGAAGTCACCCCGGAGCCGCCTATTAACTAAAGGGAACAACTTAAGGGAATAAAGTCTTTGTTGGTAGGGTATGTTTCTATAGGACCTTGGCAATCTAGAGACAGTCCTTTAAACTTTTTGTAAATTCTTAATGTCAAAAGTAAGAACAGGGACAGTGACCTGGGCACAGTATTCTAGATGGGGTCTGATATAAAGCATGCAAATTAGCCGAACGCATTTCGGAGACATGCTACCTAAGTTCCTATTAAAGAATTTTATTATACTATAACACTTATGAATAGCCCTATTGTAATGACACGTGAAGTTAAAAGATGAGTCGAATAAAACTCCTAAGTCTTTAATAAATTTAACAGTTTTTAACGGAAGAGTATCGTCTGGAGACATTTTGAAGATATTTCTAGATGACTTACCAAAAGAAAGATGCTTACATTTAGAATGATTTAACGGGAGAGAGTTATCAAGCGCCCATTTATTAATACTAAAAATATCGTGACGTAGGACTTCTGGATTGGAATTCCAGATCTTAACATCGTTAGCATATAAAAGAATATTACAGTTGACACTGATAGTAAGTCATTGATGTAAAGGATGAATAGAAAGGGGCCTAAAACTGAGTCTTGGGGAACCCCAGAGGTAATATTACAAGAAGAAGATAGATCTTCTCCCAACCTAACCTTAAAGAAGCGATTGGATAGGAAATCTGTGATTCAGGAAAGGATAGGTCCAATGATGCCAAACGACCTAAGCTTGCCTATAAGCAGATTATGTGGGACTTTGTCAAAGGCTTTTGCAAAGTCAAAGTAAATAGCATCCACTGAAGGGCTAGAGTCAAGGATTGAAAAAATGCTGTTAGTGTAGATTATTAAGTTAGTTAGGCAGGACTTACGGGGCAGAAGCCATGTTGAGCAGGATTAATAGAATTTAATTTGGTGATGTAATTAAGGATATGAGACCTAACAAGCCTTTTCATTATTTTACTCGGGGATGATAGGATGCTAATTGGTCTAAAGCTTTCTAGTTTGAACTTGCATCCCGATTTATAAATAGGCCTTATATACCTAATTTCCAGATGTTAGGAACGCAGCCAGTGGAGGAAGAGAGGTTAAAGATGTAACTTCTAAATGAGGCGCAAAAACCTCTGCGCACTCCTTGAGGACCCTAGGAAAAACACCATCAGGCCCACAGGAGGAAGATTTGAGACTAGCTAGAATAGTGAGAATAGTGGAGGCATCAAAGTGCAAAGAATTAATGGTTAAGTGGGATCGGAAAGTAGAGGACAATGGGAGCTAGTGGTTTGGAAAACAGAATTAAAATAATCTCTAAAACTGTTACAAAAGCCAAATCCCTAGACAATAGAGTCCCTTTTTCGTCTTTGAGACAAGGGAGAGAAAGTTCAGTAGACCGTTTGCTTTTGATGAACTTAAAGAGGAGACTTCTGTTATTTGAGGCTCTGCTCAGGAGCTTAAAGAGCATCTATCTTTAAAGGCCTTGATAAGGTTTGAACACCTATTCCGTTCCGAGAGGTAAGCATAATGAAGACAAGGGAGATTGACAGATTTGGACAATGCGAATGCTTTGTTACGCTTAATAATGGATCTGACTATGAACCTAGGGAGCTTAGGCTTCGAATGGGAAGGTACACGAAAAGGAACAAAGTGTTTAATCCCTTCATTAAATATATTTAAAAAACTAGAATAGAAAGTTTCAACATTATTTGTGTAAATGGAGTCCCAATTTACAGACTTAAAGTAACTACATAATTTAGAAAAGTCGACTTTCCTAAAGTCAGGAATAGTACTCGGTTCTGGGTATCAGATATCAATATCAAACGATATAAAAACATAAAAATAATAAAAGCAAATGATTAGATAAAATTATAAAGATAGTGCGAATCATAAGCTGATTTGAAGGACTGTAGGGACGAGGCCGAGATGATGTTGGCAGGTAAGCTGTTCCATGCGGAAATAACCCTGTAAGAAAAGTGATGGGAGCTCAAACGAGAATAGACCCTAGGTTTGGAAATCTTAAACAAATGTCCTCAACGGGAGTCGTTGGAGAGGGTAAAGAAATTATGGTGGTGGGTGTTAAGGAGTTTGTAGACTAATATAAGGTCGCCCCGGAGTCTCCTATCTTCGAGTGGAAAAAGTTTGAGAACTTTGAGACGATTTAAATATAAGGAATAGTTGAGTGACCACGGTTGTCTAGTAAAACTTTTTTGTACCTTGTTTAATTTCAAAATATCCCCTCTTAGGATTGGAGACGTAACTTGAATGCAATATTCAAGATGCGGTCGGATATAGAGTCGAAAGAGGAGGCGGGTACAACTAATCGGGATAGTGCCAAGATTACGCCGGAAAAATTTGGCTAGCTGATAGCATTAAAAATAGCCTTATTATGATGACACGAAAAGTTGAGGGAGGAGCTGAAGGTTACGCCTAAATCCTTTACCAGGTTAACTGCAGCGATTGACTGCGAGTTAGGAGCTATGAAATTGTTGCCTGAGGATTTGCCAAGGGTAAAATGGCTGCATTTAGAGATATTCAAAGGGAGGGAATTATCGGTAGACCAATTGAAGATGCTATTAATGTCCTCCTGTAATTGAACGAGGTTCGTACTCCAGATTTTAACATCATCTGCGTAAAGCAAGATGTTGGAGTGAACAATCGAGGGTAGATCATTAATGTTACAATAAATAATAAGAGACCTAGAACTGATCCTTGAGGAACACCTGAAGAGATAGAGGTGGGGGAGGAGGATACATTACCTAGCTTAACTCTAAACTGACGATTTGTCAGAAAGTCCTGTATCCACGTTAAAAGAGGAGGGCTAACGCCAAAAGACTTTAGATTGCTTAACAACGCTGAATGTGGCACTTTGTCGAAAGCTTTACAAAAGTCGAAGTAGATAACATCGACGGAAGGGGAGCGTTTAAGCAGACCCGTAACATTTTTTGTAAACAATAATAGATTAGAGAGATAGGATCTCGTTGGCATAAATCCATGTTGAGCAGAATTTATGAGATTATTGTTTAAAATAAAAATAATAAGGTGAGATTTGATAATTTTTTCGAGAATTTTGCTGGGGCCTTATAGGATACTGATGGGTTTATAGCTATCAGGAATAAACCTACTGCCGGTTTTATATATTGGACGGATGTGGGCAAGCTTCCAGATTGAAGGCACTTTTCCAAGCTGTAGAGAAAGATTAAAAATGAAGGCGAGGGGGGGGAGCAAGAACTAACGCGCATTCTTTGAGAACTCTAGGATAGAACTTGTCGGCTCCTTAAGAGGAGGATTTTACCGATTTAAGATAATTAGCGACCATTGAGTGTGTAACAATAGGACACCTAGAGTCGAGAGTGGGCTTGGGTGACAGAATAATAGAAGAATCTGATTGAAGACAGATTTAAAGTATGTACCAAAATTATCGCAGGTTTCATGTGATAAAAGGAAGGAGCCGTTTTGGTCCTTTAGCCTAGGATAGGAGAAGTCTCGCCCACGTTTAAATTTAATATATTTAAAAAGAGACTTTTATTAGACTTGGAATTTTCTAGAAGTGTACGTAGTTTGAAATATTTAAGCCGCCTGAAACCTGAGACTACTTTATTCCGAAGGTCGAGATATTTTAGTAGTAAAAACTCGGAATGCCAGTGGATTTCCATGTGCGGAAAGCGGAATCACGTGACTTCAGGATATGAAGAAGGTGTCGAGGGATTTTTGTTTTGGGACGGGACGGATTATGGAACGGGATGAAACAGTTTAGTCCTTGTCTTACAATATTAGTGAAGATTTCATATAACCTATCAATGTCGGTTGTTTGAGAGAAATTCCAGTTATAACTGCAAAAGAAATTTCTAAGCCCTGCGAAATCTGCCTTACGGAAGTTAGGGACAGGTACGGACTGCTGGTGAGGGAATGAGCATGAAGAAGAGAGCAAAACCTCAAACGAGAGAAGAGCGTGATCGCTTTTGCCTAGGGGGGGGGCCAAAAAGAGGTACAGTTAATAAGCGAAGGAGGAGAGGAGAAGACTAAATCTAGGACGGAAGGGAAGCAGCCAGTCCTGTATCTAGTGGGAGTTCGAACGTGCTGAGTGAGAGCGTGCTCAATGCTAAATTAAAGGAGAGAGTAGTCGAAAGGACATGAGGAGCAAGTCAGAACCTCCCAGTTGATAGAAGGGGCGTTAAAGTCTCCCATCAAAATCAAAGGGCTGCGAGTTGTTGATAATATTGAGTGAAGGTCATGGAGTAGGGTAAGATTAGAGGCTTCGGAGAGAAAGGGAGGACGGTAGAGAATAGAGAAGAGGACAAGCATTTTTGAGAAGAGTGAGATATTGACTGAGAGGAGATCATATCCTGAATAAGGACGATTTGATTGCTTAACAACTGAAAAATTTAAGCCATCCTTAATGTAGAATAAACAACCTCCACATTTATGATTTCGAGGGTCTGATCTGATGATATTATAGCTATCGATTAGCAACTCATTATCACTAATATCTTCAGAGAGCCAAGTTTCCGTGATGCCAATGACGTGTGGATTAGAGGCTACGACTAAATTACGCAGTTCAGGTAACTTGTTCAAAAGACTGAACGCGTTAGTGTAAAAGACATGTAAAGGGGCTATCTTAGAGGGGGGTAATAGGGGACTTACCTGCTTGGGCGATAGCAGACTGGAACTTGACTTCGGGGCAGGAGGGAAAATCCTGTTTGTTTGAAATAACGGAAGAATTGACAGTATGAAGAGGGTTAGTTTTACGACTGGAATGGTTGAAGTTTAGGTCAGGACATAGGCAATGGAAGTCGAACCTTGCCTGTCCTATCAGATGGCGGATGATCTATCTGTAGACGAATACCGGGAAATTTCTTACGTGAAGTGGGCCAGGAACTAAGGACTTCAGCAACATCCTCTGCAGTACTAAAACTAATAATGACGGGAGGGGAAATGTGGGGACGTTTGCAAGTCATGCGGGAAATTTTGAAGTTTGAACAACTAGGGGTACAAGTATTAACGACCTTAGTAACTGATTCCTTGTAGTTAGTAACGGATTCAGGGATCCCCTTGACTAAAATATTTTTTTCTCTTCTTCTATCAGCAGCAAATTGCTTGACCGCAGATAGGATTTCATCTTGGGAGAGTTGGAGGACGGCATTCGTTACCGGAGAAGGAGTAGGCACTTTAGGTGCTGTTGAAAGGCTACTAATGAAGGACGAGAGTTGGTTGAAATCGGCTGCCTGTTTCGTGAAGGCATTGGCAACTGAAGTGTTTGTGTTGTGAAGAAAATCCATAGATTTTTTAAGGTCAGAGTTCTTTACGTTAAGCTATTTGACTAGGTCGAGGAGGAGATCTAATTTGGGGTCAGATGGGGGAGTAATTTTGGTCTCTCTGACCCAAGACAATTGATACAGTAAAAATTAGTATCGCTATTTGCTAACTTGTTGTAAAGAGTTTCCGAAAGACCGGTGCAGTACTTGTAAAACCAGGTAAAGCAACCAGAACAGTAAATTATTTTATTTCTTTATAAATTGCCCTTTTAAATTAAAATAAAAGAAATTATTTTAAATATGTTAACAATTTTTTTTCATGTTTGTTATTTTTTCGATTTGTTAAAAAACGATTATTTATAATAACTTATAATAATTTATATATTCTCAACTCTTGAATTTGATACTAAACCCTTCAGAGATTCAGGATTCAGGATTTTCACCAGTTGAGTAGGCCAAAACGCCTTTTAGTACTCGGTTCTCAAATTGTCTCAAATTTTCAGGAGGAAAAATGAAATGGATGGTGAGGTAAAGTGGGATTAGTCAGAAAAAATATTTGAAATCAAGATAAAATCAAGGTAGATAGTGGAAGTTAACAATTATAGAAAACGAGCAAAAATTATAAATATGCAAAAATAATAAAACAAGTTACGTATTACAATGCAAAAACACTGCAATAATCTTTAAAAAAAAGAAAAGAGAAAAAGATGAATAACGCTCCAATGGACGTGTAGCGTGACGCGCGCCTCACCTCGCGAGTGAAAAAGGTGAAAAGAGGTTGAAAAAGAATCATTAAACTTGGTGAACATTGTAAAAATAAACTATACAAATATATAATCTATTATTTAAATTACTTCATTTAAAAAATGATTTTAAATTAATTACATTGTTTATTTTATAAAAAATAAACTCTAAATTCATTACTTTTATTTTCATCACATTTTAAATAATTCAAAGCCAGAACGAAATTTTTAGTTACATAGAAAATTTACCAAATCTAACCTGTTAAAAGTAATTATAATTAGTTAATCTTCTCACTTTACTTACCATAATTTAATTAATTTTTTTCAATTTTTAACATTTCTTTTGTTTTTAAATTATTTTTTAGCTTCCTACATTTTACTTGCTTGTTATTGTTGTTTTTTAATTTTTTAAAAATTAAAAACTTTTGATTAGCCAAACGGTTATCAACCTAATTAATTTGTGTACTAATTTAAAACTTTGTGTAAACTTGCAATAAATACTCAATTATCACTTTTTAAAATTACTTTTTAAAATAAAGGAATTTATATAATTGTAAAAATGCGATTTGGTTTAAAACTGCCAAATTAATTTTTACATTTAACGTATTAGTAGTAGTACAAATAATGGAAACAAAATAAAATTAAATGTTATATGTTAATGAATATAAATACAGTAAACATGAGATTTTAAAAATAATTTAAAATTACTTTACTTTGAATGAATAATTATAAGGCACAGTTGCATTATGTTGTAGGATATCCAAATTAGTTCAAATAAATGCGTGGGTATAAGGAAAATTGTTTAAAATTAAATTTGGGCATTGTCGAAATTGGGATTTTAGGGATAGAAGTGTATTTCTGTTGAATTTTATTCTGGTTTATTCCGTTTAATAAAAATGTAAAAACAAAATTAATTTATAAAAAAAAATTAAGATATTTAAAAAATATTAAAATATTAACGGTAAAAAAGTATGTAATTCCAGTATTATGGAAAGATAGCACAGCCATTGAGGGCCCGCCATAATAATAAAAATAATTTATTTCTTAAAAGTTAAAAACATTACATTTTTGGAGTAAAAACCTATTTACAGGTTTGATTACAGTACTATCATATATTTTTAATAACGATAAAAGCATAAATGTGATTTTAAGACTGGAAATATAAATAGATAACATTTCTATAACTGAAGTGATCTATGTAATTTAAATAATAAAACAGGATGAGTTGACAAAGTAATCGCAAAGATACTTAAACATAAAAATAACCCAGCACCATACATATTTATTTAATGTTATGATGAAGCAAAAAATAATTGTTATTCTGCCTGAAAAAGGAGTTTGAACAATTGTAATAATTGAGTTATTATTGCGTTTCTGGTGAAGTGTTATGTAAAATAATTTTAACCGTTTAAGTAATGTAGTAGATAAGCAGTTTAGTAAAATTGACTGTAAATAAGGCTGCATAGCCGGGTTTCACTAATTAACGCAATATGGCGGTTTGGAAAAACAAACAACGTTGCTTGTTGGCAAAGGTTACGTTTATTGTGCCTAGTCACGACTTTATCCGATATCTAACGTTTTTAGTGATTACGTGAAATAATGAATAAAAACGAAAAGACAGGAAGAGAAATGTTTATTGCCAGAGTTGCAGGATTAAAACCACAGGATAAACCAAAAATCAAGATAGAAACGGAAGATGACGATGTTGGACGGAAGCGGACGGAAATGTTCAACGACGCATTGGGAACGGTTGTTTATATAGCCGTTCCCACCGATATAAAGCGTTAACACATTTAAACAGAAATGTTAATATTCAAAGAATATTAATTATAAAAATGAAATGTCAATTTTTGTAATAAAATATAATAATATTGTTTATTATTATTGACTTCCGATCTTCTTCGTCAATTGTCACCGCCACATTATCTTTAAGAGTTGAAAAAATTGTTTTAAGCAAATACTTACTTATTAAACAATGTCAAGAATTTCATTAATTACTTACAATTAATTTTATTAATTTTATAAAAGCTTTGAACAGTGTTTATGAAAAATGTTTGTAAAAATTTGTTAATCTTCACTGATTTTTTTTGTATTTTGGTGATATATTTTCTTACGATTTAGTTTATATATAAATTATCTTATGACAATAAAATAGAACCATCGTAAATTAACAGATTTGGTTTTTGCACATAATGTTGATCTATCCAGTAGAACACCAAAAATAATGCAAAATATAATAACACGCATCAGTAATACTAGTTCTCGAGTTGGTTTACGGATTAATTGTTTAAAAGTGAAACTATTTTGCACAAAATCAAATAATTATTTGCTCATTAAAATTAGTAAACTAAATATTAAATTAAATATTTTTCTTTTATGTATATAAAAAGTAATATTGGTAAAGTTGATATTAAAGCAAGACTTGGAAAAGTAAGTCTTTTATAGACTTAAATCAATATAATTATTTTGTCCGATCCATCAAAAGATGAAACTTTGTTTGCGCATATGTTAAATTCAAAATGTTTAAAAAGCACTAATAAATTAACTTATAGTTTAGTTGTGCTTATTTGGTTGTTTGTGATTGTGTATTAATTTGGGACTTGTTTGAAATTTGATTGTAATAACGTGGAACAGTTTGTTGTAAGCTGTTTTCTACATAATTAGCATACTGCTGTTTATTATTATTATTTTATTATTACTATATAACATTAGTTGTTCTTATTAATAGTGTATTGTATTTTATATTACTATTAAATTCATGCAGATCTTTTGAACATTGATGTAAATTTAATAACTTGTTGCATTTGTATTAATATTGAATTGTATAAGCAAACGTCAACAATTGTCAATTTATTAATAAAGAATATTAGATATTAGTAATTTTTTTAGTGGATATTTAAAGAATGTTTATTGAATCGTAATAATAGAGTTATCTGCAAGTACAACAAAGGTAAATTGGCGATAAAACCGTTTGCGCATAGACTGATCAGTTTAATCAAACAAGTCAGTTGTAAGATACGGAATCTTACACACATTACTAATCATTACTACGGCTGTTGCTGTGGGGAAAATATTTAAAAAATATTGTTTTATTAATTTTTATTTTAGTTACAATTTTTATATTATTGTACTTTTAAACAATTTGGCATTGTTTGAACTTTGTTTTAAAGTGCCTTTTTGTATTTGAATTTATCACTTATGTTGTTAACGTGACTATTATTCTGTGAGTATTGTTACCTCCTATTTTTTTTGTTGGTAAATAGTATTAGTGTGTAAATTTGAATTATTTTGTAATAATAAATTGCAGACCCACATCTCAGTGTGATCTTACGGCAGTAATATATAAAAGAAAAAAGTGAAAGTGAATAGACAATATTGATAAGATGATTCATGCTTTTTATCGCCCGTATCTTAAATGCATTTTAAAGATTACCTAGCGTGATCACATTTCAAACAATGAGTTTATAAAAATAGGTAACTCTTGTCTACTAAATGAAATCATTATAATTAGAAGAAAATAATTACTTTGTCAAATTCTACGTTTACCGCTCGATAAGCCAGAATCAACGGTTTTAAAAAGGACAATTAACAACTGTAAGCAAAAGGTTGGTAGAGTACGGAAAACTTGGTTAATAACTATTCAAGAAAATCTTATTGAAATTAATGTCTTATGAGATGAGACAAAGATTTAGGGAAAATGTTCAAATACATGAAATCATTTTGTTGCCCCATGTTCTTTTTCAATTGTAGAACTCTGTTATTTTATTGTCATTGTTATCTTTTTACCCATGCATTTATGAAGCAAACATAAATTACAGTTAATGCATATTAAAGACCAAAACTAAGTTAAAAACGTAACATAAAATACTATTTTTAGATTACTACTTATATATATATATATATATACAAATTGTAATTGTATTTTATCTATTATATAATATTGTATATATTATGATTAAACTGAGTTCTTTTTTTGAGTTATGTGATTGCTACAGATGTTTTACTTTAATAACTACGTTTTTAACACTAATTAGCTTAAGAGTTGTATATATATATATAATATTTAATTTTTAAAAATTTAATTGTATGTTACTATTTTTAAGTATGGCGAATTTCCAAAATGAAACTAGAATGCAAAAAAAAGATTTTCTATTACCACCTTTTAATAAATTACAAAAATTTTATATAATCGTTCAATTAAAACACTAACAATTTTTATTTATTAAACAACTCCTCCTAGTTTGGACCAGAAATGAATCATTTTAGCCAGTGCCAAGCCTGGATAATGAAGGAGGATTTGAGCGCTACGGAAACAATAAGAGGACGCTATTCCGGAAAACAACGACAAAGAAGTGATTGTTCGTACCTGGATGACAGGGTTGAGAAAAAAAGGAAAGGAAGCTCAATTTTTGATTTGCAGAATCTTTAATGCCAAAACCTTAACCAGTGTTGGAACATGGAATGTGCGCACACTTTTTCGTACTGGACAGTTAGAACAAGTCTTTCGAGAAATGAAAAAGTACAACTTAGATATTTTGGGTATTAGCGAAACGCGATGGAAAGGCCAAGGTCATTTCAAAAGTGGAGATACATCAATTTTATATTCTGGACATGAAGAATATCATATTAATAGTGTTGGTATTGTGTTGAGTAAAAATGCTGCTAAAGCTATAATTGGATGGAAAACTGTAAGCGACCGTATCATTTCAGCTAGATTCAACACCAGATTTGCAAAAGTAACAATTGTGCAAGTCTATGCCCCTACTGAGGCTACTGAGGAGAACCAAAAAGATATTTTTTATGATCAATTACAAAATTTGTTAGATGATGTGCCAAGAAAAGACATCAAAATTTTGATCGGTGATTTCAATGCGAAATTGAACAAAGATAAATCTGGATACTTCTCAAATGTTGGACCACATGGCTATGCTGATAGCATAAATGATAATGGTTATAGGTTGTTGACGCTAAACAGTTATTGTGGAATGAGTGTTGGCAACACTTTTTTTCGCTCACAAAAATATACACAAGACAACGTGAGTTTCTCCAGACGGAAAAACAACAAACGAGATTGACTACATTTGTATTAGCACAAAATAGCGATTTTTATTGCAAGATGTAGGTGCATATCGCGGTGCAGATGTTCGTTGTGATCACAATCTTGATGTTGGAAAATTTTGCTTAAAACTAAAGACAGTAGAAACCACAAAAAATTACATCCATTTTCGTGTGAGAAGCTTAAACAGTCAAATATCTCAAATCAATTTTACAATTCCTTAAAACATACATTTCAAAATCAGAAAAGGGTAGAAAAGTTTGATGATCAATGGAAATTGTTTCATAAAACAATTACAGACTGTGCAGCAAGTTTGCTAGGTAGAAGATGTCACTCTACAAAGAGACAATGGATTTCATCAATCTCCTGGAATTTAATTAATCTCAGAAAAAACAAATTAGAGAGAGATCAATCTAACAATTCCGTTATTTGGAAAATATTTGATGATAAATATAGAACTTTAGATAAACAGGTTAAAAAAAGCTGCCGCAAAGATAAGAATGATTAATTAGAAAACAAATGCAAAGAAGCAGATAATATAGCAGCAAAAAATGATTGCAAGACTCTGTAAAAAATTGTAAAACAACTGTCGAGAATTAGAAAGAACACCGATATTCCAATCAAAGGAAAAGATGGTCGTTTTCTTCCAACAAATGATGAGCAATCATCTAGATGGGTAGAACATTTTAAAGAAGTACTAAATCAGCTCATGCCAAATACTCTCACAGATTTTGATAATGATGATGATATGAATGTGACTCAAAATCCGGAAATATGTATTGATGACATTTCTGTAACTGAAGTGATTTATGCAATTCAAAGGTTGAAAAACAATAAGGCAGGAGGACTTTACAAGATAACTGCAAAGATGCTCAAACATATAGGTAATGTTGTAGCATTTATTTAATGTTATATGGCATAATGAACAAGTTCCAAATGATTGTCGGCAGGAAGTGATTGTTACACTTCCCAAAAACGTAAGTCTGAACGATTGCAATAATTGGTGCCGAATAACCTTATTGTCTGTTCCTGGTAAAGTGTTTTCCAAATTAATTACAAATCGTTTAAGTAATGCAGTAAATAAACATTTTCGAGAACAATAAGCAGGTTTTCGGAAAGGAAGAAGCTGTATTGAACAAATACTGACCCTTCGTAACATTATTGAGCAAAGTCAAAAATTTCAGCAATCACTAACAATCAATTTTATTGATTTTATGAAAGCTTTTGACAGTGTTTATCGAGAATCTTTGTGGAAAATCGTTATGTTTTACGGAATAGCGTTAAAATATGTGAATATTATGCGTTCGCTATACCAAAATTCACGTTAATGTGTTCGAACAAAAAGTGGTCATACTGCTATGTTCGAAATTGTCACAAGAGTACAGGATGTATTTTGTCACCGTTTTTGTTTCTTCTAGTAATTGATTTTATTATGACTCAATCCATAAATAATTTGTCTTATGGTATCAAATAGAACAAAGGCAGATAAATAGATTTGGATTTTGCAGATGATATTGGTTTAATCAGTAAAACTCAGAAATGATGCAAAATATGACAATACGTCTCAGTGATATCAGTTCTCGTATTGGCTTACGGATTAATTGTTCAAAGACAAAAGTGTTGTGCACCAAGTCAAAAAATGATTTGCCCATCAAAATTAGTGGACAAAATATTGATACTGTTGATTCCTTTACATATCTGGGAAGCATCATTGGTAAAGACGGACAAACCGAAATTGATGTTAAAGCCAGACTTGGAAAGGCAATGTCAGTCTTCAATAGACTCAAATCAATATGGTCATGTTCTTCCATTCGCCTGAAGACAAAACTTTGTTTGTACGCATCAATAATCATTCCTACGGCAATATATGGGAGTGAAACGTGGAAACGTACGGACAAGATTGATAAGATGGTAGATGTATTTTATCTCCGGTGTCTTAGAAGTATTTAAAAAATTACCTGGTGCAATCACATTTCAAATGATGAGATCATAAAAAAAATTGACTCTCGTTCACTCCATGACATCATTACAATTAGACAAAGAAAATTACTTGGTCAAATTTTACGTTTACCGCCTGAAAGACCAGCAAGAACGGTTTTGGAATAGACAATTGTAAATGGTAAAAGAGAGTTGGCAGACCAAAGAAAATTTGGCTAAGAACTATTCGGGAAGATCTAATTGAAATGAATGTTTTATGGGGCCAAGCAAAACGTTTGGCAGAATGTTCAAATACATGGAATCTTTTTGTTGTCTTATGTTCTATTTGAATTACGAGACTTTGATGTTAGTTTTGCTGTAATTGTTATCTTATTGCCCCATGCTTATTTTTGAAAGCAAAAGGGTTTTGTAACAATAATAATAATAATAATAATAAATATGCCTTGTTGATTGATTTTTTCTTTTGAATTTAAAATTAACAAATAGTCTATGTTACTTTATAATTTTTATAGCTTTTGATAAATTAATAATTTTATAATATATATATATATATATATATATATATATATTGTAGTTAATGTTTATTGTTATTGCCCTCAACATCAAGTAACGTAATGGACATAAAAACCTTTTCACATAAAACGATTAATTACTTTGATATGATTGAACAATTTTACTTTGGAAAGAATTAATTCTTCTAACTGACATTTAAACAAAAAAAATTTGTTTTAATAAAACTTCAAACTCACTGTAATATAGTAGTACTTTACAAAATCGTAAAAATTACAGTATGCATAAACAGACCGATTATAGTATTAAAATATTTTTCTTTATTAAAAATATGTACATATTTTACTATCAAAACAATCACATTACACCAAATCTTATTCATTTGATCTATATATATATATATATATATATATATATATATATATATATATATATATATATATATATTTGCAAACAACAGGGTAATCTCGTACATAATTGTTGTTTCTAAAACAGTAATAAGTAAAAATACAACTGCTGTAAAATAAAACGTAATTAAAAAGTTGATTTTTTAAAAACTTCAATTAACCACAGTCACGCAATTTTATATTTCAGCTCGAAAACTTGATTTACTGCTTATATAGGGCAAGTGAATTTAAAACACGTTATTTTTTAGTAAAATTATGTTTTACTAATTTTATTTACACACAAACATTTGATTTCACATTGGAAAAAAAATCAATATTTAACAGTGTATATTGCACAATATCTTAACACAAATTGCACTCAAGGATACGAATTAGTCAAATTAAACATTAAATAAATATTTATTCTTTAACAATTAATGTCATTTCACTAGTAGTTTACTTATTTTATAATATAGAAAAGTTGTTTAATACGTTTAATAGAAATTAGTTATGGCAACGTTGTGAATCAATAGTTATCGTTATCATTGGTATTACCAAAACGCCATATAATATTGCACAAACTAATTAAAAACTATTAAACAAACATAGAAGTAAGTAAATTGATTATATCAAAGTGGTACCGCAGTTAAGTTTTTAATCGTTTACTACAGTAAACAAAGAATTTGAATACTACCAAAAGCGCTAAACGGTTATTTTTATTTACTTGTGCTAATTGGTCATTTGCTGAGAAATGTTTCGGGTATTACAATTGTTTGTACTATTTTTTTGCATGCTGTACTTTTATGACTAATAACAAAAATGTGTTTATGTATATTGTGGTACTAAAGTTTAATGCAATAATAATAAATAATTTATTAAAAAAATAATTAGTAGTAGGTTATATAAACAATAAATATTTGTAAAAAAAAAACAAATTTAAGTATTATAAACATTTGCGCTACTGTAAGTAACTTTCAATCATATCTTGTAATATATGCAAACGCCTACATATTCTTAACCATAAAAACTCCTATTCTTCAATACTAATAATTTTTTTGTTTTTGTTATTACTAACAAATGTTTTCTAGATAATATGATTTATTAGTCTATATGCTTAGGTGCACTTAATCTAGAATGCACCACGTGGAGGAGGAATATCCAGGAATGTTACCATCATTGAAAATTGAAACTTTATAAGCATTACTCAAATCCCGAGGAGCATTAGCATTCCATGTGTAAAAGTTAATACGATATGAATAAGCACCAACTTGTACCAAATTTGTGATGTTCTAAATTTGTCCCCTATCTTGTTTTAGTGGGTAAATAACTTTGAAACTAAATGTCACATAGTGATGAGTATTACACTTCTTTACTAAGCAACATCCGTAAACCAAATGAAGCTATTAAGCAATGTAAAATCCAACCGTTTGGTTAAATGCTCACCAATTTGCTCAACGGTAGAAATGTGCAAAAAATAAGCTTGCACTTATAATAGTAGTATTTTCTATTAATAATAACATTTAGAACCGTTTTTTACATTTTGTATTCAATTATTATATTTATTTCGTCGGAAATACGTTTTAATAGAATATTTATCTTATTTTACAAAACATTGATCACAGAATCACACAAATATTTTTATCTATTTACAAGCCTTTTCAAATGTCTTATAACACAAAGTCCTATTGTTGTAATTTTAGAATTACCTGGTATACGTATACCTTAACATACCTTTTATGTAACCTGTGTGTATGCTTGCACCCATCCGCAAAAATGGAAACCCATTGTCCACTCGGTCTTTTCTGTAGCCTAAGTGCTTGTAAGACCCTGGTCCAACATACACCAAATGGAAGAGGAATAGTCAAGAATATTACCATCATTAGAAATTGAGACTTTATAAGCACCAGTCAAATTCCCATTAATAAAAGTTATAATTATTAGAAATATTAGCAAGCTTTGAAGATCACTTTAATTAATAAAAGAAACTCCCTTTGGTTCCTTCAACCAATGTACAATCACTATTTGATAAAACGGCTACCTGTTAGAAGTAGGTGTTATTTTATACATTCTCCACATATCAATAATGCTATCATTGGTTATAATACTTATGATTAACTTTTTAGTAAAAGTATTGAAAGATTATTATTATTATTATTATTATTATTATTATTATTATTATTATTATTATTATTATTATTATTATTATTATTATTGTTACAAAACCCTTTTGCTTTCAAAAATAAGCATGGGGCAATAAGATAACAATTACAGCAAAACTAACATCAAAGTCTCGTAATTCAAATAGAACATAAGACAACAAAAAGATTCCATGTATTTGAACATTCTGCCAGACGTTTTGCCCGGCCCCATGAAACATTCATTTCAATTAGATCTTCCCGAATAGTTCTTAGCCAAATTTTCTTTGGTCTGCCAACCTCTCTTTTACCATTTACAATTGTCTATTCCAAAACCGTTCTTGCTGGTCTTTCAGGCGGTAAACGTAGAATTTGACCAAGTAATTTTCTTTGTCTAATTGTAATGATGTCATGGAGTGAACGAGAGTCAATTTTTTTTATGATCTCATCATTTGAAATGTGATTGCACCAGGTAATTTTTTAAATACTTCTAAGACACCGGAGATAAAATACATCCACCATCATATCAATCTTGTCCGTACATTTCCACGTTTCACTCCCATATATTGCCGTAGGAATGATTATTGATGCGTACAAACGAAGTTTTGTCTTCAGGCGAATGGAAGAACATGACCATATTGATTTGAGTCTATTGAAGACTGATATTGCCTTTCCAAGTCTGGCTTTAACATCAATTTCGGTTTGTCTGTCTTTACCAATAATGCTTCCCAGATATGTAAAGGAATCAACAGTATCAATATTTTGTCCACTAATTTTGATGGGCAAATCATTTTTTGACTTGGTGCACAACACGTTTGTCTTTGAACAATTAATCCGTAAGCCAATACGAGAACTGATATCACTGAGACGTGTTGTCATATTTTGCATCATTTCTGGAGTTTTACTGATTAGACCAATATCATCTGCAAAATCCAAATCTGTTTATCTGCCTTTGTTCCATCTGATACCATAAGACAAATTATTTATGGATTGAGTCATAATAAAATCAATTACTAGAAGAAACAAAAACGGTGACAAAATACATCCTTGACGTACTCCCGTGACAATTTCGAACATAGCAGTATGACCACTTTTTGTTCAAACACAGTAACGTGAATTTTGGTATAGCGAACGCATAATATTCACATATTTTAACGCTATTCCGTAAAACATAACGATTTTCCACAAAGATTCTCGATAAACACTGTCAAAAGCTTTCATAAAATCAATAAAATTGATTGTTAGTGATTGCTGAAATTTTTGACTTTGCTCAATAATGTTACGAAGGGTCAGTATTTGTTCAATACAGCTTCTTCCTTTCGAAAACCTGCTTATTGTTCTCGAAAATGTTTATTTACCGCATTACTTAAACGATTTGTAATTAATTTGGAAAACACTTTACCAGGAACAGACAATAAGGTTATTCGGCACCAATTATTGCAATCGTTCAGACTTACGTTTTTGGGAAGTGTAACAATCACTTCCTGCCGACAATCATTTGGAACTTGTTCATTATGCCATATAACATTAAATAAATGAGCAAGCTCACTTGCTACAACATTACCTATATGTTTGAGCATCTTTGCAGTTATCTTGTAAAGTCCTCCTGCCTTATTGTTTTTCAACCTTTGAATTGCATAAATCACTTCAGTTACAGAAATGTCATCAATACATATTTCCGGATTTTGAGTCACATTCATATCATCATCATTATCAAAATCTGTGAGAGTATTTGGCATAAGCTGATTAAGTACTTCTTTAAAATGTTCTACCCATCTAGATGATTGCTCATCATTTGTTGGAAGAAAACGACCATCTTTTCCTTTGATTGGAATATCAGTGTTCTTTCTAATTCTCGACAGTTGTTTTACAATTTTTTACAGAGTCTTGCAATCATTTTTTGCTGCTATATTATCTGCTTCTTTGCATTTGTTTTCTAATTAATCATTCTTATCTTTGCTGCAGCTTTTTTTAACCTGTTTATCTAAAGTTCTATATTTATCATCAAATATTTTCCAGATAATAGGATTGTTTGATTGATCTCTCTCTAATTTTTTTTTCTGAGATCAATTAAGTTCCAAGAGACTGATGAAATCCATTGTTTCTTTGTAAAGTGACATCTTCTACCTAGCACATTTACTGCACAGTCTGTAATTGTTTTATGAAACAATTTCCATTGATCATTAGACTTTTCTACCCTTTTCAGACTTTGAAATGTATGTTTTAAGGAATTGTAAAATTAATTTGAGATATTTGATTGTTTAAGCTTCTCACACGAAAATGGATGTAATTTTTTGTGGTTTCTATTGTCTTTAATTTTAAACAAAATTTTCCATCGAAACAAGATAAAATATTCTCAAAATTAAATTTGTCTTCTGGTGCATTACAAAAAGTTGTTCGCCTTGATCACTCTGTAGAACTTATTTTTAACGGTACTAGAATACCTAGTGTGAAAAATTGATAAATCTTTATTTCTACTAAGATATTTCGAAATACTTCCTTAAAGGACTTTAGAGTTGTTGCTACTTGAGGTAAAATAATGTTCATTAGTATATTTTTGTTTTATAACTCAACTTATAGATTTTCTTGTCTTTGCAATTGTTTTTGTTTCCTAGTATTAATGTTATTAGCTGAAACGTGTAAATTCAATATAGGATATCTATCAAAATACAGCTTAGGTCCTCACAAAAAGTACCCCAGTATGACTGACATTATCTTAATACCGTAGGTTGATGTAACTTTCTTTAAGTGACATCTTGAGTTTTCTTAGGTTGTTTTGGGAAAAGTCTGGGGAAAAAATGTAGCTTTAAAGTAGATTTGGTATAGTGTAATTTCTTATACAATAAAGTCATGTTTGAATAATTGTAGTCAAATATAGATAATTAACAAGGAAACTTAATTCATAAAGCTGAGGTAAAATTGCGAAAATATAATCCAATTTACTGGCATCTAGCATTTAAATAAAAAATTAATCACTATTAATTACATAAATTATTATTGTACCGTGCTCTATAATTTTAGCTTAATTAATAGCTTAATTCAATACTTATCAGAAAACAGATTTTAAATTATTGGAATAAGCACGTGACAAATGTATTGATTATTCAGTTCATTTGTAATCTGTTTATCTATAAAAAAAAATATCAAGCGAACAAGCAAGCGTCTCCAATAAACACGGTTTTTGGCAGTTTAACTACACCGTAACCGGTTTCTAGTCCCATTGAGAAAGAAACAATGGGCACCAGACCCCTAAAATATTTCTAAGAGGACGATAAAATACTATTTCAAAAACAGAGTTTAGCGAACTCTTCAGTATTCACGATTTTAAATTCCAAAAACATAATTATCATCATTTAGTTGGTAATATAATCACCTTTTCATTATTTCTATAATTGTACGGCATATTAAACGATCGAATCCGATAGCTTATAGTTTCTTGGATTATATCCTTGTAACAGCGCCACTATTCGCAAGGATTGACAAGGTAGTCTTATTTTTTATCCAGATTATCTCTCAGCCCAATGACTATATATAGTATATGTATAACTTAAAACACCTTTTAAGTATCGCTTTTCACTCAATCCACGCTGTGTTAATCTAGGTGTTTAAATAGACCTAGTTCAAGATACGCCATGTAAATGTAACAGTCAGAAATATTACCGTTATTAGAAATTGAGACTCTATAATCACTACTCAAAACACCAAGATTATTAGCATCCCAAAAACGCACTGTACGATCACATGGAACAATATCAATACCTAATGCACTCTAAAACAAAATAGTTCTAAAAAGTTATTATTACTGATATTATATATTAGAGTCCAACTTTATAGTTTAGTACTAATAGAGATATACCTTTTTAAAAAATAGAGTTGATAATGGCCTAGCGGTTCAGCGCTCGATTTGGACATCGGTTCAAATTCCACCACCGGCACTAAACTGCGGGCCCACGTTCGGCTTTGCTAAGATGTCCACTGCCGAAAGATGTTTCTCGTAAAACATTCAAAGTATTATTCAATCATATGACTTCAGATCATAGACCTAAATCCAGATAGGGTAGAATTAACAAATAGCGACTTTTGGTAAATAGAAATCATTTCCACAATCCAGATACAATCACAATTTAAAAAAGTTGCAGAAAATGTAATTAATGAAATTGTGATTATTTTTCAAACCAAGAGAAGTGACAAATCCATATTTTTTAGAAAATATCTACTATAATTAAGTAAATAACAATTATTTAAGTGTAAATAATTCAAGTAAACGCATAATTCGTTTTTATCTTATTGCAGTAAAGTGTAATAACATATTCTATTAATAAAACAATATATACTAGTCTTTATCCAATAAATTTAGTTATTTTTAACTTCTACAGCATTAATTAGAAAAGTACAAAATAATTATGCTAGTATAGAATAACCAACTACTTCAACATTACTAACACCTAAATTTCACCTATCGTAATCATATCAGTGAATATCTGATTTAACAAAAATAAGCATAACGACATCAGGTAATCAGGTAAAATCACGAGTTATGTAGGAGGAAACTCCTTTTTGTACTCGGTTCAAAATATCAAATATCGGCAAAATAAATCTCAAAGATTATGTATATAAATAAATAAAGCTGTAAAAACAGAATTATGAAATTAAATATATTCATGGAGAAAATAGTTGTCATATGCTGATTTGAAAGATTCGATGGAAGGAGCTGATACAACATGGCTAGGTAGAAGATTCCACGCGGAAATAACCCTATACGAGAAATGGTTTAAACGTAACCGGGATCTTACTCTAGGTTTGGATAACTTAACGAATCAAAACTCATTGTTTATTACAGCGTTATTATTGAGCATAAAAAATGCAAAAAAATATTAAGTTTGATAAATCACATAAAATATGTATTATCAAAAACCTGTAACAATTTATGTACTGATTCGATATTGTAAAAATCTTAATTAGGACCACTATAACCCAAAATTTAAAAAGAAAACAAAATAACTTTTAATTAAAAACTCTTATTGAAATAAACATTTAACATCTGTTATTTTATTATTTTCAAAGAGCGAGCCTCACAAGCATTTACTTTGTCAATTGCACTTTTTTCAATGTCTTTCTTCAACATCTTTTCCATGTTTTTCTTCAATTGATGCAATTCCTTGCTTTTTGCTTTCTTTGGTTTAATTACACGAGTTCCTTTACTTAAAGGCTTAATGGCATGTTTCTTAATAGAAGCTTCACTTTTTCCGGATTTCGCTCCCTTAGGTAATTTAGTCTTTACTTTAAGTTTGCCCTGTGCCATTGCTAGAGTAACAATGAGCAACGAAATTTTCGAACAAACAATATAAACCGAACATTTTATTTATTAAAAAAAAAATTTAATTAAAATTTATAATTAAACAATTTTTTTAAATATTCTAATATATATATATATATATATATATGCATAATTTATATAAATTTTATAAAATTATTAAATTCAATTACAATAAAAAATATTTATTTTTTTGATTGAATGTATAGAAAAATTATTTTAGCATTGAAAACTTAACTACTGTATACAGGTTACTGCGGGATTCAATACACTACAAGGTAAGGCGCATGTCACGTAAAGTGAAGCGTTAACTTATTTTTCTCTCTTCTTGTCTTTTAAAAAATATTGCGATTTTTTTGCATTGTAACACAAAATTTGTTTTATTATTATTGTTGCTCATTTTTTATAATTGTTAACTGTTTTACTATCTACCTTGAATTTTGTCTTAATTTCAAATTTTCTTCTTTGAGAAATTTCCTTTTACCTCATCCACCATTTCATTTTTTTTCCAATAATTTAAGATAATTTATTATTATTATTATTATTATTATTATTATTATTATTATTATTATTATTATTATTATTAGTAGATACTTAGTAGAAATAGCTTTCAGCACACAAAAATATGTACAATTATAAAAATACAATACAATTAGCAGTATGTAACATCAGTCAAAAATAAATAAATAAAATGTGATTAAATTACTAGACTAAAAAACAAACTCAAAATTAACGTATATTCAAAAGTCATGTGCAATATGATATGCGTGAAGAAGCATAATATTACTTAGGAAACATACTATAGTTAATCTTGTGCAAATATAATAGTATATATGAAATGTGAATGACTAATGTGTGAGTATGACTAATAAAACAATACCCTGGATGAAGGATAATGAATGGTCACAAATTAGAATGAGCAGATTACAAACAACAGTAATTTGTCAGACGAAAAATATATTCATGATTTAGATAGGCTTATGTAGAGGTCACTTTGAACTTTGTTGGAATTGGATAGTAACGTTGCTCAATACGGCAGACATAAATTTATATACACATTTGTTCTGCACTTAACGTGGATATGTGATTTTCTTGTCATTCCCGATACAATTGATTTGCTGAACTCACCGTAAAGTGGATGATTGGTGTTGTTGAAGATACGATTGATAAACTGAAAGCATTCTTTGAAGTGTCGATAAATTATTTCATTAAGAATGTCATTGTAAGTAGTACCTGATGATCGGCTAACGATAGTAATACATTTTTTTAAACTTTATAAAATTCTTTTTTAGTCTCGGAAATATTACAGGGGAGCAATATAATATTATTGGATAAAATAAAGCTTTAAAATATGTATTAATAACATGTTGGCAAACACAAAGGTTCCTTAAACGTCTATGTAGTAACATAAACCTCGAGTTTTTGTGAACAAATGGTCAATGTGATCAGACCAGGTAAGTTTGTTGTTCGGTAAAACACCAATATATTAAAAACTATCACAAGTATCAATCTCTACATTTTAATACAAACCTTTGGATGAAGTTGAGTTAATTATGTTAAAGGTTTGCATAAGCTAAAATTAATTACTTTGCATTTTGTAGGATTTAATTTTAGACTATATTTTGTTGACCAATTGTTCACCAATTGACTCCAGAAAATGCTCATGATCTTCGAATAAAAAGATAACTTTACATAAAACCATGTGATCCTCATATTTGAAAAGTACAGCAGGGTCTTCTGGTCGGACAACGTCAAGTATAATTTTTTTAAAAAGAATTAGAATCGCATCTTGTAAAACACCTTTTTTTATTTTTAATTAATAATTAATAATTAATACACCTAATTTGGGTGAATTGTGCTCTGTTTTTAAAAAAAGGGATGCTAATGATCCTGGGGATTTGAGTAATGCTTATAAAGTCTCAATTTCCAATGATGGTGATATTCCTGACTGTTAGTCCTCCAAGTGGTGCATCCTGGACTAGGTGCCCCTAGACATCTAAACTAATAACAGCAGGGTCCGAGTGCACAGCGGTATAACTGGGCTTCCGCTACGGCGGGTGGGTGCGAACATACACCCAGGATACTTAAGAGGTATCTAAAGGTATACGCATACCATATGTAGCCCTTGGGCTAAGGGAGATAACCCTGACAAAAAATCAGGCGGCCTCGTCAATCTTTGCGAACAGTGGCGACGTTACAAGGATGCCGTTTACCAGCCAAGAAACTTTGTTATTCTTCCACGTTTGTCTACGCTTGTCAAGCCATCGAAATCGATCGTTCTACATGTCGTATAAATATGGGAAATAATGAAGAGCTGACCACGTCACCAACCAAAATGAATGAATAAATGTTTTTTTTTAAAATTAGTGCGTGTGATTGGGAGCATTAAGTTCAACAAGACGCTTAAGCAGTTTGCTTTTGTATATGCTAATGAATACGGCTTTATAATCAACAAACAAACAGCTTACAAAGCTTTTTTTACTTATTAAGTGATTTTGAAACAAAGTTCACCAAGCTGACTACACAATCTAATGTGAAACTAATTTTCTTGTACGTAAATAGACATGGATCAAAATCAATTTCTCAGTCAACTTCAAAAGTACTGAAGTGCATGAAATCGGTCAAAAATATTTTACTTTTTTAATTGTTTGTTTTTCGGGACTGGAACAATTTTGCAAGTTTTCCACGATTCCGTTATTCTGCATTTGTTCATAGAACCGCTTAAAATGTCAGGTTTCAGGTTTGTACAAGAGTTAAATAGGAGGAAAACTCCTTTTAATACTCTGTTCAGGGTATCAAGTATCAATAAAAAAAATAATAAAAAAAGTAGTTAACAAAAGAAAAACATTAAGTAAACTTGAAATTCGCATTAGGGAGAGTATTTTTAGGACGAACATAGTTTTAGCATTTGTATACTAAGCCCATCTGAACCTGATGACATTGTAGATTTAAAGTTTTTATAATTTTTTAAGGTTATATGTAGATATGGAACATCAGGTTCGTCACTGATGTTTAAGTTATTTAGCTAAACTAGTTCTACAACATTCTTGTGAACAAAATGTGTATTAAGGTAATTCATATCAAGTGAGGTAGTAACAGCTTTTGTTTATTACCAAAAATTCTGTTAATGTTGTTTTATATGTTTCTAGAGTTGTCGTAGAAAAAAAAGTAGAAGTTATTAACACATTTTTGAATGAAACTAATTTTATTTTTACTTCAAAGCTTAAATGTTTGACTAAGGAGCGGTTGTTAGCTTGTATGCTACCTCCTTTCGTCTGCGTAACCTTTTTAGCTTCCTCGATCTGATGTCGGTTGGTGTTACAAGTATTTTAACTTTGGGGCAGAACCTTTCAAAATGACTTTTAACTAGCATAACTAACTGTTTGTAACGGTGTTCAAGACATTATAACTTATTTGAATACTGAGTACCAAAAAGCATTCTTTACCTATTTAAATCGTATACAATCTTAAATTAACTGTTAAAGTGAATTCAGAAGGTTATTATAATACTTCCCTAAAATTAAATATATATATTTAGAAAAACTAAGTATTTCCGCTAAATGATAAACAACTCCAAAAATATTTAATACTATTTTATTAGCTTTTGGGAAAAGAAGAAAATTTAAAGGTTGTGCAAGGTGACCTACGAGGTCATAAGCTCAAACTCCATAAACCAAGAGCTTTAACCCACTTTAGGTTACACAATTTCGCATATAGGGCAGTTTTGATGTAAACTAAACTGTCCATTTGTATCGTCAATCTCCTTACTTTTTATTTATTTAAATCATATTATGATAAGTTTATACTTCTAAATTTTATTTAATTCTTTATTTATTCATGTTTCTGGATTCTTATTTTTTTTTATTTAAAAAAATATATAGTCCATGTTTTCAACGGATATATTAATATTTTCAAATATACTATAAACTGAGAATTAAAAAAAATAATTATTTTCTCACATACCTCATGTATTGTCCTGTTCTTGTAAGCTGAATAAGGGTTAGTTTTAACGTCTACAGTAAAACTTAAAATCATTCCTTTTTAAGTAGCTACATGTATTACCCGGTCCGTTACTAATATTCAGTTTTATTTTGTTTTAATATTAATTTATATACATATTTTTAGTATAACATTATTTACTAAAATATTTAAGAACTGCAATAAATATGGATAATTATTATTTATTTAGGTTATTGAATCTTTTTTAGATATAATGTTTTTAATAATTATCAGTAGGACAGGTCTTTCCTGTCATATGTCTAAAATAAACAATTTCAAGGTTATTCAAAACAGACCTTTTCATAACCAATAGAAATAATACCAGGATAGAAGGAGAAATTTCTTTCTATTCTGATAATATTTCTATTAATTATTTTGCCTCTATTGTTTTTTAACAACAATTATATAATAATAATAATTAATATTATTATTAATATTTATTTATTAAAAATGTTTTTATTATGTTGTATAATATCAAATAAATAAGTAAGTTTGAAGTTATTGTATAACATCAGCATATTAATATTTACTTTGTCAATCCCTCATGCTTCATCATTTTTTAACTTTTCAATGTTATAAGATAACTTCACATGTTTTTAATAAATATTCTAGTTTTATTTTACAATATTTGTTTAAAAAAAATAATTTACAAGATTATTGCGTGTATCCTGCTCAATAATTTTTTTTAATTTTATCTATTTCATCCATTTTTTGTAAATTTTAACATTTTTACTCTAATTAAATCTATTTCCTTGTTTTTGTTTAGTAGATATAAAAAAGTGAGGCGCACGTCAAGCTGCATGTTAATTGAGACCAAATTTTATGTTTCTCTTCTTTTGTTTAATGAATATTATTGTACAAATGGAAGGTGTATGTTGGTAGTACGCCTATTACGGACTTAGATTACGTTGATGATGCTGTACTTCTAGCTGAGAACAAACTTCACTTGCAACATGCATTGGATTTTCTCGTGGAAGTTTTCGGTAAATATGGTTTAAAGATCAACGCAAAAAAATCAGTCATCATGTCGTCTCAAACTCCTGATGCGAGGATGATGTTGTGCTCCCCAATGTAAAAGAATTTACGTATCCGGGCTCCTCAATTACTTCTGATGGTGCTTTATTCAATAAAGTAAAGGCTGCTACTGCGTTTGGAAAACTTGTCGATTCACTATGAAGACGTAAAACCATCAACCCAAACACGAAGATAAACATTTTCTCTTCATTGGTTCGCGCAGTACTTCTGTACGCAGCTCAAACGTGGACTCTTACGGGGTCAGAGATTAAGCAGTTTGATAAATTTGAAACAAGATGTCTCAGATAGTTTTGGCACAACACACATTTTGCATTATCCGTATTAATGGACTGGACGAAAAGATCAGTAACCGCCAAATTCAAAATGATCTTTAATTTCACAATCTTCCTTTATTGGTATCGCGACAACGAAGATTGCGCTGGTTTGGATACGTTCTATGTAGAAATCCTAATGCAAGCTCACGTATCGTAATCCTGGCTTGTCCAAATACTCTACACGCCTCCGAAAATCGTAAACAATAGAAAAGGATTGTTCGAGATGCTATGTGATTTTGGAATTAATGAAGATGTGGCATTGCCACTAACTTTTGTTGTTGTTTGTTGTAGCGTTTTTGTATTGTAATACAAAACTTTTTTTATTATTACTTTTGTATATTTATTATTTAAGTCCATTTTTTATAATTGTTGACTGTTCTGTTATTTATTTTGAGTTTTGTTACAATTTTAAATTTTCTTCTGTGAAAAATTCTTTTATACCTCATCCTCCGTTAATTTGAGACAATTGTAGAACCGAGTACCAAAATGCGTTTTCTACCTACCCAACATGTCTAAAATTCTAAATAAATTTTTTGATAGAAAAATACTGATATTATAAAACCATTAATTAAATAGTTTTTAATTTAATTAAACTTTAAATTTAAAATATTTTTACATTAACATAAAAATATATTTTTTTTAAGAAAAATCAATATTGTTATTTTTTGTAAATTTTATTTGTTTTCGACCTTGGTGTATATTTGAATGTTGTTGGTACGTTAAGTTTTCATAAACTTTATCAATTCATAATATTTTTTAAAAATAATGGTGTTATTTATTGATTTATTAAGCATTATATTATAATTTATTGGTATTTTATTAATTTTAATGTATATATATATATATAAAACGTGATAACGTTTTGATTTATATGTAACAGTAGCAAAACAAAATCTACCACTACAATTAACCTAGTGATAGTCATATAAAAAAAATTAGTACTTCGTGTTACCGTTTATTGCACAAGCGTAATCGCATAGTAAACAACCAGTACACAGACAATGAGCATAACAATATTATATATATATATATATATATATATATCTTTACACGAGATACTAAAAAGCAAAAACAACAATTAGCTGAACGTAACAATGAGAAATAACAATAAGCAAGCAACTTTTATTCACCTGTTATGCAACCGTATCGCCCAGATTTGCAAGTTTCTTTTTTAAATACTGTAGTTTGTATAATTTTGTATAATTTATGATGTATTAACGTAATTGAATAAACGCTGGTTTTTGTTGTTTATGATAATTTACATGGATAAATAACTAGGACTAAGTGTGGGTAATTAACGAGTTAGTGTTGGATTTGATTATTTATTTACGAAATGTAGCAAATTTGATAGTTATTAAAAATGGTCATTAAAATAAACGTTTTGATTATTTTTATGTTTTATTGTTGAATATCTGTTTTTTAAATAACCTCCATCCAAGCGTTACTGAGGTATTTAAACAATTAGTTATTTGTTTATATTTTTAGATGGAGTCATTAACTCAAACTTTGTGTTCCAGCAATGGTGGAAGATTTACTTTATCTCTTTGTGTTCTGAATCAATGGTCTCTCGATTTTACTGGAAATACAGATAGAATTATTCAAAGTATTAAAATAGCTAAACGTTCTGGTGCTTTGTATCGTCTCGGTCCTGAACTGGAACTTTCCGGCTACGGATGTGAAGATCATTTTCATGAGTTAGACACTTATAATCATTCCTGGCAGTGTCTTTCCAAGATTTTACATGAAACCAATACTAATGATGAATTGAAAAACATCGTTTGTGATATTGGAATGCCTATATTACTTGGTGGAGTGGCATATAATTGTCGTGTTTTGTTATTGAATGGTCGAGTCATATTTATAAAACCGAAGTTGGTTTTAGCAGATGGCGGCCTTCATAGAGAAACACGATGGTTTACACCATGGTCATATCGAAAAAAAGTTGTAAAATTTGTCCTACCATCAATAATCCAACAAGTGTCTACCGATTGTCAACAATCGGTACCGTTTGGAGATGCTATTTTGCGTTTTAATAGTGATCGAGATTTGAGTCTTCAAATAGGGCTAGAAACTTGTGAAGAACTTTGGATTGGTTCTCCACTACATATTGAAATGTATGCATCTGGAGTCGATGCTGTTTTGAATGCAAGCGCTAGTCATCACGAATTGCGCAAATTGAATTGTAGAATTGATTTGGTTAAAATGGCTAGTAGGTCGAACGGTGGAGGTTTGTATGCCTACACGAACTTACGCGGATGTGATTCGGAACGAATTTGTTACGATGGATGCGCTTTGGCTGCCGTTTTTGGAAATATTGTTTGTTTGACTGAACAATTCGGTCTTGGGGATGTACACGTTGAGACGATTACTGTAGATATAAATGAATTGAGATCACAACGGATAGCTGATAGGTCCTTTGGACGTTCGGCAGCAGCTGCAGCTCTTATGCATAGCGTTGAAGACAATAATTTTGTTTCAACTGGATATCCTGTAGTTGAAGTATGTTTTTAGTAAACTTATAATTAAAATATTTACTTTTTATATTATACTTTAAATACTGTACTAATAGTGCATTAAAATATTTGTAATCAACAATTAATTTTTAATAAACCAGTAAGTATTTTTAATAAGTTTTGTTTGAAAAAATTAAGTACTTTAGGTATGGGTATTTTTATTTTAAACTAGAAATGTGTTTTAGACTAATTATTTAAGATTACATATCTAATTAAGTACTATTTTCAACCTTTACTAAAATTTGTTAAGTTGATTTTAATGACATAAAATTGATTTATCTTGTTAATATAGTTATATTAGTCAACATGAAAATTATATTTTTTGTTTGTTTTTTAACAGTGTTTTTAAATTTAAATAAACACTTCTAGATTTTATGTTTAAACACTGCAATCTTTATTAGCTAGATTGGAGTTGAGTAGAACCAAATGTACCATTAGTAGGTTATTATTATTTTTCAATAGGCTGGATAAACAAGGAACGATGGATACATGTTTATTTTAAAGAAGTCATTTGATATTTTATCTATCAGGTTAATTTTTCTTTATGCCAAGCAACAAATTGGTCTTCCAAAGCTGTTTCGCCTATAGAGAATTTAGGCGTTCTTTCGCCAGAAGAAGAAATTGCTCGAGGACCGACATTGTGGCTGTGGGACATGTTACGTCGAAGCAAATCATCTGGATTTTTTCTATGTTTAAGTGGTGGTTTGGATAGTGCTTCCGTCGCTTGTCTCGTATTCTGTCTTTGTTATCAAGTGAGTGTTTTGATACATGTATAGATTTTCTTTGTTCTTAAAATAAAGGTTTGAAATGGAATAAATCAAAATTGTGACTTAGAAAATCTAACAGCATATATATATATATATATATATATATATATATATATATATATATAGGATCAATTAATGTTGTAGTTAGTTGTACATAAAATAACAACGTTTGAAGCTAAATGAATTCCGAAGGAATCAGAATATTATTTAAAAGCTTATATGTCTTATTGATTTTCAGGATTATACTCCTGGCAGGGGTATACAATCTGGAGGGTAGGGGCTAAACTGTTCATTAATCCACAAACTGTTATTTGTTGAGGTTATTCAGTCAAAGGCTCCCGTTGATAATTTTAATTATTTTTCTGATTTTGGTTGGATATTACAATAGTAATACGCTTGTATACAACATAGCATATTATATCTGCACCGTAACTTCATTTTTCAATACTTTTTGTCAACTAATGATGATGATTATTATTATAAGTATTCTATAACATTTCCCCATTTAAACAGCTAACGTATTTCTATTATCTATTTCAAAACCTTTTTGTTCTGAAGAACATGGGGCAACAAGACTGTTCCACACGATAGTACATGGAAGTTTGATTTTGAAGATTGTACAAAATGAAAATTGAAATTATATTTGTATTTTCCAAAAACCTGTCATTGGAATCATGCTACTTTCACTTCTTCGCCGTAGTTTAGTGTAATGGCTTCCACGTGTTATTTTTTAGCAATATTTTTTACAGAAACCAGGTTGATAATTCTGTACTCAAACCCTCCTCCTTTCTGATTGTATCATGAATTATATAAACTTTAATTCATATAATTATATTGAAAATGTTTATGTAATCGTTGAAACAAATAATGTAATTGTACCTTGCGGCATCCGAAATACATAATTAAATTTGTTTATTACAAATTGTTGGTAGTTTATACATGTGACCAAATTGTTTAATTTATTACTGTTGTTTATTCAGTTTTGTTTACATTGGTGTCAACGTTTCCCTATATTAAATTATATGAAATTATTTATGTATTAATTAAATTCTAATTTTGTTTCAATTAAATCTTAATAATTTGTTTTTATTGTTTTACAAATTAAATAAACTTTTAATAGACTTTACTAGTGGCCTAAGATAATTTATTTTTCTACGTTGATTACATTTATATTCTTATGTAGGCTTTTGTTCCGTTACTCATGATACTCCTGATTCCGTTCATTTACGCGATGCATCTCAAATATAGACTAGTGTACAGTATTACATCTTAGCTTCCACTGTGATTGATGGGTACAAGAATATAACTAATGAACTGTAAAAACGAATTATAAAGTTTACCGATATTTTATGTAACTATTTGGCTAAAGAACATTACTTTAACAAAAAAAATAATGTTGGTTATTCAAAACGAGTGTTTTATTACCAAACAAAATTTTTACATTTAACACAGCCCTTTTATTCAACATAGATTTGTGAAGCTATGAAAAAGGGAATATCACCTGTTGCTCAAGATTGCCGCCGAATTTTGGGTGAATCAGATGATTTTATACCCAAAAATGCACGGGAATTGTGTCATCGTTTGTTTACAACGTGTTATTTGGAAACCGAAAACAGTTCAAAAACAACTAAATTACGTGCACAAACATTAGCCGATTATATAGGATCCAATCATTTGCAGGTATGTATTCAATTGAGTTAGTTTGACTAGATTTGGATGCTATTGCTTATGAAGATTTGAGTAATGCTTATAAAGTCTCAATTTTTAAAGATAGTAATATTCCTGAGTGTCACCTTAACGTGGCGCATCTTGGAATAAATGTGGTGCATCATTGACTGGATGCTGATAAACATTTAGATACACAATGAATGAAGTCGAATGCTTTAAAATGAGAAGTTTACAATTGCGATAATACAAATGATGATAGTGATAATTGTGGTTTTTTACATCCACATGTAGTCAGGCCGAATTCAACACAGACTGGATGCACAACAGCACATTTGTGTTTCATTTTTTACAAATGGGTGCATTATGAGTACCATAATATACATATCGTAACAATACTGTTCCTAGTTGTATGGATAAGTGAGATTATTTTAAAAAGTAATCACGTTTTTTGTAAGTTTTCATGAGTACTAGAACCATGACAAGAATACTATATTTTAGTAAAAACTGCATTAATTTCTATTCTTTCAGAAATATCGAGTATATAGACTTGTCGCTAATTGACAAGCTTTTTTTTATTATTCCATTAGTGGAAATTGTAGAAGATTGTAAGCATTTTGATAAACTTTATAATTATCTGTTTGTTACTAATCGATAATCAATGATTGTTTAATCTATCTTTTTAATCGATATGTACGAGAAAGCATCCTGAATTTTAATCAAACTGTAGATGTATAAACTGGATATTAACATTGAGATAAATGTTTAACATAACATTTGCATAATAGTGGTATTTACTTTAATACAAATTATTCTTCTAGGCTTATAAAGCCAGTAATATAGTGTTTTGTATTTCAAAAACTTATTTTTTTAAATTTTATTTGTTGGCTAGTCAAACATATCTCCAATAATATCAGAGGTTTTGAAGATGGCTAGTCAAACGTTGAATTTGACGACGCCACCGCGGTATACAGTCGAAGGCGGTACCAATGCGGAAAGTTTGGCTTTGCAAAATGTTCAGGCTCGAACTCGTATGATTTCAGCCTATTTATTGGCCCAACTCATTCCATGGAAAGAAAAGTTGCCTTCTGGTTTGTTGGTTTTGAGTAGTGCAAATCTGGACGAAGGTTTGAGGGGCTATTTGACCAAGTTAGCACTTGTTTATTGGATTAAAACACGAATTTTGCTTTTCTATCCATTACTTAATACAAAATGATTAATTTTAATTGTCCATGTAATAGTGAGAAATGTTGTTCCCAATGCCCGACGAAGAGCTGGGGCGCAATCAATGGTAAATGACTGCGTCCTGCTAGTATATCCCGTCAATTGTTTTAAATGTTTTAAAACCGTAACATATGTTTCAGCTTTTTTATTTTTGATGAGGGAGTGCATAACCGGTACCGAATGTTTATGACAGTTGGTTACTACAAAATACAAATAGAATTACAACGCTTACTTGCTATTGTTGGTGTAGTATGTTACATCGAAATATACGTTTTCTGATAATTATTCATACATGATTGCTCGGGATGGAAAAAACTAATAACATTTAAATTGTTGCCTTTTTTGCAGGTCAAGAGCCCATTTCTGCCAATTCTTTCTAAAGTGTCATGCAAAGAAGGAATTTATACAAAATAATAATATTTTAACTTACTGTAGCCAAGACGCCTACGTAGATTGTGCAAGTCATTCTTAGTAGTTTCCTGTTTAAACTGACTACAAACTTATCAAAAAATTTCTATTGTAAAATGCAGTGCACACACAAAATTGAACTTTATATACAAGCTACATTTTTAATTCCTTAGCTATACCACACACTTGCAATGATTAAAGTTAATTAATAGGAATTATTTTTTTTTCTTAAAAAGGTGCCTAGTAGTAGTCAGCAGTGTAAGCAGTGATCACACTGCTCAAGTTTTGAAGCTATTCTTTATTATTCTTTGTTTCGCTGAAATTATCGTTTAGCAAGACCAAACGACACTCGCACTTAGTACCAGGGGTGGGTTTCAAACCCATATCTACCCAGTTTCAACTACAGCCCCTTGTTGTTGACTTATTGATAATGTATCTAGTGTGAATTGTTCTGGCGAACAAAATAATGTTGAGATGGTATAGTCAAATAGGCATAATATATTCTACTATTTTTATTTGATAAGTGAATGGTTGAAAATTTTAGTTTCAAAATTTATAGAATGGTTTACAATGGGGGATTTTTATTTATAACGAAGAGTGGTTACAAACTTAATGTTTACACATTGTTAAATTTTGTTTCTGAACTTTCAGATACGACTGTTCAAGTGCCGATCTTAATCCAATCGGCAGTATCAGTAAGATGGATTTGAGACAATTTATGGCTTATTGTGCCCAAACGTTTCCAAAGTACATGGATTCCGATTCATTAACTGCCGCCACAATACTCATCGACATTTTGGGTGCCCAACCGAGTGCCGAACTTATGCCACTTGGGCAAGATGGCAATTTTTGTCAGTTGGACGATGTCGAAATGGGCATATCGTACGACGAATTGTCATTGTTTGGCCGATTGAGAAAAATATCGAATTGCGGTCCATTGAGTATGCTCCAGTCGGTACTCGGTGGCGAATGGATTCAAATCAAGCACAAGCTACCCAAAGAATGTTTGCAGGCTGATGGAATGAAACCAACTAAGTTGTTGGCATCCTATGTTTGTGACAAAGTCAAACTGTTTTTCAAATATTATGCAATTAATAGACACAAATTGACTGTTTTGCCACCAGCTTATCATGCTGAACCGTATAATACAGATGACAATCGGTAAATGTATTATTGTTATTATTGTATACTTGTTTTTTAGAGAATATGAGGTCCTTTGTTTAAGTCTAGCTTTTTGTTTCTTAAACAATGAATATTATTCTCAATTTATATATATATATATATATATATATATATATTGCCAACTACATTATACATTAAATGAATCATTAATAGGGTGTTTTAAAATATTAGTTGTAATATTTGTTAGCATTTAATGAAACATATATATATATATATATATATATATATATATATATATATATATATATATAGTAATTATTTGTAATTGGTTATCTTTAGATTTGACCTACGACCACTTTTGTATCCTGCTGACTGGTCTCATCAATTCAAATGCCTTGATCAATTAGTTTCAAAATGGATAAACGAATTTGAAACAGCTTAATTAAAAAGTTGTTCAACGTTTAATGTAGAAACTTTGTTGGAATAGTTATTTCGAATTTAAATAATCTTAATATTAAAACTTGAAAACATTTTTATTACTTTCAATAAATAAATTGATTTAATAAAGTTTTTTATGTCTTGTCTTATTTTTTTTTATATTAGGTGATTTATTAAATTATAAATTGAAATAAAAAATTAAGTGTGAAAATTAAAAATAATTTTAATCTAATCTAGATTCGGCAACGTTTAGTTAATTGCACGTAATTTGTCAAATGAATGCATCTGTATGGTAAAAAAATCTAATAATATATTTTAATAGGTGTAATTTAATACAATTATTACGATAACAGAATTAATGATTTTAAATGTAATTAATTGTAACAAAAATATTTCTGGCTTATTATGCTGGTTTCAGGAGGGTATAAACTTGCATGTTTTTACAAATCTACTATTAAATCTAGCCGATACTATACGGTTGTTCACTGGATTTTAAGAAAAATGTTTATATATTCACTCTGTAATACCGATTTTGTGGTGTATTTTATTTTGAAAATATCAAATTGACACATTTGTTTGTAGAATATTGTTGACAATAT
Source organism: Cardicola forsteri (assembly GCA_025895645.1). Taxonomy (NCBI): domain Eukaryota; kingdom Metazoa; phylum Platyhelminthes; class Trematoda; order Strigeidida; family Aporocotylidae; genus Cardicola; species Cardicola forsteri. Next base: position 152,532 of record JAKXYG010001110.1, read on the forward strand.
TTCGCAAAGTGAGGCGTGCTCAACGCTGTACGTAAAATGGGGATTTATCTATTTATTATTTTTGTCTTTAAAAGATTATTATAGTGTTTTTGCAGTGCCATACAAAACTTGTTTTATTATTACTTTTGTATACATTTCATTTCTGCTTTTTTATAATTGTTAATTTTTTCTGTTGCATTATATCTATTTGGTTTTCGCCTTAATTCCTAATTTTTTCTACAAATCCTTGCAAAAGCTGAAAATACTTTAGAACCGAGAGTAACTTTTCCTACTCAACTTGTGGGCACATCTTAGACGCCACCCTTTTCGGGAAAATTCTTATTGGTCGAAATTGATCATTGAAGGTATGTGGCACGTTGGTGCATGTGTATGTCGGTAGGAAAGGAAAAATGTGGCTTGTATATAAGGTGCAATTTTGTGTGTGCAGTGCATTTGGAAAAGGAAAATTTTGTGGAGCGGTTGTTACATTGACTGGGAGCAGGTGGAAATTGTTGTACGGGATTTGAGGGAGTATGCACGGTTATTTTTCAACAAAAAGCAAAAAAGAAAATCGCTGATATTAATTGTAAATATTTTCGTGTTGTGTTCGGTTTAAAATCACATTTTTAGGTCTATTTAAAAAGAAGAATGTATTTGGTTAATCCCATTTGATAAAAGTCATTTTTTCCAAAAGTAATGTGTATTTAAAATATGTACAGTTTTACATTGGTTTCATTTAGAGTTAAAAACGTTTTTCGGCAGTTAATGAGCACGAAAGTAATGCACAAATGACTTTGTATTTTTTATGTTATGCGTAATGTTTATATTTAATATACTTTTTTCAACAAATTTGTTTTTGGGCTATATATGCGTATGTAAAAGAATTATGATTATAATGGTTTCTGAATAAGCATAAGATTATTGTACGTGTTGGTTTTTTGTAACTATTCATAACTAATGCTTAGAATGCGCTCATAGTTTATACAATTTTGGAATTCAAAATTTTAGCTATCAAGTTTGTATTAGCAATATGTTTATTTATCTCGTGATGTGGTCATTAGTCGTTATTTAGCATTTTCCTAGTTGTAAAAGTAAAAAGTTGTTCAAATATACAAGACTTACATGAAGTTATTGCTGCAGTAATTGCAAAATTTACTGTCGCTTTTTTATGTGATAACTATTGACATTGCCATTGCGTTACAAATATTTAATAATCTGATGTCGCGTTATTATCGATTAAGTAGACAAAAATAGCTTTAATAATATTACTGTTTTGAAAATTGGTTATCTTCCACAAACAGAAATTATACCTAACATTTGTAGAAACCAAATTCCAGTTAATGTTAATGGCTGTTCTAATATTATATTTCTAACAATTGTGTACCGTGTAGAGTCAACTTTGTTAAAACTTAATTTTTGATTTAGAAAGATAGGTGCATTCAGTTAAAATGTTCATAATAATTCCGAAAGTTTCAGTCTGTGCAAATGTGTTTAACAAATACGCGGACGTTGTACGATGAGTTACTCCAATACTCCTTAATTGGAAATACTTAGTCTTCAGTTGTTTGCCCACATAGGTTATAATAATAGAAAGCAAACAAATTAATACCAGCATTTATTCAGTGGTGTTGAAATATGTATAAAATAGTGACGACACTAATTGCAAAATTTCGTATCGTTTCTTATGCTTATTTGTGAGAAGTTAAATCTACTAGCATTATTATAAATGTGTATGTTATAATAAACACCAGTTGATGTTATTTATTAAGAGAAAAAGTAGATTAACCGTTTGTAAAATTTTATTGTTTGTTAAACATTTGAATTGGGATTAAACAATTTTTCATAACCCTAGATATTAATTACCGTTTTTCAGTTGCTACTGTAATTTTCAAATTTTGCACTTTAACGTTTATTGACACTTTGTCGCCAGTGTAACGTAATAAACTATATAAATTTTTTATATATGTCCAGCGTGTAGCTACGTCGACGTAATATAAATGTCTACAGATGGCTTATATTTGTTGGTACGTAGTTGCTAAAGTAAATGCCAACTTCCCATTGTACTATTGTGTGAGAACTATTCAGACAGCAATAACGTCATTTATTTAAATAAACAAATTTTGTGAAAACCTAATACTTTAAAAAAATAGAAAAATAATTTTGTAATTTATTTACCATAACTGCCTCTGATTAAAAGCAATTTAAAATTAAAACTCTACTATATTCTCGAACATGTACACACTTTATTGCTAGAACATTGCGAAGATAATACAATAATAAATCTATAGATTTAATGTCACTTACATTACATCGAGATATGTTAACAGTAGGTTCAGTTAAAACGTTCTTATTGCTATTGTCTAAATCAGTTACATATTCGTAGATGTAACAACAAATTGCCAACTCAGATGAAAGGGAAAAGGCTATAAGCAGGTTGAATTCTAACATTACCAAATATTTTGATCAGCTCTTTGTACTTTTGAACCTTATTAATGTGTTATCACTTAAAAAGGTCAAAAGTAAAATACTTATCAATTGTAGTGACTATGGAAATGCACCTACTGTTCTATTAAAACATTATGTATAAGTTATCCGTTTCATTTCTTTTATCATATTGCATTACACTTTCTCGTAGTTACTACATTTATCGACTTTAGTGAAATCTTATGGAGAAGTTAATAATAACATAATTTTATGTAAAGTACAGAATATCGTTTGGTAACTACGATTAATCCAATGTCCCTGCTATCAATGAAAGGATATTTTGGTAAAACAGTGATTTCTTTGATTATCTTATAATAATGACAATATAATAGAAAACCAAAAAAATTTATCATTAAAAGGTAAATATAAAAATAAAATACGTACTACAAGCATTACATTAAACAAGTACAGCAATTGTGTTTAGCAATGACAGCATTGCTAATTTATGCAAAAAGTATGCAAACAGACAATGTGTTAGAAATATAAATAATTTCATATTTACTGCTTATGTAGAATATCTAAGTGAATGGAACCTATACTAATCAAATGTACTATAATAAGACAAACATTGTTACATTACTTATATATTTATTAATTGTAGTTCTACGTCAGATTAACTTGCTGTGTTATCAAGACATCTTTTGATATAACGAATGCAAAGTATGAGTTAAATAGATTATTAATTTTATTAAATTGTATTCCCATCCTATGTACTAGTTACAATTGTACCATAAAACAATGTAACTGATAAAATACAATCTTTTGTTTCCATTCATAATAAGTATAGGTAAAACAAAAACTACAACAATTTTATTATTGCTTATAAAAATCTAATTATAGTGTTTTGTAATTTCACTTAATTTAAAACAGAAAACATTCATTTTGTACAAAAACAATGGATACTTAAATAAATATAAATATTTCAATTATTTCACGTTCCTCATTCTACTTTTCTCATTGTCAGTAATCAAAATTGACCTACTTACAGTGCCAAAAATCAATTTCCTATCTGATCATCAAGTTAGAAAAAAAAGTTTTTAAGTCACACGCACCAACATTTTCTATCCACTAGCTTTTCTTTGCACCATTCTTATTGGTTTAGATTTTGCAATAAATTTTAAAAGGTAGCAAAAACCAAATGCTCGACTTGTGTATTAATTTGTAACTTGTTGTAAATATATATATATATATATATATATATATATATATATATATATATGTATAAAATATTATTAATAATAAAAAAATTTTAAATGCTTTAATATATATCATATTTTATAAAATTTTTTTTTTAAATATTATATTTATTTATTTATAATGTTTTTTTTATTATTAAAATAAATTATTATTATTATTTTTACATTATTATTTTTTTACAATAAACGTTAGTGATGTTTTTTTAATGTATTAGGTTATAGCAACTATACTTGTGCGTACTTGAAATAAGTGAATATTTGTAAATATCTGTAAAAATTTTAATTATTAAAAAATTATTATTTATATATGCTAATAATTACTATAATTAAAAACAAAATCTTTTTAGAAATGTTATATGTATATAACATTTTATAAATGTTAACTTTTATTAAAAATATTTTATTTTATCTATTATATTATAACTTTTAAATTAAATAACTATATAAATTGTATTTTGTAGATACCTTAATGGCATCAAAAAAATTAGGAATTTTTTCTGATACTACATTCGATTTTATTGATAAATGGCCAGCACATGCTAGTAAAGGAAATTTTTCTGCACCTACTTTGACACTATACAATGGACAACTTCGCATTTTTTCTGATTTTAAACAAAGTTTGTTATTGTATGTTTTTTAAAATTATTGTTAGAAAAACCATATTGTCTTCGTAAACCAAAGTTTTTGGAAGACTTGGAAATTTTGGTTGTACGACGTCTTGCACGAATTGACAACACAAATATCGATTCAGAACTTCAAGTAAAATGTTTATTTGTTATATTAAATATTTATTTAAAGGTGTACAAAGAGGCTTTTAAAAGCTTTATAGAAGCTTTTAAAGTCTATAAACCTTTTCTAACTGAAATTTTTAAAACATATGAAAAAGCATTTGAATTTTACAAAATGGAAGCTTATAAATTACAATCAGTGAAGGTTTTATAATTTTTTGTTTGATAAACATTTATTATAGGAATATATGTGGACTCTTTCTACAGAATGTGATAATAAATTATTAGAATTTCAGAAAAAAGAAAGACCTGGTAAAACAATTATTTTTTTAATGTTTAGAAATCGATTTGTTAAAAAACCAAATTAGCAAACTTAAAAGTGTTATTGTTGAACAAAATGAAGAAAAAAATAATTTAATTTATGAGGTATGTTAAATTGTTATTTACGGAATAAAAATATTAAAAACTTAAGTTATTGAGTACAATAATTTACATTATTTTTTATCATTTAAATTATTTTTTTAGTATTTCGTTTAATATTTAGATGGTCTAAGTAACCATTTGCTTAATTTCAAACATGTATGTTGATTATACCGGGAAATTAAAAAACTTGTAGCAATATTGAAGTATAAAATATTATTAAAAACAAGTTAACTATCTAATTTTTAACATTTTAAAGTTATAACTAAATAGTTATAATGTATTATTAAATTTACAAAATTTTGTTTTAAATAAAAAAATATTACGTTTTTAGGATTTTTAGACTGTATTCATATTTTGATTTGAATACTGCATTTTGTATGATTACGTTGAATTAATAATATTTTAACGTAACAAAACAAATGTTGGTTTTAGTTTGTTTGCTTTCTCCTATTATAATTTATATAGTTTGAATCAGAAATGATTCAATCTAGCCAGTTTTAGCCTTGGATAAAAAAGAGTTTGAGCTCAATGTTTAATGCTAACAAGACTTTGTTGTTGTTGTTTTGTTGTAATTGTTGTTTTATTGCCCTATGCTTATTTTCAAAACAAAAGGGTTTTGTATTATATATATATATATATATATCCGTATTATTACATCCGTATTATGTCTTAAATTATTTTTGTTTTATTTGTTTTATATTATTGTATTAAACAAAACTGTTTTGTAAATATAAAAAAGCGAATTAAGTTTTTATTTGTTTTATTTATGTTTTTTCAAACACAAATATTTTTACTTCAATATTTATTTTTGTGTTAAATGTAGGTTATGTTAGAAATCATATTAAAAGCCAGATGTTTTTAATTAATTAATTATTTTATAATTGTTTTTGATTTAAATTATTAACATTTACTACGTGTAATTTTTTTACAATTATTATTTAACAGTAAATTTATTGAAATTCTTTTAGATAGAACATTTGAGTAATGCTTTAAAAGAAGAATATACAAAGTTTAGGCATGAATCAGACGCTAAACATTTACTAATTCGTGATATTAACGCAATACGAAATCAATATAAAGATTTAGAATTTGTTGCTAAACAAACGGATCCTGATGCCAACAAAGAAGGTGATCCTGTTTTGTTGAAAATTGCTTTAGAGTACGCATTTGTTTACTTTTAAATTAGTTTTATGTATTATTTTTTTTACTAAAAAATATTTAAATAATTAATGTATATAAATTAATTTAAGTAACAATGTTAACAAAAATAATAACGCAAGCATTTTTATTGTAGAAAATGACCTGTTTATTTGTTAAGTAGCCGAGTAATAACAATACAAGACTACTTGTCAGTTTAAGATAGTATGGAGTTTAATTCCAATATGAATTTTGACATAATTGAATAAAGATTAATAACACTTAAGGGATAAATTACTATTTAATCACAAAAGTATATATATATATATATATATATATATATATATATATATATATATATATATACTAAAACAATTACTAATAAAAACGCATTTATTAAACTTAAATATCTTGCAATTGCATAACTTAAAAAAGTCAGTATAATTATTTTATATATAATTTTAAATAATAAACAAAATACAATTACAATTTTATTAATATCTATTGTTAATATAATATTTTTAAAAGGTTAATTTGTTCGAAATTACAAAAATGAGTAAAACTATTAATATAAAACGTAACGTTAAATATAACAAAATACAGAATATGTGGGATTGTTTCAGTTACCAAATAATTGACTGAATTATATAGCACAAAATGTTTAATAATTAATGTAATTGTTTTTTAAACCAGTTAATCCAGGTGGTTTGGAATACTGTCAATGAGACTTAATATATTCTTGTCTTATCTCATGTTAAACAACAAACCTGTCTAGCAGTACAGCGCTCAAATTTTGGACCTCAGTGGGCATGGGTTCGAATCCCACCACCGGCACTAAAATGCGGTCCAACGTTCGGCTTAGTTAAACTTTCCACTGCTGAAAGATGTTTCTAGTAAACATTTAAAGTAACAAACAATATATATATATATATATATATATATATATATATATATATATATATATATATATAAATTCCAAAAGAAAAGCACGAAAAGCACAAAGTCAAGCAAATTTTGAAATAATCCGAATGCAAGCCGAGTATGTAGATGTTGTTCCTAAAAGTCATTACGATTCACTTTTGGAAACTAATAATCATCATTTGGATGAACTTCAATCTAAACACCATCAATTTGAAAATTTGGAAAACGATTTTACGTTTGTTTTACAATAATTGTTAAGATTAATAAAATTTTAATTTTGTTTGTTTAATTAATTAATTAATTTAGTTTTTGTTTTGATTTAAATATTAAAATTGAAGATTGCGTTTGTAATCGTAGTGATATCTTAATCATGCGGATATATTTTTTAGTTAGTTAGGTAAACTACTTATGAGTAGTCGATTGTAGATAACTAAAGGAGGAGTTTTTGAATATTTTTTGGATACTTTTCATGCGTAATACAAAAATTTTTTTCTTAACGAGCTATTTTGTATTATAGATAACTGAAATTCATGTTTTAAATATTTTTCTATGTACTTGCTACAGATCATATTAATTAAAACACACTGACGTGTAATGTTTTAATTTATTTTTATTGTAAAATATTGATACGTGAAGTTGTTTTACTATTTAAAATGAGCAGTAAAGAAATAAAAAATTAGAATGAGCATTTAATTAGCCTCAATAGCATATAATTATTTCAAAATAAATGTACAAGATGAGGTGTTTAAATAGATAAGTAGAGACAACTTACAAAATTAATTTTAACCACAATTATTCTAAATTTTTAATAATAATAATTATGTATTACTAATTAATTAAATCTAGATTATAGAATTATAAAAATATAAAAAAAGTTGTTTAGTTTTTAAATAAACATATTTCCGTTTTAAATAACATACCATAAATTGGTGACAGAGCCACCCTTCGTTAATTTCAAGTTCGTATAACAACTCGAATTTCTTTGTAAGCATAACAGGATGCCACGTGAAAGTGACAGTTACGAATATCATCATCATTATTAGAAATGGAGACTGTAAACATTACTCAAGTCCTCAGGATTATTAACATTCCAGTTTTAAATAATAAACAAAATTTTTAAAATAAAAACTTGTTAAGTTTTAGACTGTTAAAACAAAAATTATTTCTAGACAAATGAAGACCCAACTGGAGCAGGTTTTGGCCGAACGCGACGAACTGCAACAAACTTTGGCGCAAATGAAAGAATTGTCTACTCCACGGTAAAACAAATTTACTTTATTATTAAACTGTCTATCTTGCAAATTTATGTTAAAGGTGTTGTGAGTAGTATTAGTAGTAGTAGTAGTAGTAGTAGTAGTAGTAGTAGTAGTAGTAGTAGTAGTAGTAGTAGTAGTAGTAGTAGTAGTAGTAGTAGTAGTAGTAGTAGTAGTAGTAGTAGTAGTAGTAGTAGTAGTAGTAGTAGTAGTAGTAGTAGTAGTAGTAGTAGTAGTAGTAGTAGTAGTAGTAGTAGTAGTAGTAGTAGTAGTAGTAGTAGTTTACCAGGCTGTAACAGAATAGACAAGTTACGCAGTCCTTGAAAAAAGCTGTTTTTGAAAATTATTTCAAAACATGGTTTAACGGTATAAAGCTCGATTCTAACCTGGGTAGGCATATGTCTAATTCCTACCACCAGTACCAAATATTGAACCACGTTCGGCTTCGCTAAAAAGTCCGCTGCTGAAAAATGCGTTTCCCGTAAGATATTTAAAGTAGTAAAAACAATTTTTTTTATATTTATCGATCGCATAACTTAAAATAATTTGATTACACAACATACATTACTGTACACTATTTTATAATCAATAAAATACGATTCTAATTTTATTTATATCTGTTGTCAATTAAAGAAATTGTATAAAATATCAGCTAGTGCAAAATCAAACGTTGAGTGAAATCGTCAAATATTAAAGAAAATACAAAAATTGTTTAGTTTTTTAGTTACTAAATAGTTTATGGTATAATGAACTACAAAGTATATATATATATATACACATATACATCCTTGTATTACAGACCACAACAATAAATAAATAATGATATCAATTTTTTGTGAACACGAGTATTACTGTTTATCAAACCAAGGTTATTCATTGTTTACTAAGTATGAAAAAATATGTTTGCTTAAGTATATTTTACAACCTTGTTACATATCAATCAATTAATCGATTATTTAAATAAAATTCTACAAACACATTTAAAAATTTTAATTTATCATTACATAAAAAAATAAGTTACCGATTGCGACTAAATAGTAGAAATGAACGATAAGTTGATTTTGTGTCACGCAAAACCTGATTAATTTTATTTATTAATTTTATTAATTTTTAGTTAGAAATAAAAATATGGAGGTATGGGGTCATTCATTGGCGTCACCGTGATTAGAACCAGACACTACATATAGATAAATGTAAAAATTGTGCCTTTTGATTGAAAAAAATAGGTTTCGTTTGAACAATGTAATCCTACTGCATTGAATGCGAGGTAATGCAAAATGATGACGTAGCTGGGATGTCAATGATTCTGACGTTTTGAGTAATACTTATAAAGTTTCATTTGCCAATTATGGTGATAGTCATGACTGTTCTTCCTTCACGTTATGCATCTAGACTAATAACAACAGGGCCCGAGTGCACAGCGGTATAACTGGGCTTCCGATACAGTGGATGGGTGCAAGCATACACCCAGAATACCTAAAAGGTATCTTAAGGTATACCTATATTATATTATAACCGTTGGGCCTCGTCAATCATTACGGTCAGTGGCGCTGTTACAAAAATGCCGTCAACTGACCAAGAAACTTTGTTATTTTTCTGCGTTTGCTTCACTTATTAAGCCATTGAAATTGATTATTTTAATATGCCATACAATTATTGAAATAATAAAGTTGCAATGTTAAAACTATACAGGTGGTTCAATCTATCCAAATAAACATATATACTTAAGTGGGATATTCTGTTTAATGAATAATTGATTTAATTATTTTGGTAAAAATAATATATATATATATATATATATATATATGCTACGTCGTTTAAAAAGCAATTGCAACTGTCAAATTTTTGATTTCATTTCAGACCCAACTGGAATAAAGCCGGTCACGAAATGCCAAATGGTTTTTCCAAGTGGTTAGAAGATACGCGTGATATGTCGTCACAACAAAAATTGCATCATTTATTATCCGAAGTGACCGCAAACAATAGCCAAATGAATCAAATGAATCTTCTTAGTCCAAAGGTTAATTACTAATTATTGTATTATTATTAATTATTATTATTATTGTTACAAAACCCTTTTGCTTTCAAAAATAAGCATGGGGCATAAGATAACAATTACAGCAAAACTAACATCAAAGTCTCGTAATTCAAATAAAACATAAGACAACAAAAAGTTTCCATGTATTTAAACATTCTGCCAAACGTTTTGCTTGGCCCCATGAAACATTTATTTTAATTAGATCTTCCCAAATAGTTCTTAGCCAAATTTTCTTTGGTCTGCCAACCTCTCTTTTACCATTTACAATTGTCTATTCCAAAACCGTTCTTGCTGGTCTTTCAGGCGGTAAAGGTAGAATTTGACCAAGTAATTTTCTTTGTCTAATTGTAATGATGTCATGGAGTGAACGAGAGTCAATTTTTTTATGATCTCATCATTTGAAATGTGATTGCACCAGGTAATTTTTTAAATACTTCTAAGACACCGGAGATAAAATACATCCACCATCTTATCAATCTTGTCCGTACGTTTCCACGTTTCACTCCCATATATTGCCGTAGGAATGATTATTGATGCGTACAAACGAAGTTTTGTCTTCAGGCGAATGGAAGAACATGACCATATTGATTTGAGTCTATTGAAGACTGACATTGCCTTTCCAAGTCTGGCTTTAACATCAATTTCGGTTTGTCCGTCTTTACCAATGATGCTTCCCAGATATGTAAAGGAATCAACAGTATCAATATTTTGTCCACTAAGTTTGATGAATAAATCATTTTTTGACTTGGCTTGGGGCTGACTAGATTGAATCATTTTGTGATACAAACTATTATTAGATAAAAATAGATTAACAATGTGTTAAATATTTTGCGTAAATGTATATTTAGTATGGTAGTCAATTTCGTTCACATTCAATTAAGTTGACACTTTTTGATCAGGTAAAGTCAGGTAAAAAACAAATTTGTACAATTTTTAGTTGTCCCTTTTACACAAGCGTGCAAGGTCTACTTATTAATCCTCTATTTACTCCTTAATATAGGCTTGGCATTAGCTATTATGCTTGTGAGTATCGTTTACTTCATAAGCTGTATTTTACTTTTAAAATTATAAAAAGTACATTTTGATAACATCCTTGCACATCTAAAATTTTATATTTTATTTCAAAACGTTTTAGATTTAATTGGATACAAATAATTCATTTTTAATAAATAAATAAAGTACTTGTGTAAATATTGCTTTGTTTAGGGCAAACATGACAACGTACCACAGTTTCTACAAACCGATTATAAAGTAAAGATTCGTCCTTTTCAATTGAGAGATTGTTTACTTTTGATTGATGAACTTTGGGATATGCGCAAAACGGACAGAGAATCGGCAATCACTACAAAGGTCGGTTAGCTTAGCGTTTTCTAAATGTTGTTTTCATTACTTGAATGTTTTGCTTGAAACATTTTTGGCAAATAGAAATATTTTTTTAATGTTTTTAAATGTTTATTACTTTGAATGCTTTACGAGAAACACTTTTCAGCAGTGGACATTTGGCGAAGCCAAACGTGGGCCTTCATTTTAGTGCCGGTAGTGGGATTCAAACCCATGCTCACCGAGGTCCAAATTCGAGCGCTGTACCGCTAGACCACCCCGGCACGCGATGCCTAGCAAGGATTAGCGTTTAGTGCCAGCCGTCTATCTATGCCTACCCAGATTTAAGTCTAACGCTTAAAATACTTCAGAAAAATACTTTACAGTTTGTCAAACAAACTTTATGCTCTATTAAAACAAATTTTAATTAAAATATAAACATTTTTTGATAATTTTAATGAATCAACATTATAGTTTTTAATTAAAATTGTAGTTTGATTTATTTTAAATTTACCTCTGTTCTAGACGATTAAAAGTCTGATTTAAAAAAAATGATATAAAAACAATTCTTGCTGAAAATTGACAGAGAAAATAATTTATACAACGATGTAAAAAAGACTACTGAAAACTACACAAATTGGAATAGTCGATCGGTTGTCAGACACATCGCATTAAAGACATGTAAAAGTATATAAATTACATTTTAAATTTATCATTTATTTTTTTACTTTTTTGCTGCTTTGAATGTTCTACGATAAACGCATCTTTCAGCAGTAGACGTTTAGCGAAACCGAATGTAGTGGACAGGTGGTGGAATTCGAAGCCCCATGGCCACCAGGTCCAAGTCGAGCGCTGTACCGCTAAACCACCCCGGCAAAATTAATTGTTTTTCTATTTTATTCTAATTGGGTTTAGACTTGATTTTTCTAGGATTGTAGGATGTCTGGCCATATTTTTATGACTTTTTGAGACAAACGTAGTTTTTGTAAATGGTACAAACAAGCAATAAAAATGGAAATTTGTTTATTTGCATTATTTGTTCCCGTATTTGAACAAATACAAATTGTTACTATTGTGACGTTTAATGATATATTGGCAGAGATGTGTCGCTAATAGCAATTATTCACTAAAACATGAATTGTTTGCATGCTTTATTCGTGCGGTTCTATGAATAAATAGCTACAAGCTATGTAGTAAAACGTAGTTTTTGAATTAACCGAAAATTGTATGTTTGTAAATATGTCGATTATTAATCAATTAATTGTTGCTTAAATACTTTAATAATATTAAACTCTGTGTTTAATAATATAATAAATATAATTATAATAATAATAATTATTACTTCATTTATTCCGATTGAAATGTATTTTGTATTATCAAATTAAAGTTCAAAGGCTTTTCAATCTGGTAAGACCGTAGTACTAATTATTGACGTTTGCTTTACTTAAGTAAGTAACCAATTAAACAAATAGCGGTTTTTAATTACAAAAACTCCCATTTGGATATATTCGCTTGGTGGAAGTTTTGTTCAACCAAGTGCTCTGCTAATTGGTTATTCAAGTTTAGGCAATATGCTATAACCGGGATTCAAACCCTAGACAATCATAGTTATAAATCGGCGTTCTTTTATTCAGCATTTCAAATTGACCTTTACAGTAGTTGTTATTTATCAAATAAACAAACAATGACGCATCCATTTGACCTTTGATTTGAATGTAATTATACCAATGTGATTTGTAGACCAAAGGATCATCCAAGTCTCATGCAGCAACAGTTCAATTGAAAACGTTTGACGAATTTTTGGATCAAAGTTTTAAGAAAATATTTGGCATCGAGTCAATTCGTATGGAATGGGCTTACACATTTTATACATTGCTGACCCAACAAAGTCACAATTGGAAATTGTCAGAAATTAGACAAATTATTGATAACGAAGTAAATGGCTTGTTTCGACTTTATTCTTACATAAACATTTTGTTGCAAAATATGAATATATATCAACTTAAACATGAATGGACAAGATAGTTGTGAAAAATTGTACAGTGGGGGTAGTAGAATGATTCAACGGTTAGAAATGTGGTTTGTTCCCGTTTTTAACGTTAATTACCATATATATATATCCATATATACGCATGGACAATCCAACATTTAAATTATTTATTTACTTTACTTTATTTAGTTGTTACTGTTTGAATATATTAAACATATTACCGGGGTGGTCTAGCGGTACAGCGCTCGAATTCGGACCTCGGTAGGCATGGGTTCGAATCCCATCACCGGCACTAAAATGCGGGCCCACGTTCGGCTTCGCCAAAATGTCCACTGTTGAAAAATGTTTCTCGTAAAACATCCCAAAAATATTTAAAAAAGCATATTTCAAAATGTTGATCTTTAGCACATTTAGTGCTTAAACTCAAATCCATACCAACCCAACTTGCAAGTTCAATACTCAGTCACTTTTGCCACCTCACTAACAACTGCTAAGGTCAAACTGAACTATTCACATATTATGTGAAACAATCATAAATCAATAAAGGGTTTTCTTATGGAGCATTATTGCTTTATAATATGCAGTAGCCTCATTGCATCCAGCCTCCAAACCTGCATTAAAGATGCAGGAGGATTAAAGCATAGAGGAAAAAATTGTATTTTTGATTTCAAATAAGGATGAAACAGCCTTACAGTGCTTCTGGTTGATTGAAATCAAGAGAATTTATTATTTCAGTGAATTAGACTATTCTGTCTTTTCACAAAAACCGTCATTAAACATAAACCAAGCTGTGCCATATAGACTGTACAGTATGCCAGGTACAAAGCTCTAAAAAAGGAGACCAATAATTTGTTAAGTCAGTAGTAACGTACAACATAGTAAAAGATAATAATTGTTAATAAAATAACAGGGATGTTGATAATCCTGAGAATTTGAGTAATACTTATAAAGTTTCAATTTTCAATGATGGTGATATTCCTAACTGTTCGTCCTCCACGTAAAGCATCCTGGACTAAATGCCCTTTGGTATCTAGACTAATAACAGCAGGGTCCAAGTGCACAGCGGTATAACTAAGTTTCCACTACAGTGGATGGATGCAAGATTGCACCCAAGGTATACGTATGCCATATATAGCCCTTGGGCTAAAGGAGATAATCCTGACAAAAAATCAGGCGGCCTCGTTAATCTTTGCGAACAGTGACGACGTCACAAGGATGCCGTCAACCAGTCAAGAAACTTTATTATTCTTCTACATTTGTTACGCTTATCAACTTATCGAAGTCGATCGTTTTCTATGGCATATAGATACGGAAAATAATAAGGAGGTGACTACGTCACCAACCAAAAACACGACAAATTATTTACAAAATTACACTCTAGTGTACACCAGTTATACTGAAATCTGAACAACTTGAAAGAATTCACGTGTTTGTCGATGTTCGCCTCCGTTAGACCTGGACTGTGCTTAATCGACCGGTATTTATTATCAAAGAAATAGACGGAAAAGATCAGCAATTGCAAAATTCGAAATGAGCCCTCCCCTGCTCCCAATTTCACAATATGGGTGTCGCGACAAAGAAGATTGTGATGGTTTAGACACGTTTTTGTAAAAAGTCTGATACAATCTCACATACATATTCATTCTTGACCGCTTTGGTTACAAAATGTACTTAGATGGGTGCTGTTTGAGACAATCTTCATGCTATTTGAGCCGGGACTTTGTCATGGAAACAAGTTTAAGTCTTTGAACTAACATCCCCGTGCGCTTCTGAAAGCAGTAAACAGTAGAAGGGGGATTATTATTCAGGATGCTATGCAAATTCAGTATTAATAAAGTGGTGGCGGACCTACCAATTGTTGCTTTTGTTGTACTAGATACATGTAATGATAATTGAGAAAAATTATACTTTCCAATTATATTGCTATTAATAATTATTATGATAATATTTCAATATATTATTTTTCAAATTCTAGTCAGACGAGGCATGCCACTGGCATTTAAATTCTTGGCTCAGTCTAGTTGAAGCTCATTTGTTGACCCAACTCAAGCAAAGTCAACGTCAAACATCGAACGAAACAATTGAATTGCAAACAAGTGTCAAAGGTGAAACCAGCCCAAACGTCATATCCAAGCAAGCGTTTCGTGACAGTTTGGAAGTTGTGCTGGACGACTTGAATAGTCCGACGTTGGACAAATTGATAAATGTTGCCAAACAAGTGTGCGGAATTTCGGAAATTTTGACTGTCGAACAGGCAGCAGAAGCAGGGGAGGATGCAAGCTCGGACGAACTGGATCAAATGAGCAAAGTGCGTGCCAGTCTCGATGAGTCTGTCGATCAAGTGATGTTTGACATTAACCAATTGTTTGATAATGTACGTTGTGTTTGTTTTTGAATTTTAATTTGAGTATTAATATTCATTTTATTTTTATTTATTCGACTGTTGTGACTTGAATCATGTTTAGCAAGTGGACATTGAGTAATGCCAAAGGAAGGCCTGCATTTAGTGCCGGTGGTGGCATTCGAACCCATCTTTGAGTCAATCATCGTTCCACTAGACCGCCCCTCGGTAATCAAGTCGCATTTTATTATTTCCAAGTTTGCCAAATAATTTTGTTTTACCGTTTTCTATTGGAAATAAACTGTTTGTGTTACACAAATGTAGAGGAAATAATGTAGTTTTGTTTTTAAAATGTGGAATCTTTTTGCAGTAAAATAGGTACATATGATCTAGGTTTACTTAAATATAACCATTAAGTACCTTTTGTGCATGCTTGCACCTATGCACTTGATCGCTATTCGGCTTTATTCCATGTCTAGATACCAACTATATAGAGGTATGGTTTAAGGTTCATTATTGTTATCTGAAGTTTACTTTGGATATATTTCAGAATATTTCAAAATCAAACGGAGAATGGTTATAAAGCTAATACACTTTTACCGCTTCCATATGGTATTTATACTAAGTTAATTTTGACCGAAGCCCGTGTACTTAATGTAAAAAATGTTTAAATTAAGATGCTGTGTTTACCGAAAAACATTTGGTTAATAAATGTACATAATTGATAAAGTATGTTGTACAAAAAACAACAATCCACTTTTTTAAACGCTAGTTTTTGTTACAAAAGGTGTTTAACACATTTCTGTTCATTTTCATTTGTCGATCTATTAAAGAAACCAGATGTCGATTTCAATCCATTTCTTCGCGAACTTGTTTCGGTCTACAAATTGCAAAAAGAAACTTTTATGCAATGTGTAATTACACAATTGGAAACGTAAGTATTTTCAAAATATTACAAAAATCATTTATTAATACAAATGAATAAAAATGTGATACAGATTGCATATATTAGTTTTAGCCTTACTTAGATTGTAATTGTTATCATCGAGATTACACACAACTGACATACATAACTATTTGAAATTATTTACAATCAAACTGATTTAATAACTAGAATAAAACAAAAACAAACAATGATTTATTTAAAGCTTTGAATTGAATCGGTTATGAGTGCACTGGTTTCCAAATTAAAGAGTCTGTACTTTGTCATTTAAATACCGCATCTTATTGTTATTATTATTATTATTATTATTATTATTATTAGTAGTAGTAGTATTAGTATTAGTATTAGTATTATTATTATTGTAGTTATTATTAATATTATTATTATTACTATTACCATTACTATTTTGCTTTAAAAAAGCATGGAGAAACATGATAACAACAACAATGTCCTACGATTTTAAAAAAAGCATGGAGCAGCAAAATCATTCTGTGTTTGAACATTTTGCCAAACATTTTATTTGATTCTATGAGATATTCATCAATTAGATTTTCTTAAATAATTCTTAATTTTCTGTGGTCTACCGACCTTTCTTTCGTCATCACTAATTGTCCATTTCAAAACCATTCTTGCTGATCTTTCGGACAGTAAACGTAGAAATTGACCAAGTAATTTTATTCGTCTAATCAAAGATTTAGCAAATCAAAGATTGCACTTTCTTTTTTATAAGATTTGTTTTTAAATTGATTTCAAATTTATTCATATTTACTTGATTTTATTTTCAGTGTTACTACGACTACTAGTTCTTTTGTGTTCATTTTCCCCAAATAGGTTTGAAAAATAAAACACAAAATTGTACCTAAATTAACACCGGTGTAAATCAGAGCGCCAGTGGCCAGCGAGAAATACCTACAAGTGTGACAACAGCGATATTAGAGATCTTAATACTAAATAAAAAATATATATAAATCGTTTCTCATAATTCCAATTAGTTCTCAAAATAGATAGTGATATCCTGTATAATACACATTGAATTGATAAACATATCAATTCAATTGTAGTTTAACTAACGGTTTTATTATATGATCACAAAGTCTACTCAAATTAAAAATTTCATAACATAGTTAAATATAATAAACAATAATTTAAGAGTTTTGTTTACACAAATAACAATATTTGATTATAGTCGGTCTTATCTCAAATATTTTGCATTCTCGGTTTAATGTAATTCAATGTTGGTAAGGTTTTGGTACAGTTGTTTTATACTTAGTGGACCATATTTTAATAAACAATTCTGTTTTATGTAAAATACTTGAATTTTGTTGATAACGAAGTACAAAGTTTGTTATTGTATTAACTTTACTTTATTGGAAGTACATTTATTACAATCAATTACATCTACACATTATTATATTATATAAAACCCTTTTGCTTTAAAAATAAGCATGAGGCAATAAGACAACAAGTACAGCAAAATAACAACAACAACAACAAGAAAGTCTCGTTGGTATTAAAAATTCTGTAAATCAAAGATTGAGCTTCCTTTCGGTTTTCACTCAGCCTTGTCATCTGTGTAACTCTGTCATCCAGATACGTGCGATTACTTCTTTCCCACTGTTTGCCGAAATGGCGTCCTCTTATTGTTTCCGTAGCAGTATAAATTTTTTACAGAGGCCAGGTTGTTAACCTTGTGCTCGAACTCTCTTCCTTTATCCAGGCTTGGGACTGGCTAGATTGGTTTATTTCTGATCCAAACATGTACACTGATTTTTATTTATGTTATTAACATGCAAGTTTAATAAAATGGAAAATTGAAAGCGTTTAAAAGACGGCAGACTTGGTAACAGAACAACTGCCTGTATGAGCAATAATACATAGATAGGAAAACATGGCCGTATTAGTTTGAGTTTATACAATATTGACATTGCTCGTTCCAAGTTTGGTTTCAACATCAGTTATTATAAGAATGAACCAAATATGTAACGGCCAATTTATTAACGTTTTGCATATTAACACCAATTGAGTAACTACATGCATGTCTGTAGTTTTAAAGAATTATATTTTTCTCAATACATTCGTTGAAACATATTGTTTAATGATACCCAACAATGTATGGTTGTAACTACTGTATATATATATATATATATATATATATATATATATATATATATAATATCTTGTTTTATTGTGTTATGTGTATGTTGTTTGCACATCTAGCCAGAATAGCTACAAAAGCTCATCTATTACTCGGGTGACCAACGAATACTTTAAATTGACGTCGTAGTACGCTAAATCAGTCGTTTTATTTATACTAAGTCTCTCCATTCAAAAAAGGTGCTTAATTGGGTGTTTGATTGATTACCTTTTGTGGTAAACAGGGCTATTGGAAAAAATTAATTCACAATATTTGAAGTCAGCAGATGTCTTAAGTGTCATTGTATTAAGTAACATTGTTAATGATTTAATGGCATTTGATAACTTGGACTATTCTGGGCAATAATAATCGGAGGTGTATGTCTATCTTTGATGATGATATGTACGATATTATATATTTTCCGTCTTGGTACATGGACGTAAGCATACATCCAACATATATATATATATAGTTTACGTGTACTATATGTAGCTGTCGGGCTAAGGAAGATAACCTTGATAAAATATCAGGCTGCTTTGTTAATCTTTGCGAATAGTGGTGTCGTTACAAGAATGCTATTTACCAAATAAGAAACTTTGATATGTTTATCAAGTTAAGAAAGACAATCGTTTTATACGTTGTACAAATATGGAAGTAGTGAAAAGGTAACTACATCACCAACTACAAAGAAATTAATGATTAAAATGTGAATCAGTAGATAAACTTTAATTAATGAAAGGCTTTACGTACTATATATATATATATATATATATATATATATATCTTATCTTTATTAAAATTCAGTTTTATTGAATTTTTTAGTCCATACATTTGCCTACAATTAATTTATAATACCCGTTACCTAAATATAAACCTTAATTTGTTAAACGCCTCCATTAAATTGAAAGTATTTATATAAAGCATACAATGCACATACTGAAAAGTTATTGTTTATTTATATATATATATATATATATATATATATATATACATACATATATATAGTTGAGTAAAGTTTTAATTGTTTCATGCTAAAATAGGTTAGGACATTCAACTAAAACTAATCAGATAGACTTAATTTAATAATGACAATTTTGGTTTTAAAATCAGATAACGTTGTGATTAGTCCCCGACTAATAAAATTTGTGCTGAAAGCTACTTCTACTAAAGTATCTAAGCCAATAACCATAAATAAATAAATAATAATAATAATGATCGGTTAAAACATTGCTCAAAAACAATAGAACACTTATAACACTCGATTAGATATATTACAAATCAAATACCCGTTTCCTTAGCTCCACCAATCAATGAGATATCTTGGCAAGATCAGAGTTACCAGCTGAACCAATTATTATTAGTCCTATATATATATATATAATTGTAATATTGTTAGATTTTTCAAGCCTGTATAGGACAGAAGTAGTCAAATGAACAAACCGATTTCTCAGTCTGTAGGTTTAGGCACCTCCTAAACGCTACTTTTATTAAAGTGTCTAAACCAAAATCAATAATAATAATAATAATACTGATTGTAGTAGCAGTGGTAGTGGTATTAATAGTAGTCGTATGATGATTTCTTTGTTTACTGCAAATTATTAATAAATTGCTTTGCTTTTACCATACATTTCTACACGTCTTTCTCCAAAATCCCATGCAGTTCTATCGCGCCGCCATTGGATTCGATTACACCAAATCAACTGAAATTGGCGTTTGAAACCGTTTGTCCTTCGACTGCTGTTACGGCCAGACCCAAAAGCGACAGTCGTCTTTCAACTTTGTGCATTCCCATCGACTTGGACTGCAGTTTGGAGTGGATATTCCGTCCGAATATTGGTCAACCTGCTGCGACCAGTTTGCCAATCGATGTAATTTTAGGCAGATTGAAAGGCGCCAACGTTTTTCAAAATCCCACACAATTATGATTGGTACAAGTTGTGACAAGCATTGGGCTTATAATTAGACTTTATTTTGATTGTATGCCAACTTCACATTATGATTGTTTCTAGTATACCAATATTCATGTGTAATAATGTGTTGTCAGTAATGAATTATTTATATTTAATTTACTCAATTATCAATGTTATGGGAAATACGTTTTTACAGATAAGAAAAAACTGGAGTTGTTTTTCCGATTGCAAAAACAATAATTGGACAATTTTTTGGTCAGAACAAGCTTTATAGCGTTTATCTGATTATTTAACTTTCGGCAATTAAGATTAAGTGTTTGTGATGACATAATTGCTTTCTGAAATATTTTGAACAATATTCCCTTAAATGCTTTTGCAAGTTGAATAGACGCAGAGAAATGACTCAAGATACAAGCGGACTAGTAGATAGCACATATTTATTATTAATGGTTATGAGCTTAAATACCTCAGTAGAAGTAGCTTTCAGCACACAAAAATATGTTCAATTATAATAATACAATACAATTAGCAGTACGTAATACCAGTCCAAAAATAAATAAGTAAATAAGATTACATTACATATGCTAAAAAAACTCAAAATTAACGTTTATTCAAGTCATGTTCAATATGATATGCGTGAAGAGGCATGATATTACTTAAGAAACGTACTATAGTTAATAATAATATTTGCTTTCTCTTTTGTGGATGCGTGCTAGTATACACCGTTGTACATCAATACTAACGTAGCTAAGGCAGTGCTGTTCTTTTAACCAAAAATTATTATTTATATTGGGGGAACACAAGATTTTTTTTATTACAGGAAACAACGAGTGATCAAATTGCTTGACAAAGTTGTGAAGTAGGGAAAAGAATTTTTAAACAAAATACACTACGGGAAATTTATCAGTCATTGTTTATTAATTTGTTGTCAACACTGTACTAGCAAGTATCATCGTTATAGAAGAACACTTCAAAAATAGTGCGAAATATTCAATACTCTAATTCAACCTGCAACCTTTAAAAATAGATGATTGCTCAGGAGTCTCTAAAACAAAGTAATCTGTTTACTTTTACCTAAATATCAAATACAAAACATTTCTTGAGTTTCAAATGCACCTAAAACAACCCAAAAGTGATATATTCCTACATACAAGCTCCATGAAACAATTAGAAACATTGGATATCAGTGTTGACTAATAACAAAGATTGTTATCATCTTGAACAAATTTCCACCATTATCTATGTAAAACAAACGTTGTATATGCAACTTATAAAGGCATATTAAGCTTTTTTTATATTTTTGGTGTATAGCCGAACACTACCAGCTAAAACTGATTGAGATATATATTTATTTTATTATTACTACTTTAAATGTTTTGCAGCAAATACCTTTCAGCAGTAGACATTTAAATAAAGCCGAATATGAGCCCGCATTTGTTGCCCAACCAGAATCTAGTCGAACGCTGTACCGCTACACCACCCCGGTATATATTGTTCAACATTCAATTATCCCTCCTGTTTATTCTCAGTTGAAGATGCACCACATGAACAGACATATTCAATATAACTGTCGTCCAAACTAAAGAGTATATCAAAATATGAGCATTAGCCAAATATTCAAAATTATTAACATCACCTACACCCTCCCCCCCAAAAAAAAATTATGAAAGCCACAAATTATTCTGACTATGCAATATAAATATAAAACACAAAAAAACGTAATCAATAATGCTGTTTAAAGAAAAAACAATCAACATTAATATTTCACATAAATAATTCGAAAAATATAATGAATTACGAAAATAATCACTGAATATGCAAACGAATGATAAAATGTATGTGTTATTGACATGTCAATCAATAATTTCCAAAAAATTTGGAAAACAAAAATACTTCGTCTTCTTTTTTTTGTTTTTCCCGACGAATCGTGTGCGACTTTTCCAAACGTATGCCTGGGGTTAGTGGCAACATAGGATACACTTGGAATGATTCTTCTACGCTCGACGTCAATTCGACATTTTTGACAGCCTGGGCAAAACCAATACGATTTTGACCCAGATCGAAAATTGAATAGAAGTGGCCGATAAAAGTATCACCCAAAATCCACAACGGTCCCGAAGGAATGTCGAGTCCTATAAAACCGCTGATGCATACCGTCGTTATAAAATTGGAAATCTGATTTGATTATTAAAATAAAATGCAAATATGAGCGATATATCAAATTCATTTTAGCCAATAAACTGAATTGCGTAATTTTCTGTAAGAGTAAATCACCTCAGCCAAGTTTATATATATATATATATATATATATATATGGTACAAAAAGTTGAAATAAAAAATATTAAATACAAACTAAATTAAGCATGCGTTAACTTTTCCATATTCATTGTAGTTTGTGACATTATCACTTTTTCATTAGTTCTATATTTGTACAGTATATTTAACGATCGATTTCGATGACTTGATAAGCGTAACAAACAAAGCCACCTGTTTTTTGTCAAGGTTGTTTCATAGTCCAAGGAATACATATGATATACATATACCTTAAGATACCTTTTAAATGCACTGGATGTATGCTTTCACCCTAGTAGAAGCCCTGTTATACCAATGTGCACTTGGCCCCTCCTGTTATTAGTCTAAATGCCTATGGGCACCTGGTCCAAGATGCAATACATGGACGAGACTTTATAAGCATTACTCTAATCGTCAGGATCAGTCGCATACCAACCTTTCCATATTATTTTTCATTGTTGGCGATAAGCCAATCAGATGAAATCGTAGTGTCGCTATATCATGTAAATGTTTTCTTGTAAACATGATAACAATCCTAAGGATTTAAAATAACCTTTCTTCCGTACTTTTACCTTGGACTCACACTAAGATGGATCAGGGACCAAGTACGCAGAAGTATAAGTCGACTTCCGCCTTGGCTAACAGTTACAAGCCTAGTTCCAGGATACTTAGAAGGTATCTTAAAGCAGCTGAATTAGGAGAGATAATCCCAACAACAGAAACTCAAACAACCTCCCCAATTCTTATCAAGTAAAAACAACTTGACAGGAATGTTATTTGTTAACCAAAAAACTTTATTCTATTCCTACAGTATACGTTTTCAACGTTCAGAGATCTTTTATGGATAATGAATAAATAGTCATTCTTCTTGTAAACAAACATCTTTTTAAAAATACTATAAACCTTTTAAAAATTAATCAATAAAAGTATTAAAAAATAGGATTAAAATCGTATTTGGATAACAATATTGAAATGTCTTTTAAACTGTACAGTTTCAATTTAATTCCTCATCTTATGTCCGCACCCCTCTAAACGTTTGCATGACCATAAGAGTAGAAAAACATAAATTACTGTAAAATAAGAAATTCGATAACAATTTTTTTATTGATTTCAACACTTCCACCTACCTTCAACACATATTCATCGGGTCTAAGAGACATGTTTTTGCCACTAATCACAAAATGAATTGTCGGCAATGACGATATTGTACTGCAATTAACCATGCTAATTCCATTTTTAATTTCAATTCCACCAATAAGATTATTAATGTTCTTTACATCTTCTGTGGGACCTGCAATTAGAGATGTGCCTGTATCGATAACAGCACCACATCCATTTGAACATAAGACCGAATTATTTACTATAATCCTGTTTCAACAAAATAAAAAACCAAGGAAAACATTGACCAAACGTAAAAGTAGTTTTCTATTATATATATATATATATATATATATATATATATATATATATATATATATAATATATATATATATATATATATTATATTATACAAAATTCTGCAAATCAAAGATTAGCTTCCTTTCGGCTTTCACTCAACCCTGTCATCTGTGTAACTTTGTCATCCAGATACATGCGATCACTTCTTTGCTGTTGTTTGCCGGAATAGCGTTCTCTTATTGTTTCCGTAACAGTATAATTTTTTTTACAAAAGCCAGGTTACTAACCTTGCGCTCAAACCCAAACAGTAGCGTTGTTACAAGGATGCCATTTATTAGCCAAAAACCTTCGTTATGTTCTTTTACGTTTGTTACAAAGTTAATCGCCTAATATACCGTATAAATATGAAAAATAATAAAGAGATGACTACGTCACCAACCAAAATGAATACAATTACTTACTTGTCCATCTTAACTTCCCAATAAGCCTGTCGTGAAACGTTTACGTAAGTAATATCACCGGTGTAATATTTTGAATCAATTCCACCAAGCATTAATTCACCACCAAATACTTGTGATGCGTTGCTAAAATAACAAATATTTTTAATGCGCAAAACTTGAAAACAAATCTCAATTTTAAAATGAGAATACGTTACTTATTTTTAAATGTTAGTTATGCAAGTAATCTTTAAATTTCCAGTAATGCTTATTATATCTCAATTGCCAATAGCAGTAATATTTCTAATTCCGTACCTCAATATGGTGCATTCTTCACTGAAACTTATACGGATCAGAAATTGAGTGCATAGCGGTAGTACCAGACTTCCATCTTTTTAAATTAATACAAATACACACCTACAAAATCTAAAAAGTATCTTAATGTTTCTGTACGCCATATAGTCATTTGCCTTAGACAAACAAACAAGATAATAACTTCAATTCTTGTGATCAGTGGCATCATCACAAAATGCCATCCACCAGCAAATAAACGTCCTTACTTTCCCACGTTTGTTGCACACTCAAGGTTTTGTTTGCATACAAAAATGAAAAGCATTTGTTCGATACGTTGTGTTAATACGGAGTACAGAAGAAGTGGCCATGACACTAACCTGTTCACTCATTCTTTAAATGTAAACGAAAATGGGATAATAAGCAATGACATCATATAAACTAACATCATTTCTGTGAAACGATAGGAGTGACATGGTTTAAAAATTATATGAGCATTTGTGTAACTGTAAAAGCAGCTTTCTTTCGTTTTTTAAATAAACTACATTTTTCTATTATTTATATTAATTGTTTGTACATATATTTACACCTAATGTAATCAGATTTCAAACAATGAGGTTATGAAAAATACTGACTCTTGTCCACTATATTACATCACTACAATTAGACGTAGAAAATTACTTGGTCAATTCTACGTTTACCGCCCGAAAGATCAGCAAAACGGTTTTGGAAGAAACAATTGAAAACGATAAAAGTAAGGTTAGTAAAACATAGAAAACTATTTTGGAAAATCTAATTAAAATGAATATTCCATAGGATCAAGGATTTCCGCAACATATTACAACAAATAGAATCATTTTTGTTGCCCCATGCTTTTTTAAAGCAAAAGGGTTTTTTAAATGCAATGTATTTACATTTAAAACTTAAAATAGTGCTAAGACTGGTTATAACAGTGTGTATTATTTAAACACTTTTTAAAAGTAATTTTGAGGAACAAAATAAAGATGAAGTAGGTACTCATCATTATCTGCTATGCCACATACAGAAAATGAAACAAGACTTTCCGACGTGCACGATAAACGATGTGCCGACAAATTCAATTTCTTGATGTTATCAACGATGAAAAATACCATACCACTACCAGATACTACCATGCTTATGATCCTGAGGATTTGAGTAATGCTTATAAAGTCTCAATTTCCATTGATGGTAATATTCCTGACTGTTAGTCCTCCACGTGGTGCATCCTGGACTAGGTGCCCCTAGGGATCTAGACTAATAACAGCAGGGTCCGAGTGCACAGCGGTAAAACTGGGCTTCCGCTACGGCGGGTGGGTGCGAACATACACCCAGGATACTTAAAAGGTATCTAAAGGTATACGTATACCATATATAGCCCTTGGGCTAAGGGAGATAACCCTGACAAAAAAATCAGGCGGCCTCGTCAATCTTTGCGAACAGTGGCGACGTCACAAGGATGCCGTCTACCAGCCAAGAAACTTTGTTATTCTTCTACGTTTGTCTACGCTTGTCAAGCTATCGAAATCGATCGTTCTACATGTATAAATATGGGAAATAATGAAGAGGTGACCACGTCACCAACCAAAATGAATGAATGAATGAATGATACTACCAAAACAATGATTATCTGCACCCAAAATCTCCGGTTAAAAATCAACAACCAAAAAAAAGAAATGAATTAGTAACTAACCTGGTTTCTACTATTCTACTTTACTTATAAAAAATAACGCTAGCTTTCATTTAGTATAATCATGTAAATCTATAATCTATATAATTCCACTCTATCTTCTGTTGAACATAATCGTTTAACAACTAATAAAATATTTAAACTATCTTCAAATGTTTATAGCATACTTTATATTGATTTGCCATGCATTTCTAACACAACGGAAGAAAGATGTTTAAAATGGATTAGTCACGTTTTACGTACGCTGCCTACTCATTAAGCCAGAACAGCTACAAAGTCCCAACAATTACTCGGATGCAAAAGGAGATTAGGTACTCGACCAGTAACTTGGACAGATATTGTGGCGCGCGAACTCAGTCGGTTTATATATACTAAATCCCATCTCCCAAATGAACTACTTAATTGGACGTTCAATTACTTACCCTTTGCAACCAAAAGAGCTTAACAGGTTTTAATTTAAAATGTAACTAACATTTAAAGTCAGCATAACTCAAGCGTAGTTTGTTGAGTGCACATTGTAAAAGTTAATGATTTGCGGGTTTTTCATAACATGGACTGCCCTAGGTAATAATAACCGGTGAGTAATGTTTATCCCCAATAATAATAATAATAATCTCATCGAAAGAGAGACGTTTGTTAAAACTGAGTATAAAGGATCGGAGGATTGTGTATGGGATGAAATGGAGACCTATCACTAAATTTTCATTAAGTAAAAAAATTAACTTTCACAAGTTACAAAAACACCTATCCATAAAAACCAAACATTGAAAAGGTTTCTATAAAATGATCCTGAGGATTTGAGTAATGCCTATAAAGTTTCAATTTCCAATGATGATAGTATTCATCACTGTTCATTCTCTGTATGGTGCATCCTGGACTAGATGCATCTAGACTAATAACAGCAGTAACCGACTGCATAGCGGTATAACTGGGATTATGCTACGGTGAGCGGATGGAAGCACACACCCACGGTAGTTGAAAGGTATCTAAAGGTATACGTATACCATATATAGCCATTGGGCTAAGGGAAATAACCCAGACGAAAAATCAGGCGGCCTCGTCAATCTGTGCGAACAGTAGCGATGTCACAAAAATGCCGTCTATCAGCCAAGAAACTTCGTTATTCTACGTTTGTTACAATGGGATGCTATATTATATAACTATAATTCAACATTTTGCACAGATAACGAGCACTACACAAAAATAAAAGCAATCATTTTTTGAAAAAACAAATTTATATGGAATAAAAACTTACCGATTTAAGTAAAAAGCGAATACTGGCTTATCCACTAACTTCTGAGCAATCATATTGTCGAACACCGGTACAGCTCCCCCCACAGAAATATTCTTGTATGCCAACCCTAAAATACCGTCAAATTTAGCTGCCACAAATGCCACACCAGGTTCGTGAATGGCTTCTCCAAAACATTGGTGTTTAACTGATAATGAACCAATCTAAAATAATGTATAACCTAAAAGTATGCATACATGTGCCACATCATCACTAAAATATCCATCAACAGCTCCACTACCGTACTGAATAGCAAATGCCGTACCATTAGGTTTATATGTACTTGATTTTGTACCATCATATTTATTATGAAAAATGCACGCAACGTTAAACCAACTGCACTTTTTGGAAGGTATCCAAAAGTTTGCTGAACCTGTATCAAATATCACACGAAACTTTTGGGGAGGCGTACCCAGAAACACGTCACCGTAATATTGAGCCTTTAAAGTAATTGATATAAAATTTTAATTTACATCAGCATAATTTTTAAGAATTTCAGGAATTGGTGAATTAAGATCTGAATTAAATCTGTATTTGTAAGAATGAAGAAATTCAGCAGATTTTACAATTCCCTCTATATTATTTTTTTCATTAAGTGGTTTAAGAGCGATCCTAAATTGTAAGTAATAAAACGTATATACCTGGTAACATCACCAAAACATACTGAACAGAATAAGAAAAATAATGCTAAAGTGATCATTATCACGAAATTATTTAAAGAAACGATGCAATCGGTTGACTGTGAAATATACAATCAAATACTTGTTTAATAAAATCCAATTAACTGTAAAAATAAAACAAATATACCGTCAGTAATATATATAGTATTAAAAATTAACAAAAATAAAATTTTTAGGAGGCGCGAGGTGAGGCGCGTCACGCTACACGTCCATTGAAGCGTTATTCATCCTTTTCTCTTTCCTTCTTTTTTTGAAAATTATTGCAGTTTTTGCATTGTAATACGTAACTTGTTTTATTATTATTTTTGCTCGTTTTCTATAATTGTTAACTTCCACTATCTACCTTAATTTTATCTTGATTTCAAATATTTTTTCTGTCACTAATCCCCCTTTACCTCACCATCCATTTCATTTTTCCCCCTGAAAATTTGAGAACCGAGTACTAAAAGGCGTTTTGGCCTACTCAACTCGTGAAAAATCCTGAATTCATATCTATGAATAAAAATAGCTTAGCAAATAGTAATTAATAAACCCACCAAACCAAACATTAATAAACATAAGTTATATTATAAAAATACAAACAATTATTAAAAAAGGTTTTTATTCTAAAATTAAAACCAAAACACTAATAGTAACAATTAATATTCTTAATTATCGACCAAACTATTCTTTATTTAAATAATATATAGGTTACAGGTTGATACGCGAGTTGAGTAGGAGTAAAACTCTTTTTGATCCACAGTTCTAATTATCAAATTTATCAGAAGGGTGAGTAACAATAAATAAAAATGGATAAATAAGTAGGATAACTGAAATTGGCAAAAGTAAAATAGTCAGGTTAGGTGAACTTGGAAAGCTTATAATTATCACTTAGGAGAAACAATTTTAGTGTAACAGACTACTCGCTCAATTATCAAAAGTTAAAGTGTATTAAGGTAAATATTAAAAATAAAACAGTAAAACTCTAACCAGACAAAAAATATGAAACAAAAGGAAAACTGACTAAATGAGATAAAACAAATTTGTCCAATTACAATTTTTTTA
Organism: Cardicola forsteri; assembly: GCA_025895645.1. Classification (NCBI taxonomy): domain Eukaryota; kingdom Metazoa; phylum Platyhelminthes; class Trematoda; order Strigeidida; family Aporocotylidae; genus Cardicola; species Cardicola forsteri. The sequence goes on from JAKXYG010001110.1 coordinate 182,470, forward strand.
TATAAATTATTTAAAGTTTAAAAAACTAATATATTAAATTATTTAAATTAAAACTTTTCCAAGTCTTGCTTTAATATCAACTTTACCAATATTACTTTTTATATACGTAAAAGAAAAATATTTAATTTAATATTTAGTTTACTAATTTTAATGAGCAATAATTATTTGATTTTGTGCAAAATAGTTTCATTTTTAAACAATTAATCCGTGAACCAACTCGAGAACTAGTATTAGTTTCAGGTGATACGTTAAAGGGGTATGATCTTCTGCATTTAGAGATTCCATTGGCTTCGGGAAAATTAGCTCTCTTTTCTATTTTGTATAGACCCCCTCTCTCTCAGAAGCTTTAGATAGATCTCTTGTAAAAGAACTCTCCTTTCTCACCTCCCTACCACATAAATACATTGCTTTAATGGGGGATTTCAATGCTCCCTTAATTAACTGGAATTCCCTTGAGGGGCCTCAACTATTCTTTGAACACAGTCTGCTAAATTTTAGTATCGAACACACCCTCAAACAGCATGTCCGTTCTCCCACTAGATATAGAGCTGGATGCAATCCATCTTGTCTAGACCTGGTCTTTCTAATATTCCATCTCTAGTAGACTCTATCAAGTTTCTCTCTCCATTGGGAAGGAGTGATCACTCAGTCCTATCTTTCTCAGTTTTCTTCCCCACGCTTATCACTAAATTGCAGAAAGGAAACATACTACCCTCCCCTGATTTTAGGAAAGCTAATTTTAAGAATTTACCCCTAGTTTTTCCTTAATACCAGGTTTTGATAATGTAAATTGCCTATGCTCACACATAACAGACATAATTAGTCGTGGCATTAGGTTATTTGTTCCCTTCAAGATTCAAGCCTTTCACACAAAAGCTATTTCCCAGCCGTATTAAGAGGTTAATCCAGAATAGGAACACGGCATTTACTAAGTGGAAAGCTACGAATTTACCTTGTTTCCATTACAAATATATCGATATTCGAAATCAAGTCGTGGCAGCTATTAAAAAGGTTTAAAGCTATAAAACTTAACACATAGAGCCAAAAATGATAAAAAAATTCTATTTAATTTTATTAAAAGGAAACGATGTTCGGAAATTATTCTTCCTAGTATTAAAGACAGTAATGGTCTGGTACTATCAGCTGAATCCTCGTGTGAAGCTTTTAAGGAATGCTTTAAGTCAGTTTTTTGTACTGGAGAGTTGGTTGCCAGCTGTTCTACCAATCCTTCTACTTATTTAGGTAATTTCAATATCACTAAGGATATGATCTGTAAGCAATTTAAGCATCTAAAATCTAATTCATGCGGGTCTGATGGGATTTACCTAGAATTCTTAGGGAGTGTGCCAATGTCTTGGCACCAATTTTCCATCATTTATTTAATGTATCCATTCTTAGTGGGCAAGTACCAGACGTCTGAAAATCAGCTTTCATTAGGCCAATTCATAAAACAGGCAGCAGATGTAGTCCTGATAGTTACAGGCCGATTAGTATTCTGCCTGCACCTAGTAAAGTAATAGAGAGACTAATCAAAGGATATTTAGTAGATTATCTACTGAATAAGAATTTAATAAATTCTGCTTAGCATGGATTTATCCCTTCCCGTTCATGTCTAACCAACCTATTAAAATTAACAAACGGGCTAACTGGGGATTTAGAGCAACACTCAAGTGTGGAAGCCGTCTACTTTGATTTCTCCAAAGCTTTTAATAAAGTCCCGCATTCCCTCATAATAGCTAAGTTAAAGACTTTTGACATAGGTAATCCTTTATTAAATTGGATTAGTAATTTTCTAAAGGATAGATATTTCAGAGTTAGGCTTGGCAACGCGTTATCCACCCAGTGCAAAATAACATTAGGTGTGCCACAAGGGTCAGTTCTAGGTCTTTTATTTTTCATATTGTTTGTCAATGATTTATCTGCAAATATTCAATCAAACATTCTCCTTTATGCGAATGATGTTAAAATCTGGGGCACAAACCCGGAACTTTTGCAACAAGATATTGATAATATATATCTGTGGTCGGTTAAAAATAGGCTTCCTTTAAATTTAAAAACGTGCAAACATATAACTTTTGGACAACCTTTGGGGGTAGCTTTTATAGTTCAGGATAAATTTATTACAACAGAAAAAGTGGTTAAAGATCTGGGGGTAACATTTACGTCATCCTTAGTCTTCTCATTACATCATAAATTAGCGACCCAAAAATGATTCAGCCTGATTAAGTTTTTCAGACAAAATTTAGGCAAAATTCCGATAGATAGCCTTCGATTATTATTTATGTTATGTATAAGGCCACATTTAGAATATTGTATCTAGGTAACTGCCCCATCCCTAAAAGGTGACATATATCAACTGGAAAGAGTCCAAAAGATGCTCTCCAGACTCCCTCATGAGCTTAGTTTTAAATTATATCCTAAACGTCTACAAAAATTAAAATTATTCCCTTTAGAAGATAGAAAACTCCGAGGCAACTTAATTTTAATATATCAGTTATTCACCAGCAATAGTATCAGGCACTTTTTTAATGTTAATAATGGTAACCTTAGGGGACATTGCGGACGATTCACAAACCTAGAGCCCTCACTAGTGTTAGACTAAATCATTTTACACATAGATCCATTACAGAATGGAATAAGCTTCCAAATCATGTAGTCAATTCTAATTCCTTAGGGTCATTTAAGATAAATTATGACAAACACAAGCTCTCCAATTTCATTTAATTTTTAATTTACTCTTTCACTCTTCTCCACCATATTTTTATTATTTCCTTTCACAATTATTTACTTTTCTTGTCCCAGCTTCTTCCTCCCGCTTTATTCTCCCCAATTTTAAATTTTCAGATACTTTGAGAACCGAGGATTAAAAGGATAAAGTCCTACGCACCTCGTGTACCGTCCTGATCCTGATCCTGATATTACTGATGCGTGTTATTATATTTTGCATTATTTTTGATGTCTTACTGGATAGATCAACATTATGTGCAAAAACCAAATCTGTTAATTTACTATGGTTCTATTTTATTGTTATAAGATAATTTATATATAAACTAAATCGTAAGAAAATATATCACCAAAATAAAAAAAATCAGTGAAGCTTAACAAATTTTTACAAACATTTTTTATAAACACTGTTCAAAGCTTTCATAAAATTAATAAAATTAATTGTAAGTAATTAATGAAATTCTTGACATTGTTTAATAAGTAAGTATTTGCTTAAAACAATTTTTTCAACTCTTAAAAATAATGTGGCGGTGACAATCGACGAAGAAGATCGAAGTCAATAATAATAAACAATATTATTATATTTTATTACAAAAATTGACATTTCATTTTTATAATTAATATTCTTTGAATATTAACATTTCTGTTTAAATGTGTTAACGCTTTATATTGGTGGGAACGGCTATATAAACAACCGTTCCCACGTCGTTGAACATATCCGTCCGCTCCCGTCCAACATCGTCATCTTCCGTTTTTATCTTGATTTTTGGTTTATCCTGTGGTTTTAATCCTGCAACTCTGGCAATAAACATTTCTCTTCCTGTCTTTTCGTTTTTATTCATTATTTCACGTAATCACTAAAAACGTTAAATATCGGATAAAGTCGCGACTAGGCACAATAAACGTAACCTTTGCCAACAAGCAACGTTGCTTGTTTTTCCAAACCGCCATATTGCGTCAATTAGTAAAACCCGGCTATGCAGCCTTATTTACAATCAATTTTACTAAACTGCTTATCTACTACATTACTTAAACGGTTCAAAATTATTTTACATAACACTTCACCAAAAACGCAATAATAACTCAATTATTACAATTGTTCAAACTCCTTTTTCGGGCAGAATAACAATTATTTTTTGCTTTATCATGTAATATCTTAAAGCTACAAAATTGGCATTACTAAAATCAGAAATGAGCACAGATCTGTGCTTGGTGGTAAGGGAAGATCCAGAAAAGTGTACGGCGTAAGTCAAAAGAGAGTGATTACTCTTATCTAAGAGAAGAAGATAATTGATAACATTAATTCAGTTGGTAACATTGGTGAATACTAGATTAAGGCAGGAAAAGAAGCTGTCTGCTGTATGTCTGGTTGTGACGTGCACATGTTAGGTAAGTGTACTTTTGATGCTAAAAAGGAGAAAGCTAGCATCAAAGTACTTAGTAGAACATAGTAGAGTGTCCTAATTAATAGAAAGGGTATTAAAGTTTCCCATGAGTATTTAATATTTATAGAAAAAAACAAAAGATACAGTAGAGTTCCTACAATAAAATACAATTAGAAACCTTGGAGAAGAAAGGAGGTTGGTAAAAGTTATAGAATAAAGCACTATCTCCTAAGGAGAATAAAATAACAATAGAAAATAAATCGTATTTATGTCTAGTAGGATTACGGGGAGGAAGAAAGGAATAATTGAAACCCTCCTTAATATAGAAAACGCAACCTCCGCATCTATTTCTCATAAAAACTAGTAGAATGACATTGTAGTCTTAGATTAGCAGTTTATTATCATAAATATCATTCGATAGCCAGATTTCGGTAATACCAATAATACGGGGTTTAAATCAACAACTAAACTGCTTGGCTCTGTTAACTTATCTAGGGGGCTATAGGTGTTAGATCAAAAAAAATTTTAAAGGGAGGGGTCTTGACGAGAAAACAACAATTCTGGTCTTTTTAGACAATAAGGGAAAGGAGCGTGGCTTTGAAAGAATATCCTGTATATTAGGGATACAGGAGAAGCAACCGTTTAATCTGAGGAGATTGGTAATAATTGGAGTAGATTGTAGGGATCGACTTGGGGGTTTGCTTATCCTATCGGCAGTGTGTATGATCCTTATGTATTCGAATGTCCTGGAATTATGTCCGTACTGTAGACCAGTTGCTAAGACTGTTTAAAGTAATATCCGGGGATTTAAAAGAGATTATGATGGGGGCGAGGTGTAGTGACGCGAGTGGATTTAAAGCTTATGGACTGATAGTGGTAAACCTTAATTACCTCGGTTACTATCTTTATAAAATTGGGAACTGTATCTGGAATGCTTCTAACTATCATATTTTTTTTCTACTTCTATCAGTAGCATATTGTTTAGCTGCAGACATAATCTTTTTTTTTAAGAGAGTCAAAGAATAGCATTGGTTACAGGTCACGGGGAATCCTCTTAAACTGTTGAAGAGAGGCTCTCAACCGAGGCTTTAAGCAAGTACAGCTTTTCAGCATGTCTTTTTTTTTGGGGAGACCAAGAAGAAAGTTTAAGACTCCTGTAAAACCTCAACTAATTTACTTAACTTAATGTTACTAGTCTTGATCCCGTTAACTTATTCAAGAATGAGGTCTATTTTGGAGTCTATCTTAGGATTACGTGTTGGAGCGCATGGGATTAAAGGACCAAATACAGTTTATACACTTAAAATCTACATTACTGTTGGCGAAATTATTATAAGAGTCGCCGAGAAACCAATGTAGTTTTTATGGAACCAGGTACTGCATTTAGAACAAAATATACCAGTCTTTACAGACTTACTGCAACCTTGACATTAAATAATGTCCTATTAAATTCAGAATTATAACTACCGCTTTTAGACTGCAAAACTAATTTTAAATAAAATAAATGTATATGCTCCCACTTTAAATCACACTGAGTCTAAAATAAAACCATTTTATGAACTACTGGCGGCCACAACAACTAAGCTAGAAAGCAAATTAAATATTATAGTGGTAATAAAGATTTAAACATGAGGCTAAGTCCTGCTTGCTGCTCAGCAGTTGGTAAATTAACTATTGGCAATAGTTATTGCTCAAACAATGACTACCTTAGCATATATGTTTAACAAAAGTTTAGTGGTTACCAACACCATTCACATCACTTAATAACGTATAGGAGACAAGGTTGCAGCTCTCAAATTGACTATGTTCTTGTCTCTTGTAACTGGTTTTCATCAACTAGAAACATACGAGTATTGTAAGGATGCTGTACTGAAAATTGTTTTTTTACTATTTGATTAGAAAAACCATTGTTTTTTATTATTTATAAAATATTTTCTCGTTGCTTATACATAAATGGATTCACATTCCAATTACTGTAAACAGCGTGGGTGTAGCAAGCCTGTGAAAATTGGGATAATATGCTCCTTATGCGATTTATGGTTTCATGAATGCTTTTTAATATTCATTCGGAAGAAAATTTTATCTGTAAGGAATGTTTGCATAAAACCTGCAAACTTAGCAAAAAAACCGAGGACTCGCTAGATAATAAAGTTGACAACATCTACAAATTATTAGAAAATAACTTGAATAACACTAAAGAGTGTAAGGAAATTTCTGCTCTTGCACAGAAATTTGAAGCATCTACAATCGATATAAGAAATATCTATAAGGAAATAATAGAATTAAAATTTTCATATCTCCAAGCTCTGCCCAACCAATAGAATTGTAAATTGTGCGTTAAGACTTTCTCAGAAAGAGATCCTTAATGCCTTTAAAGATATTATTACTAAACATCAAAGATCATGTAATATAATTATTAAGGGTATGCCTGACACAGTGACAAATTGTCACCAAATAATATCTGATATGTGTAAGGATATTTTTTATTCTGCACCTTCATTTAAAGTATGTAGGATACATTGCAAACTAGCTCATACTGCCCCCCTTTACTTGTTAAATTCCCTTTACCCCAACATGTATTATACCTTTTTTAAAAACTGGCCCAGTATTAAAAAATTGCTACTTTTCTACCTTAGACATTTTAAAGATCTAGCGCTAGAAAAAAGGCCTAAGGGGTCTATTACCTTAGATGATGTCCCCAATAGTGTGTTAAACCCACCCAAAGTCCCTATAGTTAGGTTAACACCTTTAAGGCTAGATATAATCAATCAGGATTTTCCCCTTTCGCCTCGGGGTCCAACTTACGTCCCATTAAGTAATCGGCTAAGACAAAACTTACTATTACTAATGACTCCGTAGCTCTCAAAATGGTGTACACAAATGCACTTAGCCTTAGGAATAAGTTGTTTGAGTTTAAGTGTATAGCCACCTCCTATAAACCACATATTATTGGGGTTACAGAAACCTGGCTAACTGACGAAATTTTAGATAGCGAAATAAACATTCATGGGTGCAATATTGTTAGGAGGAACTCAAATAGAGGTAAGTGTAGAGGGTGTATTTTTTCGTCAAAAACTCCATACAATTCTTCATTTTTAAACCAGGTTTCTGTAATACGCTAGGGGGATATGATTTTTTGCATTAAGAGATTCCACCGGACTCGGGAAAATTAGCCCTTTTTTCTATTTTGTATAGACCCCCTTCTTTCTCGAAGGCCTTTGATAAAGTTCTAGTAAAAGAACTTTTTTCCCTTGCCTCCCTAATGGGGGACTTCAATGCTCCCTCAATTAACTGGAACTCCCTTGAGGGGCATCAAGTGTTCTTTGAACACAGTCTGCTTAAGCTCAGTATTAAATATGCCTTCCAGCAGCATGTCCGTTCTTTTACTAGATCTTGTCTAGACCTTATCTTTACAAACATTCCGTCCTTAGTAGACTCTATAAAGTTTTTCTCTCCCTTGGGGAAGAGTGATTACCCCGTCCTGTCCTAGATTGTGTAACTTTAAAATTACTAAGGATATGGTATGTAAGCACTTTAAGCACTTAAAATCCAGTTCTTGGGGGGTCTGATGGTATATACTCCAGAATCCTCAGAGACTGTGCCGATATATTGGCACCAGTTTTTTATCATCTATTCAGTATGTCCCTTTTTAGTAATCGAGTACCAGAGGTCTGGAAACAAGCATACATTAAGCCAATTTATAAAAACAGACAGTAGATTCAGTCCTAATAGTTACAGGCCAATTAGCATATTACCTGCATCTACTAAAGTACTAGAGAAACTTACTAAAGGGTATCTAGTAGACTATTTCCTAGATAAGAAAATAATTAATCCTGCTCAGCATGGATTCATCCCCTCTCGTTCATGTCTAACTAATCTATTAAAATTTACTAACGGACTAATTAGTAATTTAGAGCATTACCCTTCCGTTAAAGCTATCTACGTTGACTTCTCAAAAGCTTTTAATAAAATTTTACACACTTTCTTAATAGCTAAGCTAAAGACTTTTAACATAGGTATTCCTTTGTTGAACTTGATTATTGATTTCCTGAAGGATAAAAATTTCAGAGTTAGGCTCGGCTAAACATTGTCTGCCTAGTCCAAAATTACGTCAGGGGTGCCATAAGGATCAGTCCTAGGTCCCCTACTTTTTATCATGTTTGTTAATAATTTATCTACAAAAGTTCAATCAAACTTTTTGCTTTATGCGGATGATGTTAAAACCTGGGGTACAAACCCTGAACTTCTGCAGCAAGCTATTAACAATATTTATTTTTAGTCGGTTAAGAATAAGCTTTCTTTAAATTTAGAAAAGTATAAGCATATAACTTTTGGACGATCCTCGGGGAGATATTTACGATTCGGGATAAAAATATTGCAACAGTAAAAGTGGTTAAAGACCTAGGTGTTACATTCACTTAATCCCTAGTCTTCACACTACAACACAAAATAGCGACCCAAAAAAGTTTTAGCCTGATTAAGTTTTTCAGACGCGATTTACGTAAAATTCCGATAGACAGCCTTCGACTACTATTTATGTTATATATAAGACCACATTTAGAATACTGTATCCAGATAACTGCTCCATCTCAGAAGGGGAGATATTTATCAACTGGAAAGAGTCCAAAGGATGCTATCCAGACTCCCTTATGAGCTTCGATTCAAGTCGTACTCAGAGCGTTTACGGGTACTAAAATTATTTCCTTTAGGAGATAGGAGACTCCAAGGCGACTTAATCTTAATATATTCAGTTATTGTAAATAATGATAACCTTAGGGGACACTGTCTTAAGATTCACAAACCCAGAGCTCTCACTCGTGTTAGACTAAATTAGTTCACACATAGATCCATTACAGAATGAAATAAGCTTCCCAGTCATGTAGTCAATTCTAAGTCTTTAGGGTCATTTAAGATAAATTATGACCAAAACATGCTCTCCACTTTTATTTAAATTCTAATTTTTTTATTCATTTTTCTCCACCATATTATTATTACTTTTTCTCTTATATTATTTTATTTCTGTTGTCCCAGTTTCTTCCTCCCTCTTTATTCTCCCCGATTTTGAACTTTCAGATACATTGAGAACCGAGGATTAAAAGGATAAAGTCCAACGCACCTCGTGTACCGTCCTGAATCCTAAAGAAGTGTGTTTAAGCGGTGGTCCTTGCACAAATCTTAATAAAGTAGAACATAAATGAAAGTTACTCGCATCTAAACTAAATGCGGCTACTAAGATATTACCCAAGTGACTTAATCAATGACCCACATTTCAGCTTTTCATTTTCACACAAATACCACAAGATGAATTTTTGAATAAAAATCAATACATATCGGATGAGGATAATAGGAAAATAGAGGAATGCACCACTAACTTTAATAATAATCAAGATAAATATTGGTCGCATGTGACTGAGGATTTGAAAGATGCTACAGTTGGTTACAATACTCAGACCTTATTTAAAAAGTTCAACGAAGTCCGCAAAGACCATTCTTTCCATAACCAACGCCCATAATTGATTTCTGCAAACTAATAGATATCCCATTTTGCAAAATTACTCAACCCCACTAAATATAAAGCGACAGAGGTCTCCATTCCACCCCATACTTAGTTCCAACAAAAGAAAACCGTTTAAGATCTATATGGTCTAGCCCTCTATCTTTTATTGAACACAACCGTTTAATAACTAGTAAAATAGCTCAACACAGTTATCATTAATTGGACATGTTTTACAAAGTCTGCCCACTCACTCAGATAGAATAGCTATGGAAGCCCAACCATTATCCGGATGGAGAAAAGACCGAGTGGTAAACAGATAATTTGGACGAACGTAGCACTCAAACTCAGTCCTTTTGTTTATGCTAAGCCCTCTTATTCAAATGAATTACTTAATTGGGCGTCCGAATGTTTACCTATTGCGGTTAATAAAAATTATTGGAGGGGTTTAATTCGAGACTAAGGTAGAAGACCGACCCCTACATAGCGCGTCCACATGTGGCGGATAGTGGAACGACCTTTAGCAATTAAGGTAAGTTGTGAATAAGGCAGTGTCAAATGAACACCCGTAGACCAAACGGATACTCAGGCGTTAAAGTCATTAACGCGTTGACAAGGCGACAACGATTATCGTTGTCACCATGAATATTATCACCAAGCAGTCATATTTAGGGACAGCACTGCTCGCCCACTGTCTACACTGGCTGCGCAAGATTGTGTTGCTGCTGAATCTAACCGTCATAATGTTAATATTCTATGTGTTCAAGAAACCCGTCATTCAGGAGCTTGTGCTATAAAATTACCCTCAACCTTCTGGCCTTTTCAATGTGATGTTTTTGGACCCACTAAATATGGTGTTGCGATCATTACGTCCTCAAGTGCGACGGAAGCTCTTATTGATTAGTGCCCTATCAGTTCTAGAATTATGACCGCCCACTTTAGACTGGGAATTTAATTTTAGGTACAGTAAATGTATACGCTCCCACATTAATAAAAATGTTTTATCAATTATTGGCAGCAACAACTAATTAAAAAAACAAATCAAATTTTATAATCGTAATGGAGGATTTTAACGCCAGACTAAGTGCTACTTGCTGCTCAACAGTTGATAAATAGAAGACTAGCAATAGCAATGGCTCAAACACTGACAATCTTAGCATTTATACCTTATATAATTTAGTGGTTACTAACACAATATCCCAACACCATCCACGTCACTTAACGATGCATAAAAGACAAGATCGCCGCTCTCAAATTGACTTTATTATTGTCTCTTATAACTGGTTTTCGTCAATTAAAAACATACGTGCATTCCATGATTTCTGTACTGGAACCTAAAATAGAAGTGATCACGGGTTATTAAAGTGCACTCACCCAAATTTCAATCCAAACGAAAGCACTTCAATCGCCCAGGCTACAAATCTATCAAAAATACGCCCTATATTCAGGGATCTTTTGAAAAAGCATATTTAAATGCTGATCCTTCCATTAACTATAATAATAAAGTAGGACATAATTGGAAATTAATTACATCTTAACTAAAGTTCCTGGATGGTCTAGCCGTTCAACGCTCAAATTCGGACCTCGGTAAGCACGGGTTCGAATCCTATCACCGGCACTAAAATGCGGGTCTACGTTTGGCTTTGCTAAAATGTCCACTGCTGGAAGATATTTCTCGTAAAAGATTCAAAGTAGCAAACATAAAATAAATACGGCCTCTAGGTTATTACCCAAAAAACTTAACATACAACCCACATTCCAGATTTCCAACTCCACAAAAATTTTATAAAATGAATTTCTAAACAAAAGTCAGTTCAGTAAATTGGATAAAGACAAGAAGCTACAGGAATACACAACAAATTTCATTGTGTCCATTATGAGAAAAGCTGTTTAAGATTCACATTATTTCGCTGCCTGTCCTCTACTAGACGCAACTATTTAATAATTAATAAAATATTTCAACCATTCCGAGATACTTGTAAGACACTTAATATTCATTGGCCATGTATTTCTAACACATTAAGAGAAAGACGATCAAAATGGATTGGCCATGTTTTACGTAGATCACCCACTCATCCAGTCAGAATAGATATGAAAGCCCATCCATTACCCGGATGGAAAAGAAGGCCAGGCGGCCAACGTGAAATTTGGACGGACATTGTAGCAGCAAACTCAGTCCTTTTATTTGTGCTAAGCCTCCTCGTCCAAATGAATTACTTATTTGGGCGTCCGTTTGCAGCTAATAGATATAACTAGAGGGTTTAACTAGGGATGTAATTAATATCTAAAATCAGCACACCTCAAGTGTCATTCATTTAGTGCCCACTGCAAAAGTTGGTTTTTGCAGACATCTTGGAATTTGGACTACCCTGGGCGATAATACCCGGTGATGTATATTCCGATGATGGTGATGACATGCCAAAATCACGTGAAACTGCATCAGGATTTCTACTAAGAACATGATCAAAAAAGCACAATCTTTGTTGCTGCCACACCAATGATGTAAGATAATGAAATTGCAGTTAATTAACTATTTTTTTTAAATACTGATCTTTCCCGTTCAATCTCTTAATACAACAACAAAAGTTAGTGGCAAAGCCACATATTCATTAATTCTAAAATCGCATAGCGGGATGCTAATGACCCTGAGGATTTGAGTAATGCTTATAAAGTCTCAATTTCCAATGATGGTGATATTCCTGACTGTTAGTCCTCCACGTGGTGCATCTTGGACTAGGTGCCCCTAGACATCTAGACTAATAACAGCAGGGTCCAAGTGCACAGCGGTATAACTGGGCTTCCGCTACGGCGGGTGGGTGCGAACATACACCCAGGATACTTAAGAGGTATCTAAAGGTATACGCATACCATATGTAGCCCTTGGGCTAAGGGAGATAACCCTGACAAAAAATCAGGCGGCCTCGTCAATCTTTGCGAACAGTGGCGACGTCACAAGGATGCCGTCTACCAGCCAAGAAACTTTGTTATTCTTCTACGTTTGTCTACGCTTGTCAAGCCATCGAAATCGATCGTTCTACATGTATAAATATGGGAAATAATGAAGAGGTGACCACGTCACCAACCAAAATGAATGAATGAATGATACTACCAAAACAATGATTATCTGCACCCAAAATCTCCGGTTAAAAATCAACAACCAAAAAAAAGAAATGAATTAGTAACTAACCATTGTTTCCAAGATAAAGTGCCGGCCAAGATTGCGTAAAGATCTTAATAGAGGATGTAAAGTAGGTGTTGTGCCAAATTTATATAAGGTATGTTGCTTAAAATTTGTTCAGCTTGATAATCTCTGACCCAATAAAAGTCCAGGTTTCGGCTGTGTACTGAAGTACTGTGCAAACCAATAAAGGAAATATTCATCGTCGTGTTTTGATTGATGTGTATATGTCTCCAAAATGATTTGCAAGTTTTCCAAATGCAGCAGCAAAACAAATTCAATAATTTACGTCAATAGACGAACTACCGTCAAAATTAATTGGAGCATAGATAAATAAATTACTTCATATTGGAGCACATAAAAATTCTCACATTAGGAGCTAACAATTACAATAACGTATCACTACCTAGTAAAATAATAACTGCTGACGATTATGCCAATTATCCCATTTAAACACATGTATACACCAAAATGTCCAATATTAAGCTAGACCACATATAAATTTAATATCATGGCAACTGTATAATTAATCTCTTAGTACAAAACTAACTTTAAAAAACTTTCTATCATCTACATATAACACAATTTTCAAAAATGAAAAAAGACAGTCAATCAATTTCCTACTTTTGAAAATGAAAAAACATTAATTAGGGTGGCCCTATGAAGGACCGAAATATATTATACAAAATAAAAACTACAAATGTACAAAATCACAGTTTTACATATATACAATTTAAAAAATTAACCAGATTGCACTTTTAGCAAAGCTCGTAATTGTTGAGTTACACCGTTTACATCTGAACGAGACGAAGATATCCAATCGTTAGGAGGAAGTGGCAATGACTCGGGTTTTGGTGCAGAATGTATTACTGAATCGCAATACTTTGCATCATGTTTAAAACTAACATTGTTTCGCAATGAACAATTAGAATGTGATGGATTAAACCGGACAGCGCGTGCAAAACGCATAATCCCAAACTAGCTCCAACAAACAACAAGAACAAGAAAACTTTACCGCCAAAAATAACATTACAAAATTAAAACAAAACTATTTTAAATAATAATATTTAAATTTAAAAATACTAAATATATTAATTTTAAATTACAAAATTTTTATTTAAAATAATTTTAATTTTAAATTTTAATTTTTTAATAATTTTAATTAGAAACAATAGGAAACATAAACTAGAAAACAAATTAAATTTGTGTGTTCTCGTTAATTAGAGAGAAAATTGTAGTATAAAATTAATTAGTACACAAACCGCTGGTAAGTTTAAATTTAATTTAATAAAATTTCAAATTTTTTCTGTACACAACGCTTGAATGGGATATATCTGATAAATCTGGTGAATGTTAAAGTCACATTTAATTGGCTGTTTTTATTAGTTTTGTTTGTTTATTTTATTAGTTATTAGATATTTAATAAGATATTTAATGTTAAAATTTTTACTTTGTATCATTTTGCGATGGAAAGTGTATCTATTATTGACTGGTGGCGTCGCCGTTATAATTGTTTGGGAAACGTACAAAAAGCTATTAACAAAATTGAACTAGCATCTCATGTTAATTTTTCTCACTGCATAATTAAATAAATTGTAATATCACACATTGTCATTATACATACGTTTATTTTCGTTACAGCAGATGCTAAAATTAAAGATTACAAAGTACTGGTTAACGGAAAAGTAGGTAAATTAATATTTTAATATTTTTGTTTGCACTAAAAAATACGAATTGTACAGTGCAATTAACTGTACGGTTGATAGAAGATAAATAAGTCGTTTGGAAACCAATTTTGAAGAACAATTATGAATACTCACAGGAATTAGCTTTTATATATCTAAAACACCGAAAATTGTTGAAAAAAGGAGAAGATTAAATAAAAGGAAAAAAACACAAAATTACTCAGTTAGTAATGTGCAAACATTTGTTTTAAGACATTTTAACAAAAATGATACATAAAGAAATGTTTACAATTTTATAACAAAAACGGGTGAAATATAATTATACTGCTGGTTTAACTAAGACATTGTCTTGTTTACAAAAAGAATAATTAGTGGCGTGTAGACGGAATACAGACAACATATATTCCTTTAATTAATTTTTGCCACTATCAACAAAATGTGTTTAACAAAGTGTTTTTTGAAAATGTATGTTTTGATACAAGCTATAATACTGATAGAAATAAGTATCTTTTAAAATAACGTTTTGTAACTATTTGTTAGTAGCTTTAGTTTTGTTCCCATTATGCACTCTTTGATACAAAACGAAAAAGCTGTAATACGTATCTGTTACATATCTGTTACATATCTGTGTTACAGCATTTCTAGAGGCTGATGAGTGACACTAGAAAAATACAGTCGTGTACGATAGACTGTTATCCAGCCCTTAGTCGCGCACTTTGTGGAACATTCCCGAGATGCGCAGTAATTTTGTTCTGAGAGTAAAAAAGTTTAAAAAAATATAATTGATGTACTAGTTGAGAAATCTTAATAAACAACGCAACGTTTCTGGAGCGGTTGTTACGTTGACTAGGAGCAGGTAAAAATTGCTACACGCAATTTGGGAGAACACGCGCAGTTGTTTTTTAACAATAACAGATTACAGGTTGGTATACTAGTTAAGTAGGAGTGAAACTCGTTTTGATTATCGATTCAAATGTTATCGGCATTATTGATAAAAAAAAACGAAAAATATAATAAAAAACTGAAGTTAGAAAATAAATATAAAATATATTAATAAAAATGAATTAAATAAATTGGAAGGCAAGTTATTTAAGAGAAGTTGGTTAGAGTACATTAGTCATAGGAACGCTTAAAGGAATGAGTTGATTGAATATTAACAATCTTTGCCGGAATTTGTTCTTGGGATTTATGACTTTATAGGAGAAATTGTGTAGCCTTAACTTAGTGCTAACTCTAGATTTACCGAGTTTAAAATTATGTCCCCCGAGAGAGTTCTGAGCTAAGGTAAAGAAAAGATTATGTAAACCAGAAAAAATGAATTGATGCATCAAGATAAAGTCAACCCTGAGCCGTATATCGACTATTGGTAATTAGGTTATTTATTGGGGGGTTCTGTTGTGAACTTAATGTCTATTTTAGTTATGTACAGTTTTAGATTGGTTTTATTTAGAATTAAAAACGTTTTTTGAAGGTTTATTAAACACGAAAATAATCCAGAAAAAATTACAATTAAACACATAAAAGTAATTAGTATTAGAACCGTATAGTGTTGCGACTAAAATTGTGAAGTATTAGTTATAAAAGCAGATATCACACGTTTCTGTGTTTTTCTTATAACCAAATAATTTACGCATATATTTGCGATTGTTTAATCTAAATGTACGTAAATTTTAACGTTTATCAATCTGATGGTTCACGTTTTTTGTATAAAAAAAATTGTTTGCGTAATTTTTCTATTTAATATATTGTTTTAAACAAAATTCCTTTTTAAAAGAATTACGATTAAAATAGTTTTTGATTAAGCATAAGTTAATTGTACATTTTTTGCAATTATTCAAAACTGATGCTTAGGATGAGCTTATAATTTATATTATTATTATTATTTATGGTAATAGATAGATAATTGAAATGTCCAGTTTTAACTAACAATGCAGTTATTTCTTTTAACATATACCTATTAATTTGTTGTTTAACATTTTTGTCTTTCAAAATAAACCATAAAAGTATTAATCTGTGAAAATATATAATATCTTCATAAAGTAGTTACTATACTAATTGGGAAATTTTTTATTGTTTTTTAGGTTGTAAAGATTTGTGCTGCAATTGTGTTACAAATGTTTTATAATTTGATGCAAAATATTTGTGTCGGATGAGTAAACAAAAATCTGTAATGTTTTATGTTTTATTAACAATCAATACATTATGTTAAAACGTCGGCTTTCCGTTTGTTTTTTACAATTATTGTAGCAAGATATAATGGTTTGTATATAATGCTTAATTTTATTAAATGTATATTTTATACAAGTTATGAGTATTTTATTGCTTTACTTTAGAAAAATCTACAGCTACTGTAATGTAGGCTTGTCAAAAGTAACAATTAATAAGGTTATTTTAAATGCAAATGTTATAGTAAATACAAACAAAATTTAGTAATTAAGTTTTTAATGTTATCATTTAAATGTTTTACATTTACATATTTTAGCAATAAAAAAGTAATAATTGCATTTTAAATAATAAGAATATTAGTTTCAAAAACGCTAAGTTTTTACTAAATTTAATTTTGGACTTTTAATAAACAATTCTATAATTTATTTACTATTACTGCATGCTTATTGAAAGCAATTTACAATTAATGCTATAATGTATTTTTAAAACTGTAGACGTTTTATTGCCAAAACGTAATAAAAGTAATACTTTTATTGTCATCTACTTTACGCCATGAACTTTTATTTATATGTTGGAATGGAACATCTTTATTGCTATTGTCGAAATAGCTTACATATATTAATATTTGAAGCAATTAAAGAGATCTGATTAGAAATAACCACTTTACATAACACAGGAAATAGCTGTATAGAGGAATAATACCGAAAAATTTTCAAATATTTTAATTGTTATAGCAGGTTCATTTCGTTACTATTTTCGTATTTTGGATTCCGACAAATAACCCTCATTTTAAAATGCAATCACTATCCAAAACATCATACGTTTGTATTGAGCTATATGACCTAGCTATATGACCTAGCATATGACACTTATTGATTGTAGTTCTATGTAGCATCGACCTACTGTGTTAACAAAACATTGTTTAATGCAATATATGTAAAATATATACTATTCTCTTTATAGATTTATCGTAGTCACAACGTTTATGGTGAGTCAAAAGTTATATCTGCAAATCGTCAATTCTGACTTGAATATTGTATATAGTATAAATGTTTTGGTAATTGAGTTATTGGAATCTATATACAATGAGCTAAAAATAATTTTGGTAACAGAGTTATTTTATTTTATATTAGATTATGGGTCGATCGTTTGAGTTTAAAGTAAAATATTACTACGATTATAAAATTCTGGTAAAGATCGAAATATTTGACAATTTTTATTACAATTTAATAAAAAATAAGGAATTATAAGTAATATAATTAACACAATAATTTCTATTAATACGTCTCAGTTTATAATCAGTTTGTAATCACAAGCCGCAATAATGTTGTTACTTCTTGTACACAAAAGTCTAGCGTTGTAAAAGTTAGAACAGTTTAATACAAAAAACATTTTAATTACATTCATTTTGTTATAAAACAATAATTAAATAAATAAATATGAGAGTTTAAATCATTCTGTGTTTTCCATTCCATTTAAAAATAAATTCTGTAATTTCAAAACATTCAATATTACTTCAGTTTATACGGAATCTATACAATACTTTCAGTGGCTATGTTATGTTAAGATAAATAAAAAGTACATGACAAAATTTTAACATTAAACTTATAAACCAAAATCCATTAAATTATTTTTTTATTAAGCATTTTATTAAGAAAATTCTTCTCAAGTCATTTTTCAGATAATTATGTTTTACACTTTTGACTACTTTTCCCATGATTAGCAGTTATTATTGCTTATTTTCCATTGGCTTGCATCATCTCCTCCAAGTCACCTAACTCATAATTGAAAAACTGAGTTCACACATTCACAAAATCATCCTGTCCTAGTTAGTCTACCTTACCTCATTCTCATTGGTTTAATTTTACCAACAATGTTTTTGAGTGGCAAAAAGGATGTACCCCAATTTAAGTGTTAATTTTTCAGTATAATGAAACAAAATATTTATAAAAATATTTAATTTAAGGCATTATCTGTCTAAATCATTTTAACATAAACTAATTAAAAATAAACCAAAAATGTGGTTACAATTATATTAAAATACTTATTATTAAATATTTGATGTGTGTAGCAAAAACATATTTGCTGTACTTAAATAATTAGATAAATTTTGTATTTTTATTAATTATTGACGTTATATTTTATGCCAATAATTTTAATTATATTTCGACTATCATGTTTTTGCTTGTTATGTGATATTTTCTTATTAATAAAATAATAAAATAATATTATATAATGTATTAAAAACCAATTTCTTCTTTTAAATTATGTAACTACTACTACATTATATATATACATATAATGCAAAGTCTAACTAACTAAATAATATATTAAAACAAATATTTTGTTTAAAATTAGGTTATTTTAGAAATAACACATTTTTTTTTCTATAAAAATATTCGAAAAATCTTAAGTCATCTATTTTAAAAATATATTAAATTCCTTTTTATATGCATCCTGCTAAATACAAATAAATACTACATAAAAGTAATGTAGCTGTCTCACTAATTGCTGCTTTATTTATAATTAAAATTAATAATATATTTGAAGCTATAACATAAAAACGTTTTTTTATAATGACATCAAAGCGATTTGTATATCTACTATTATTAACTCAAAACCGATATATTGCAACAAGCAAAATAATGCTACTGTATTCTTCAGATAAAGCAAAAACTATCAAATTTAAGTAAACATTAAAACATAGTTCTATATTTTATTTTGTATATACCTCCTATATCAAATAAAACATGAAAAGCACTATATGAATCCAGTTTGTAGAAATAAAAACTTGTGTTTGTTACACTAATAATTAAAATTTTTTAAAACAAACTTTTATATAACCTGCAAATAAAAAATACTTTTATTTCTATAAAAAAGTAGCAGTTTATGTTATGCTCAGTATGTTATACTCTCCATAATAAAATCTTTCTTTTTTCTTTCCACTTTAAAAGCCAACCTAATTTAAATTATAAATGCGTAAAAATCGTTTTTGAAAAGAATTATTGATTGGAAGTTAATTACTTAATGTTGATCCCCTGTAGCAAAAACATATTAAATCAAATTTATTACTGTTTAACAAAACAATTCACCGTAAAACACCAAAATGTTTAATGCAAATCAGTACAAATAACCTAAAAAAGGAAACAAATAAATAGAAATGTAAAATAAAATATTACAACATAAATCAACATTAAAAACCTGAATGTTAATGTTTAACATTTAAAAACCAAAAATGTAATTGTACAAATTTGTTTATATACAACAACAAAAATTCATAAAATCTCTACCGTTAAAATAATATATTTTATTTATTTTACGCAAAATAAATATCTTATTCAATTGTTATTACTTATATATATATATATATATATATATATATATATATGATATATATATATATATATATATATATATATATATATATTAATACAACTTTAAAAATACAATTTAATTTTCCTTCCATTCTTAATATTTAATATTATTACTAGTTGTGATCTGATCCGTTAGTAATTTTATACCCCATTTATTATTTGACAAATTAAATATTACTATTATTATTATTATTATTATTATTATTATTAGTTCTTAATTAATCAAAATCATTAAATGTAGACTAAGTATAAATATCAACCACCTTCATTATTTTGACTTTAAATCAAATTGTAAATTATTATAATTAAATTAATACAGTTTAATAAATTAATATGGATATTTTATTGAATAATACTTTAATTTAATTTGATTTCAAATAAGGAATTTTGAAAACTGTGACATACACCTACAGATCATTAATTATTTTTATTGTAAACCAATCGATTTAATTTAAATAAATAATAAAAATTAAGCAGGAAAATAAATTAATAAAAATTTTGTTCATTAATTACTTTTGAGTGTTAATTAATAAATGCAAAATGATAATAAAATTAAATATGTTGTTAATTTAATTTCTGATAAGCAACATTTCAATAATTTTTAATTAGGCAATAATTTAAGCATTCAAAATTTAAACAAAACATGATTATATTTATATTTTTAAACAACATTTTAACACCTAATATTGCTTTTCTTTTTAAATAATAATAATTATATTGTACATAATTTATTGTATATTATTGTATATAATTATTGTATATTATTTTATATAAAATGTGAGCAATTGGGGTACATTTAATTTTGTACCTCAGTGTGATATATCCTAAATTAAAGATTAATTGAGCTAAAAACCAAAGTGTCAAAAATAAATTTGGAATTTTGTTTTTACTTTTGCTCATAATACCCTAAAATGTTTAAAATTATAGTATATGTCATTAAAATCATCGTCGGGGATAAACATTCTCCGCCGGTTATAATCACCCAGGGTAGTCCAAATTACCAAAAGTTTGCACAATATCAACTTTGACAACGTGCACTTAATGGACGATACTTGATTTATGCTGACTTTAAATGTTAATTACATCCTCAAATGAAACCCCTTCGATTATTTTTATTAGCTGCAAACGGCAAGTAATTCATTTGGACGGGTGGGAGGCTTAGCATAAATAGAAAGACTGAGTTCGCACACTACAATTAGTCGTGTTTGAGAAAGTGGAGAAAGAAGATGCATTGTTTAAATCTATACCTATGTTGCCTATTTGCTATAATTTTTATATTTGTGTAGGTTTGCGTTCGTTCTGCTTATGACGAATCTACCATGCATGCCAACGATAAAAAAAGGTGAGGCAGATATGTACTAATAATAATCCAAACAGAACTGAAACAGTTGCATTTTTTAAATATATTGCTATAATGATGATTTTACTCGTATTTTGATTATCAATTAGTTGACATTTTGTATAGTTTTTTATATTAACAATATATTTATTGATATAATTATAATTGTGTTTTATTTATTATCTACTGTTGTATGTAGTTTCATTGAAATTTTTATGAATTATATAGTTGCTAGATATATCTTAGTTTAATAACTACTATTCTTTTAGCTCGAGGGCTACGCATGATTTACATTTACCTTATCAATATTGCGGGTGTATACTTGCACTTAATGAACGACACTTGAGGTATGCTGACTTTAAGTGTTAATTACACCCCGAATTAAACTCCTCCAATAACATCTACAAACCTCTCCAACGGTAGGCAATCGGACGCCCAATTATGTAATTTATTTGAATAAATAAGCACTGAGTTTGTGTAATACAATGTTCGTCCAAATTATTAGTTAGTCACCCGGTCTTCTATTCCAACTGGGTAATGGTTGGGCTTCTGACTGCATGAATAGGCAATCTTCGTAAAACATGGCTAATCCATTTTAGTCGTCTTTCTCTTATATATATAGTTATTTAAAAATTCAAGTTGGTTCTGATGTAGATACAATTAAAAACTGTTTATAACTTTTGCATATCAAAAAGTTCTATCTATTAGATACAGATGTTTGTTAATTCTCTAGGTGTTTGGAGCACACAATATTTTTTTCATATAGAAAACACAGAGACACATTACACAATTGAAAGTAACAAGCAGATAATATAAAATTGAATTATGCTTTAAATTAACAATAAATTGAATTACGTTTTACCATAACAATATTGCAATTATGATTAACAAGGACTAAATTTATACAACTTAGAACAAATTAACGAATAAACATGCAAAAATTGTAAAAGAATTAAAAAAAAATTTGACTACATTTTAGCAGACAAAATCATATTATATAAATATATATATATATTCTGAAATGATAAAAATGAAACACTTGGAAACCAATGTAAACATATACTTAAAAATAGCTTTAAAACATGAATAATTTACACAATTAATTCATGTTACATTTGAAAATAAATCGATTTTTAAAAATTGGTTGATTGATGTGAAGCCAAGTTGCATTTTGTTATCTTGTACTTATTTTTTTAAATTCTGAAAATATTATATATATATATATATATATATATATATATATATATTGTAGATAAACAAGCTTCTGTCAAAATTAATACAAAATGATTCATATCATTATTATTATTATTATTATTATTATTATTATTATTATTAATTATTATTATCATTATTAAACAGTAAATCCCAGCGAGATCAAAAATTTGATAATGCATTTTATACTAAACAGTGAAAACAGATAATAACTTTTGTTACTTATAATAAGTTACTGTTATATGGTAGAAGGATAATTTTACCAATTTTGGCAATAAAATAATTAATCAACAATATTTTGAATAAAGTATTATCTAATCTTATCAAACATTGTACGATCTAAACCTTCAATACTACTGTTATTTTCACTAGGAGAAGTATTTAATTATTAAAAAAATATGAGATCAACTAAACTGATTACATGTGTACTGTATATAACTCCAATGTCATTAAGTTAGACACACTTACTTGTATAAGAACATCATATATCTGTCCAACAACCTTTTCAATATTATCGTTTACAATAACAGCATCGAATTTTCCATCAGTTAAGCCTATTTATAATTTTTGCAAAATAAAACAACAAAATAAAAGAAATTTGTTAAATATTTGAGGGGTTGGTTTTTTTAACAACTCCTCATTTATCCGATTAAATGACATTTTATTTTTGTTACCAAACTGATTCTATAAATCAAGCAAAAAAAATAGATAATGAAATAATCATAAACAATTTACAAATTTTGTTTATTTTTGACAGAAAAAGAATAGATTTAAATAAACAACATACGCATTTAAAATAATATAAAATAAAAACGTTATTGATGATAAAAAAATTATTTTTGGTTTGCAATAATTTATGATAATATTATTGTTGTTTATTTGTTTATTTGGTTTATGTTGTTTTGTGAAAGGCATTTTTATCAAGCGAACATTCGGCGAAGCAAAACGAGAGATTGTATTTAGTGCAGTAGTAGAACTCAGATCAGTGTCTATCCGGTTTTCAGTATAGGGTTCAAGCCATTACTGTTACCTCGGTACATTATTATTAATATTATTATTATTATTGATATTTTTATTATTATTACTATTACTACGATTATTATTACTATTATTACTAATGTAACAATAATAATACTTATTATTATTAATATTATATTGCTATTGTTATTATAATTATTACTGCTATTACTATTATAATTATTATATATATAAAATTTAAAGGTTTTTATATTAACATAATAAATACTTCATTGTAAACTATACTGTTTTTTCCCTAATTCAATATTTTTGACGTTTCTCAGTTTTAATATACTTTAATTTTTAAAATGGATTAATACTATGGTTTTATAGTGTTTTAGAGTATTAAAACCTATTGATCAAAAAGGCAAACTATAAATATATACTGCCGGTAATAAATATAAAATGTTTTATTTATTCTTATTCAGCTAATTGTAAAGTTCGTTTTATTTATTTATATTAATGAATTATATAAAATCTGTTTTATAAAACATTTTTTGTAATAATATTTGGAAAACAGAAGACTTGCTAATGGGTTTTTTTTAAATCAGATTGTGTAACTATTCTATATTTATTTATTAAAATGTAACGTTATTTATATATATATATATATATATATATATATATATATATATATATATAGCTTTTGAACAGAGTAAGCTTAGCGGAAGAGTTTGATTATGTTAACTGAATGCCACGCAGTAGATAAACACATCGTCTTGACAACCAGTAAAGGTGCTAGTTACCTCTAAACAAGTATGGTTCAAGTCCCACCACTATAAAATCTTGTCCGTATTGTTAAGATGTTTTTTAGCAAATATTATAAAACGTAAAAATCAAATAAAAACAATAAATAAATTCTAGTAATTCTTTCTTATATTTAATTTTTTTGCATATAATTTTATGGGGTTACTGCCAATCAAATGTGCGGTTGATTTCCCAACAATCAAAAAAAATTTTCCGACAGAAACTTACAACAGAGTAGGGTTGGAGTTTTGTATTTAAATATTGGATTAAACGTTTGCGTTTAATTATGAATATTAAGCATTTATGATAAAAATTTAACACTGTATAATACCATAATGCATTTCCGAGTGTGCCACTGCCAAGCGCTGCAATATGCGATCTTCGGTTTCTGTCGATCTAGACCGAAGGCGTTTTTCCTTGATTGGTTATCAAAACGGCGTTTTTTAATTTGAAAGAAAAAACAATAATAAATTAAGGTGTATTGGTTGACAAAAAACAAAACTAAATTACGTAATAATTTTATTGTTTAATTGGCCTTATTTCTCAATGTATATTTATTGCTAAATGATTTGTGCTGGAAACTAACTCTAGACAAAAGTCTCCATTTAATGTCAGTAAAGGATTGTAAACGCATGCCTAGCCAGATACAAGTATAATGTCTTGGCAAATTGTTAGTTCAATCTTGTGTGCGTTAAAAAACACTAAATTAAAAAACCGACTGCATTTCACTTATATCATCTTCACACTACCAAATAATGTGTGTTATAAACACGTTTTGTCTTTAAAACTAAAAACACTTTAATTATCATTATAACATATTATTATAATTATAAGCTACGTTATAGAATATAAAGCATTAAGTTAGACGTTTTAAGATAATTATTAAATTTAAATACTTGGGTTTGTCTATTTTCTAAACGACATTTTCGTATTGATTTGTTAGACAAGGTTAAATAACATTTAAAAATTATTTTTTTAATTTGATAATACCTTCAATCAAATGTTGAAACGTTCAATCAGTATATTTATTTATTTATTGCTGTTTTAAAAGTTTATTTTTTTAATCAATTTAGGAAAAAGAAAAAAATTACCTAACCAATAATATCTTTTTTCTGGAAAATTAGATTTATTGATTATCATATATTTAGATGATAATTAGCGGTGACAATTTGCGAATAAAATTGGATCCAAAAATAATGTACAATATTATTCTTTTTAAAGAACAATATTTAATTTTATAGAAACATTATTTTACCCAATATTGTCAATTTTTGTTTAAATGTGCTATTAACTTTCATTGGTGGGAAGGGCTATATAAACAACGCCATTCGACTCATAACTTCCACCTTCTGGCAACTACCATTTTGGTTTTCTCTTGTTTCCCACAATTTCGTATTTTGGTCTGTAATTTGGTATTGAACGGTTTTACAGTGTTTTGTGCTATCATCCATTTTGTATTGGATAACCGATACGAACATCTAGATTTTTGAAAAATCGACTAGTCCCATCCGTGACGCTTACCAAGCGATCCAGCCAACGTAGCTCATCAATCGAACCAATCTCTACAGAAACATTTCTTCATTATCAACAACCAAATGTTCGTGTTATTAAAAAATTGCAAAAAAAGATATTGTTTTCGTTTCTGCCAATTTTATCATACCGGAGTAATATGAAGTAACTAAGACGCTTGTCCTCCAATTGAGTAGATTCTAAACTCATCATCAGCACTAAATACGAGATCGTGTCTAAGGTTTTGTTAAAAAATGTCGTCAGTCAAATATTCAACCAATAACAACTGTAACGGCAAAAAATAATTATTTTTTCTAATGTATGGAAACGTAAACTGTGAAATAAATTCCGTTTGTATATTATCTTCAGTCACAAAGATAAAACGGCCAAAGCAATGTTTACCTGCAGTTGCAGTGACAAATATACTGGTTGAACAACTCGTCGCTTAGCTGAATGGGCCAAAAAACACATTCCTAATTGGATCCATAAAGAATCCAACTCAAACGAAACACCGAGTTAATTTTAATAATTACTTTAAAGTGTTGATAATTGCTTGGGTGTTTAATATGCTAAAAACACTTGAACTTGTTCACATTCACACATTAAAATCCATTTTGTGTGTACAAAAACAAATTTAGCTTGGACTGAACAAAGCATGTTGTGTGTAGTTATTAAGGTTAAGTTAATTACATCATTTATTATTTTCATCTACATATACTGATTTTCTACGTGTTTGTGAGTAAAGAGAATGTACAAAATGGAAACATCTCACAGTTTAGGTCTTTTATTATTTCTATTTAGAATTATAAAGGTTACCCAGTGCTTTGAATTTATTTATTTATTATTACTTTGAATGCCTTACGAGAAATGTCTTCGA
Organism: Cardicola forsteri; assembly: GCA_025895645.1. Taxonomy (NCBI): domain Eukaryota; kingdom Metazoa; phylum Platyhelminthes; class Trematoda; order Strigeidida; family Aporocotylidae; genus Cardicola; species Cardicola forsteri. Next base: position 209,177 of record JAKXYG010001110.1, read on the forward strand.
TTAGTAGACATTTTAGCGAAGCCGAACGTGGGCCTGCATTTTAGTGCCGGTGGTGGGATTTTAGCCCATGCCTACCCAGGTCCAAGTTGAGCTCTGTACTGCTAGACTATTCCGACAAACTAACAAATGTAACAATTAGTTGTCTTGCATCAAAAATGTTTTTTACAGTGTTAATGTATGTTATGAGACAATTAATCGAACTCGACGCTTAATAAATTGTGCGTCGTTTAGTAAACAATACAATACGTACTTGTTTCTCTATTTGCATAGAATGTCAATGTACACAATTCTTCCATTGTTGCAAACACTGGGTTGAAACATCCTATGTTTGGACAGAATTTAGTTTGATTTATTCTTGTATGACACTCACGTAAAATATATAAAATAATATCTGCTACGATTTTTAGGCTTGTATAAAATTAATTGATTTTTGTAACATTGTATTATCAGTTTTTTTATTATTACTTATATCTATGCTTTAAGAATTTTTTATTCAAAAATTTCAACTAAAATGTCATTAATACTTGTTGCCTTTTTATCATATAACTGTTAATAAGTTAAGAGAACTTGACTTATTAAAAGTGCTTTTATTGAGATTAAATGTAAAAGCTCAAGATGTTGTGCATAATAATAAATAAAACATTTTTTACTATGTATCTGTTAGGATGGAATAATTTTGACTAAGATGAGGAGTCCACTGAGTTTTATAAAATGCTAAATAGGGTTGATTTAAAAAACCTTCTTTTGCATCATTATTTTTTCTTAAAAATAAAGTCTAATTTAATCATGTTTCCTCATAAAACGTTTTATATTTTATTTTCAGAGTGATCAGTTATATCAAAATTGACAAAAAAATTAGTAACAATTGTCTTATCAAAACGAAACTTAAATAATTAAAACAATTTTTTTTAATTAAATCATTTGCAAAATTGATTTATTATAAAATTACAAAATATATTTATTAATAAATTATTAATGATCAAATTAAATTTTTAAATTATCGTTACAATTTACCAAAATAGCGAATGATCGTGGTCTTATAAAGATGCAAATTGGATTGTATGACGTTTTTTGCATTTTTTCTACTCCTTGAATATCGATGTCCATTAGACATATGCGACCTTCGTTGTGAGCTTTAGTCAATTGTGTTTTGCTACAAAGGCGTTCAATATAAATAAGAGTAAATTTGAATTTATATATCGGATTAAATTTGTAATGAAATATGATGTATCGTTATTTAAAGGTCTTTAAACGTAATAAACATTGTAATTCTTACAATGTCAAATAACAATGTAATTTTTTTTTCATTTTCATTATTGTTATTATTATTATTATTATTATTATTATTATTATTATTATTATTATTATTATTATTATTATTATTATTATTATTATTATTATTATTATTATTATTATTATTGAGTTGCTATAATAAAACACAAGAAAAAAATTTACAATTTGTTTGCAATAAGCCAACCGTGATAAGCAGAGTCATACTTCAATTATATCTAACTTTGCAAAAAATATTACAAAGTTACATTCTATTTTCTTTAATGCAAACAAACTTTGTTACATGTACTTGTAAAACAATTGATCTAAAAATGATAAAGAACATGTTTGAATAAAAACTCCAATTTTATAGAAAAAAAAATTAACAATATTACTCAATAACTTATCACAGTCATATCATTAAACCAGAAAATTATAAAAACACTTTAAGAATTTTTATGTCTACGTTGAGTGTATGCCACTTGCTATCTGCTGTAGTTTAGTTTAACTTAATTTGGCTTAACTGTCTTAAAAGTATCATTGGTAAGTTATTAAGACTTAGTGTAATAGTATTAATATTAATAATAGTATTGTGCCGGGGTAGTGTAGCGGTAAAACGCTGGACTCCAACTTGTGTGAGTATGGGTGCAATCACCACAACCGGCACTAAATGCGGATCCACGTTTGGCTTCGCTAAAATGTCTACTGCTGAAAAATATGTTTTCCGTAAAACATTTAAAATAGGAAAAACAAAATAATTGATAATAATAATAATAATAATAATAATAATAATACTTATAGTAATAATAATAATAATAAATTTAAAATAGCGAACTTTTAATTAAAGAACTGAAAACTACTCAATAAATTATTTCTAAAATCTACAAATTTATTGACATCCCAACATACCTAGATTTAAAAAAAAAAACTTTTATTGTTACAGTTATGTTGATCAAACAACTATATTTGGTTCAAATTCAAACTTAAGTTTAAATTTTCTGTTTTAATTTAAACTAAAACAGTAATATTTTTTTCTAAAATTCTTGAAAATGTCAACAACCTAGTAAGAAAACTATTTATAATATCTAAATTTTAAATTGATAAATAAAATAATTTTTTATTCATTGTTTTCTAATTTTATGTTTTTTTATTTTATCGATCGATTTGATCAAACCAATCAAATTATTGGTAGATTGCAGTTATCACGTATGGTTTATCAATCAGTTAATTTGGACAACTAAGCACCAGCCATAAACTATTATGTAATGTTTTCACTGTAACTTCTTGTTAAACGACTTCTTGTCAAATGTTTAGAGGGTATTAAGATTAAGACGTAAAAGTAGCTATTCTACTTTTGCAGATATATATTTTATTAATGTTTTTTATTAACTGATTGTTACTGCTTCAATTTCTGACGGGAAACACTAAGCAAATCCGAGTGGGGGTTCCCATTTATTACCGACAGTGAAACGCCTAACTAAATTTGAGTCAAGCGCTCTAGTCAACCACGCCACCCTGATTAAATATAACATCATAGAATAAATTTTAAAAATGTAGACTTATGAATACGGTACATTTACTATTTTAATGACACTGGGAGAAAGAAATATATTATTTAAATATATATATATATATATATATAGTTGTTACTGTTTAATTTTTTTACTAAAATTATTTTTTATTAAGTGGATATTTAACCAAGCTAAATAAGAGCATCTAGTACCGGTAATAACACTAGAACCTATACCTACTCACTCCCGAACTTATCGTTGTACTCCTAAATTACCCCGGCACAAAATATTGTGCTTTAAAGAACAGGGGGCAACAAAATTTATCCATGTGATTGAACTTTAAATGTCTGGCATTAAACACTTTTCATATTGAAAATTAAGTCTTTTTTGACTATTTTTCAATCCTGTCATAAAAATCATAATTTTGCTTTTATTGTCATAGTTTACAGCAATGGCACTATTGATTTTTAAAAATATTTAGGCTGTTTAATTTGAATTATAGCTATACAATAAGTTAAAATGGAATTATATACAAGATATTTTCATGTATTGAAATGCCATTCATGGAACGGTAGTGTTAAGTAGTAACAATTCCGTTACAGCAAAAAATTCAAACTTTAACATTTATTATCTCTATTGGAGTGGACACGTTAACAATGAGAACACAGCTGGTTTAAAAATGCATCCAACATATCCACATAAAAAATCCATTTTTAAAAATATACTAACTTAACTAGTGGGTATAATTTAGTAAATATAGACTTTAAAGCTAAACGCTGTCTTATGTTTCTATTGGGGATGGCTACGTTAGTACAGTGTTAGAACCAATCCTGGATGAGCATGGGTTTGAGGTCCCATCACCGGTACTAAATGCTGACCCCTGTTTAGATCTTTACTAAATATCCATTTGCTACAGATTTTTCCCTTAAAACAATTAAGTAGTAACGGCCAAAACAATGAATCAATTAATTAGTAAATTAGATTATTTTAAAAAATGAACACTATACAAACGCTAATTCTATATGACAATTACCTTGTCCCGTAAAAATGTCCTGAAAACATGGCATGTTCCACAAATTCATTTTCAGCTGTCAGTTTGTCAAATTGTTGTTTGGAAATAAAGTAATAATCTGTAAAGTGTTTAAACAAAAAACATATATATATATATATATATATATATATATAATATTTTAATTTTTTAAAGTTAAATGTTGAATATAGAGAAGTTAGGTATGGGCATGAATTCGATTTCCATTACCGGCACTAAATGCGGGCCCACATTTGGTTTTGTTCAAATGTCTACTGCTGAAAGATGCTTGTCTTCAAACATTCAGAGAAGCAAAAATATATAATTGTACATTTCAATTTTAGCTGCGAAAATTTGGTTCGGTTTTTGTCTAACCTCGTCATCGGAATTATGCTAACTTTCACTTCTTTGCGATTAATTCGTCAGCAATTTTATTTTTACAAAGATTAGATTTCTAATCTTGAGTTTAAATTCTTCTCATTTCTCAACCGGGCTTGGGATTAGCTATTATTATTTCTTAAAAATACTTAGACCTGTTTTTATTTACACACTGAAACTCATTGTTTTTTTAAAAATAATATTTTGAGTATTTTCTTAATGATATTAAAAATTTATTTTTTGTTTATTAAAAAAAATTATTATTTAACTTAAAAGCAATAAAATATAATTAACACAAGTTTAGTTATTTGCTACTTAGGAGCAGAAAATATAATATGTTATATCTTCTTTATCACAGGAAGTGTAGTTAATTTTTTATTACAGAAAAAAACATCAAAATTATGTTTTGTAATAGTAAAATAAAATTGTTTTTAATACTAATTATTTTTAATTGCAGCTATTAAGACACTGACTTAGAAGGATTAATATGTTGGTTAATAAAATACGTTGCTGTGTATAAACATTTTTGTACAAACTTAAAATTTTGCAATTGGAACAATACATATAAGCAACAAATATAAAATTAGTTTTATAGAAAGTATTAAATAACCCTTATGTAAAAAATTATATTAACTAATTTAAACAGTAGTCTTTTTCTAGTAAAATATATCAATATTTTTAAGCTAAAATCTATTTTACTTATGCCGGGATTACTATTGTTTATAAAAATAATAATTTTTATTGTATTTTTACATAATTAATTGCTATTGTATTTAAATTTATTTTGTTTAGATTATATATACATATATATATATATATATATAATACAAAACTCTTTTGTTTTTAAAAATAAGCATAACAACAACAACAACAACAAAATCTCATTGGCATTGGAGATTTTGCAAATCAAAGATTGAGCTTCTTTTCGGCTTTCACTGGATAACAGATCCAGATACGTGCGATCACTTTTTTGCCGTTGTTTGTCGGAATGGCGTCCTCTTGTACTGTTTCCGTAGCAGTATAAAATTTTTACAGAGGCCAGGTTACTAATTTTGCGCGCAAACCCTCCTCCTTTATCCAGGCTTGGGACTGGTTAGATTGAATAATTTCTGGTTCAAACTAGGCGGAGTATGCTAGCACCCATTCATCAAGTAGGAATCTAGTAAAAACCCAGTTATACCGCTGTAAATTTTGTCCCTGCTATTATTAGTCTAAATGTTTATGAACACCTAGTTCAGGATGCATCACGTAAAGGAGAAACAGTCAGGAATATCACTATCATTAGAAATTGAGACTTTATATGCATTACTCAAATCCTTGGGGATCAGTACACTCAGTACACTCAAGGTACCGAAAATGTACCTCCAGATATATCAATGCAATATGTAATCACTTGATTAAGAAAACATTTGATGGCATTATTATATATTGCCAACATAAATATCCTTAAAGGAATGCCGCACTGTAGGCAAGCAATTTTATTATTTTCTCAAATTTATTAGTTATACCTGGGCTAAAATAAAAATAATTATATTTTTAAAAATCGCCATTTAATAGTTCTAATATTAATGTTATTTATTTTATTTTTTGTATAATAAAACTTAACATGTATAAGCATATTTAAATCAAATACATATTTGTCTAAATCAATTGTTTTGTTAAAATTTAGATTACATAAAACTATAGCAGTATTTTAACCAAATACATACCAAAACACCTAACCCAAGTGATTATAAACACGATTCATTTTATTTATTATTTATTATTTTAGAGTAAACTGTACATAAAACAATTCATTAACCGTAAAAATTAAAAATGTCTTGCATTTTTAAATATATTAGACGTTATATTTTACATTGGTAATTTTACTCAATCTTATATTATAAATCAGTTAAAGTTTTATGCAATTTTTTTTAGTTACATTATATATTATAAAATTATACTTGTATTTTAATTATCACATAATATCGTACGTTTTATAATTAAAGTAACGTCTTTATTGTATGTTTTGTGATTGGTACAAATGTTTTAGTTTAGTAACTACGGTTTCAACACTAATTAGTTTAGGAGTTATATGTATATATATAATGTTATAAAGAGAAGAATAGATAAAATTACTTTGTATTTGGAACAATACACAATGTTTAACGGTATAAAAGTATCCCTAAATTGTGTACTAAACTCACATTTTGGCAAAAGCTCATTTTAGTTCCACTAAATGCAAGTCCTCTTTTAACTTTACCAAAATGTCCCATCAAACGTTCAACCAATAAACCTCAAAAAAGAAAAGAATGGAGCACAAAATAACAATGTCTCTTCAACAAAATAATTTTAGCACATTAAACACTTTTTAAACTGTAGTTAAACAAAACGGACAAAATAACAACATCTTGGTTATTCCTTTTATATAACTATAAAATTTATTTCAATTATCTAGATTTAATTTCTAATAAGAACTAGATGTTTAATTATGTTGGTGTAGAGGTATTTTTATTGTCAGTACTTAAATAGAAACCTCTCTGACAACGTACACTTGCTCCTAAAATGCTTTTTTCTTAAAACATTGAAATAATAGAAGACAAATAATTACATAAATTACCCTGTCCGTCAATTTCATCAGGTCTTTGTGGTCGCGTTGTATCTACATAAAAAACACACAAATAACGTTAAATTAAATACAAATTGCTTGATAGTGCAAATCATTATTTTAATTGTAATTAGAATTAAATTAGTATTTTTTAAAACAGAGTTATATATATTTGCATAATGTATATATATATATATAATATAATATAATATAATATAATATATATATACATAATATTATATATATGTATATATATATCATATATTATATATATATATATATATATAATATTATATATATATATATAATATATATATATATTTGTATAATATAATAACATAACATTTTTTGGTCACACTATTCTACACTATTAAAACTGATCTATCGAGGAGCATTTGGCACAATCTAAGTGAATTTATTATTTGTAATATTATAGTATTTTGCACTATATTTCCAAATAGGATAAAACATTTTCTAATTGAAAAATACAGCTAATTGATAAATTCCCTATGTATAATTATTTTTACTATTTTAAATGTTTTACGGGAAACATCTTTCAGTAGTAGACCAAATGTGAGTCCACATTTAGTGCCGATGGTGAAATTGAAACCCATGTCCACTTGATTCAATTCGACTGTTGTATCACTAGAGTTTCGGTTAAATTATAGTTAAACTTTAACACAAACCTTTTTAATTAGTTATTATTATTATTATTATTGTTGTTATTATTATTGTCATTATTACTAAATTTAAAATAATTTTAACAAAAGAACATGTTGCAATATTTCCTTATTTTGTTCAGTGTAAGTACTCTTTCTAGTTGCACATATTTGATTGATTTCAAAACATTTAGATGTATGTTTTGCAAATTGTTTTTGGTGTTATTATTTTGAACAAAGCATATTTTCTGTTACAATTTCTCTCGGTTCTAAATAAGTGGATTTGAGACTAAGATTTAGTAAAAATTCTATCAAGGTTAAAATTTAAACACGCATATTAAAAAATAATTTAAATTATTTTCTCAAAAAAAGCACTTTAAAATATTTTTATAAATTTTTAACGTATAATAAATTCACTTGGTTTGAGCACTGCACAGGTGTTTCAATTTTACTTGGAATTATTAATAATCTTATTATTATTTGCAGTCTCACAAGACCTTGAACCAACGCCCTATTTAGTCTCAGGTTGTAACCTTAGTCACTAAAGTGCTGGTAGTTGAAACGTACACTGTAAATTTATTATTTATAGTAAATTTGATGAATGCTAATTCCTTAGTGTCTACAAATGCTGTGTATTACTTTTGCTAACAAGCCAGGAAATGTGCTAATTAGGGTATATTTAACTTTAATCGACTTAATAAAACAATAAACTAGAAAAAGCAATTCGTAGTACAATGATTAAAACTATTTTTCCTGTTGCTTTTTCAACCATAGTATATATTTTTTAAAGTGTCATCCTTTCTAAACACAAACGTCAGATCTAAACAAGCTAATTTACGTTTTGTAAAAGTTCTATTAATAATAAAATTTAAACATTTATTTTAAATACAATTAAAAAAATTTGCTTGAAAATGTGTCAATTTGAGTATTTTAAATTCTATTCTACTTATTAAAACAATAAACTAAAAAACCAATTATTGTATTACATATTGTTACCACTAAATTGTTTTATTATTTTCTCACAATTACACGTATCATTATCACTATTACATTATGTATTATTATTATTTTATTATTATTACAAAACCCTTTTGTTTTAAAGAATGAGCATGGGGCAATAAGACAAATTATAAATATATATATATATATATATATATATATATATATATATATATATATATATATGTGTGTGTGTATGTGTGTGTTTTCACTTGACTTGACTTTTCATCATAAACTAACAATTTGTTATTTCTCGATAATTAATTTAGCTGTAACAATTAATGGTACTCAATGCTTGTACAGCATAACAATAAGTATATATTTGCTTCATTTAACAAAACTGTAACTATTGTTATTACTATTACTATTATTATTATTACTACTATTAATAATGATAATATTATAAGTATATTTTGTTTTACTTCTGTAAGACTGCAATAAATATAAAAATTTGTTTTTTTTTAAAATTCCATTATTCTGTTAATAACCAATTATAAAATAATTAAAAGTTTGATAAAAAACGAAAATGGATAACAAATTATATCTTATTGTGACAGTTAAAGTTGATTCGTTTCATCTTATTATTTTAAAACTTGTGTTGGCATGTGGAAGATTGAACGTTTGTATGGATTTCGCTTGTCATTGGAATCATGTTTTTATTTTGTATCCGTGGTATCTTGTTATTTCTGTTGTTTTTAAAAAAGCAATGTTTTTAGCCTTCCACTTTAACCCTTCCCCTTTCTCAACCGAAATCGGGACTGGTTAATGTGGAGTGAGAAACGGTGGAAAATTATTGAATCTTAATTAATCTTTATTTTTGATAAACTTTATTTCAAAATAAATATTGCAAATTAAAAGTAATCATTAATGATTTAAAGAATTCTATATTTATGTTTACATTTATTTTAAATACATTACTTTTTAAATGTAAAAACAGTACAATAGTCATATTTATAAATCAACACTTTAGAAATAGTAATTATGCAATGTAATTTACACAATTTTTATAACAATTTATTTATTATTAATTTATATGCTAAGTTTTATTTTTTAAATGTTGTTTAATACTTCAAATATAATATTAACCTAATAATTGACTCATAGTATAATAATGTTTAGAAAACATTTTTATATTACTTTTGTTCTTTAATTTTTAAACTTTAGAAACTATATGTATAATTATAATAATGTTTGCTAACTTAAATTATTTTATTAAAATAATACTAATGTTTTTTAAATGTTGTGTCACTTTTTTAAAATTCATCGTTGACTTTATCTTGATTCAAATTGCTGGCTTAAGAAATTAAATTTAAATATTGCACAAGTAAAAATAAAAAAGCCAGCTTTCCGGAAATTGCCACTTTACATAATTGACATTAAGTTTTTTTAAAAATATGTTTACAACTTGTGTTATAATAGAATTGTCAAATTGACCAAATAATACGGATAAAACAACTGTACAATCCTCTTGGTGGTCTAGTGGTACAGTGCTCGACTCTAACCCAGATGAGAATGGATTCAATTCCTACCACCGATCCATTAAACGTGAACTCCCGTTTGGTTTTGTTAAAATGTTTACTGCTGAAAAATGCGTTTTTCCTGTAAAATATTTAAAGTAGTAACACTAAAAACATCAGCATTTAAAGATTCGTTATATTTGTTATTCGGTGAATGTAACATTAGTAATATTAAATTTTCTCAAAGTATACCAAAACAAAACATTGATAAACATATACAAATTGATGAATTATTTGTTTAAAACTAATTTAATTGTATTCTTACTTTATTTAAAAACATAACAAACCTTGTTTGGTTAAATATGTACTTAAAAAGCAACTACATTCATTAATAAAGTATTTTTTTAATGTACAATAAAAGAAAACTTTTGCACTGCAGTATAACTTAGCTTCCGCTGTGATGACTAAATTCAAGCATACCAACAAAGTATTTAATAATTTCTTAAAACCATATGTAGCTTTTGGACTATGGGAGATGGACCTGAAGAAACATTAGGCGGTACCGTCAATCTTTGAAAACCGTAAGGCTATCGGAATAATACCGTTTATCAACCAATAAACCTAGTTTTTACGTTAGTAACGCTTATAAAACCAATAGTGGCAATTGTTTATTAAGTTATATTAATATTAAAATAATAATAATCGATTAACTATACAACTCCTAAGCTAATTAGTGTTAAAAACGTAGTTATTAAAGTAAAACATCTGTAGCAATTACATAACTCAAAAAAAATACTCAGTTTAATCACAATATATACAATATTATATAATAAATAAAATACAATTACAATTTTATTAATATCTATTGTTATTATAAAAAAATTGTATAAAAGTTAAACTTGTTCAAAATTACAAATCTGGTAAAAATTATTAATACAAAATATAACGTCAAATATGAAAAAAACAGTACACATGGAATATTTTCAGTTACCAAATGATTGATTGAATAATAATGAACAAAATGTTTAATAATTAATGTGATCGCCCTTCTTTTTAACCACTTGATCAAGGCGGTTGGAACGCTGTCGATGAGATTGTTGATATATTCTTGTTTCATCTCATATTGAACAACAAACTGAATACGATCACACAAATCCTCAATTTCAGTATGCTTATTGATGTTGCGCTTTAGCATACTGAAAAAATTTTCAATAACATTTATGTCCGGACTGTTAGGTGGTAATTGAATAAAAGAAATTTTTTTTGATTTTAGCCCTTCTAATGTCTAAATGTAAATATAAAACAAATAAAGTAAACCTAGGTAAATATGACATTACCTTTTTGGACGTATGACATGGAGCATTGTCCTGAAAACATTAGTAAGCCCGGTGTGAGTGTGTTGCATTTCATTATAAAAACTTCCTTCATTAATAAAACAAATTTTTCACTATCTAAGGTACCGGATATAATTTTCCATTTAATAGGTTCATTATACTTAATACCGAACCAACACATCACTTGTCGAGGGTGGGCTTTTTTCTAACTACCGGAAGTAAATGTTTTTGAAAATTAGGCCCGCATAGTACTTTATTTTTATATCCAAATGGTTCATCCCGAATCATTGTTTCATCAGCAAAATATACCGAGCGCCAATAAGACAATCTTCGTTCAATCCACTTGTTACAAAACATAAATCTACATTCTTTTTGTTTTTTATTAATAAATGGTTTAACTATTGGCGATTCACGTGTTAAACCAAATTCTCTTGAACGGCTTCTCACCATTAAATAACTAAATTTTTGTAAATTATCTTTTACAATATTTGAAATGGGCTTGTTGTAATTTTTTTTTAATTCCATTAAAATTTTTCGATCATCTGTCTTACTTGTTTTTCTTTTTCTACCAACATTATCATAGTTTCTTGGTTTTTGTCCATTCAAAACACGATAAATTGTTGTAAGACTTACTTTGTACAATTTTACTAGTTGTTTAGGCAAAAATCCGTAGTTTTTTAATTTTTTTATAACATGGTGTTTATTGTCATTAAGATGGTAATCTTTTCTATCGTTGGTACTCATTTTACAGAACGAAAATAAATAACGAAATTAATCTGATTCTCAAGGTCAATTATAATTTAAAATAAAAAAATTTTAAATTATCTAAAAAAATTTATTTACAAAAAAATAATAAATAATTTTTTAAATATATTTTTAAGTATTTAAATTTTAATTTTAATTAGCATTATGACGGTACAACTGGATCAAAGTTGAATGTTTAAATTTTAACTATTAAACGTTGTTTATTTTTAATGAAATTAAGCACACAAATTAATATTCGACCAATTATTATAAAAATTATATAGATTTAACTTATTATCCACGCTTATATGACTGCTGTTTTTAAAATATGCTATTTTGGCCGACTGAGCGTCTTTAAATAAATATTTCTAAATAAATATAAAGCATCTATTACATATTTTACATTATTTTTAATTCTTAATATTTATTTTTACTAAAAAGTAATTAGAGATAACAAATTAATTTATATTAATTTTTTTCTGAATTTTCATCACTAATTTATTCAGTGGCTGTATATATATAGGTTGGTTGACCATAGAAAACTTAGCTAAGAACTATTTGGGAAAATCTAATTAAAGTAAATGTTTTATGGGATAAAACAAACCGTTTGGCAGAATGTTTAAATACATGGAAACATTTTGTTGTTTCATATTCTCTTTGAATTACAAGACTTTATTGTTATTGTTGTTTTTTTTTTGCAGTAATTTTAGTAGTAAAGTAAAAGGGTTTTGCAACAATAATAATAATTCCCTAGTGGTCTAACGGTACAGCGCTTCACTCGAACTTAGATAGACATGGACTAAATCACTACTACCGACCCATTAAATGAGGGACCCACATTCGGCTTTGTTAAAAAGTCTACAGCGGAAAAATGCACTTTTTGTGTGAAACATTTAAAGCAGTAAAAATAAATCAATAATTAAATAATATATAAGTAATGATAACACTTACGTGAAATGCAATATCGAAAAAAATGAGGATATTCACTCATGAGCAGCTTAATAGACGTTGTCTTACCACAACCAGAGGGTCCACAAATAATGACTGGACGGGAAATGTCGAGGGATTCATCAGTCATCGTTTTTTTATATTTGATACAATTGCTTTAATAAATGAAAAAAATGGAGAAATTGTAACACTTACTTTTAAAATATAATTAATGTTTAAATTGTTTTTTAAACAAAAAGTTTGTGTTTTAATACTCAAGTATTTTTTAGATGCAATATTAAGGTTTATAACTTATATGTAAACATTAATGGTAATAATAATAATAATAATAATAATTATTATTATTATTATTATTATTACTGTTTTTTTAATTATTAACAGTAAATATATGCATAATTAGTTTAGCAAAAAATTAAACAAACCTAGATTTATTTATTTTTAATTAAATTAATAGGAAAATATAAGTTATTAAAATCTTAAAATAATTATTTCAAAATGTTTAGAATATTTAAATAAGATGTTATAGGTTTTAATTAGATTATGCAAAATAAGTAGTTAAGATTTTTATTTAATTTTGAAAATAATAATAATAATAATGATTATTATTATTGAATGCATTTTGCCAAAACATTTTAATTATAAAATTAAGAATAAAGGAATATTTGTTAAAATAGTTGAATATTAAATTATTTATTAATTATACAGATAACCGTTTTTAAATTCACTTAAAAGCAAAATAATTAATAGAGGTTTTCAAAAAATACAGCAATTTAAAAATACCTTACCAAAATATTTAATTATTTTTATGTTAAATTTAAATATATGTTGATAAATTAACTTATATAAAAATTACTTTGCTTTAAAATTAATAGTATGATTTAAAATCGTATTGACGTTTATTATTAATTGTATTTATTATTGTAGTTACCAATTTAACTTTAATTTAGTTACGTCATTTTTCTTTTACAAAAAATACACTTAAACAATAAATAAAACTTTTTAAGGTGAGGATCTTTCAACATCAAAATGTGCCGGGGTGGTCAAGCGGTATAGCGCTCGATTTGGTCCTGGGTGAGTATGGGTTTGAATCCTACCACCGGCACTAAATGCGGGCTCACATTCAGCTTCGCTATTATTTCTACTACTAAACAATGCGTTTCCCGTAAAGCATTCAAATTAGCAAAATAAATAAATTTATGTCAGACGTGTTTATTGCACCAATTTCGATTAAGCCGAGTTTACCTGTTTTAGAACCGAATACGCATTTGTTTGCAACAACAAATTAAGTAATTTTTAAATCAACAATATTGCAACATTTGTATATATAAAAAACAACTTTTAAACTGTTGTTATGAATTAAGATTAATTTGTGGGTATGATATGATCTTTCTCATATATATATATATATATATATATATATATATATATATATATATATATATATATATATAACCGGTCTCAAGCCCGTTTGAGAAAGGGAGAGAGTTTAAACACAAGATTAGCAACCTGACCTCTGTAAAAATTAATATTGCTAAAGCAACAACAATGAGAGGACACCATTTTATTTCAACGACAGCAAAGAAGTAAAAGCAGCATGATTTTGATGATGGAGTTTGGCGAAATCCAAATGGGAGTTTAATCTTCAATATGCACAATCTTTAAAGGCAAAATTTAATAGTCAATTATATAGAACAATCTTTTTGTCAACACGCTTTCCGGAATGAAAGAGTTTTAAAATAAAATAATACAAAATTTGATAAACTGGGTAGTTACGAGTTAGTGCTCAATTATTTACATTAAATGTTGACCCTTATTTGGCTTTGCTTATTATCTACTTGCAGAAAAATGTATTTTGGAAAACATTTAAGGCACTAGGAAACAAATAAATATTTTTTGGTACAAATAAATGTACAAATTAAAAACTTTTATTTATAACCAAATAATTTATCATAAGCAAAAAGATTTAGATCAAACGTCTATGAAGCGTACACAGTTGATAATGGAAAGCAAAGTTTTTTAATCCAAATTATTTGTTTTACCAACAACTACCATTTCTTTAAACTGGGTTTTTATCAACATTTATTTTGATGACCAAATTCAGCAAAATAAAGTGTCTAATATTAACTTTTTTTGATGAACAATTAGTCGTTTAATATTGTGTACAACTTTTGTTTTTAAGCAGTTAATCCTTAAGTCAACACGAGGTAAGATGGTAGATGTTTATTATCGCCGGTATCATAGAAGTATGTTGAAGATTACCTGGCGCAATCACATTTCAAATGATGAGAAGAACTGACTCTCGTTCACTACATGACATCATTACAATTAGACGAAGAAAATTACTTGGTCAAATTCTAC
>JAKXYG010000659.1:0-15089 GCA_025895645.1 Cardicola forsteri
TAAATGTTAATTTTTGATAATAGAAAATAATATTGTTTATTATTTTGGACTTCAAAATATCTTCGTCGATTTTCACCGCTACAGATTAAAAATTAAAAAAACAGTAGTACAAATAATGGGATCAAAATGAAATAAAATGTCGTATGTAGTACACATGTAATTTTTTTTTAAATTCAAAATTACTATACATTAAATAAGTTATTATAAAGCACAGTTCTTACATTATATTGTAAGGTGTCCAAATTAGTTCACATAAATGCGTGGGTGGAATAATACCTACTTTACTAGGTTTGTTAGTAGTTCAATTTTGTTTAATTCTGGATTTTTTAATATTCTGGATAAGTATGACAGACATATGTTTTTGTATTAATAAGTTTTTATTTTTATGTACAGGTAAGTTATTTTTGTTTTTTCAATAGCTTTAAAATTGCGTGTAGTGGGTGATTGTTATTACTTTTGATCCTTGATACTAATTGTATACAGGATGTAAAATGTTTATTAACAATATTAAACAATTTTTTTAATTGGTAGCAATTAAATGTTCTTATTATTTTTTACTTTACCTTAATAATGCCAAAAATATGTTAATTGTATTTTTCCATATTAAAAAACTTGTTCTGAATGTCCATTTTAGAAAGAATATCAGCATATTTCACATTTTCACAAACATTACATGTTTAACATTAAAATATTACAAACTTTATATTAATTATGCAATTTAATTAAAAATATTTAATATTAAGCTGTATATTATAATTTAATAAAATAAAGATATTTATTTTAAAAGTGTAACTATTATCTTTGCATTTAAATATAAATGTATCTAAAATAAAAAATATTTACCCTATTGTATAAAATAAATAATTTTTGAAAAATGCTAATTTTTTTGCATTTGTTGTTTTTAATTAAAACGATATAATTTTTAAGGAAATTTTTTGTTAAGTATTTTTATAAAATAAGTTTTAATTTTTTAATAAATCGTTTTACAAACAATTAAAAACACTTACACAAAAAGCAATAGCAAAGTATACATTTTATTTTTAAAATTCAATATACTATTTATTTATTACAATAATACAATTTAATAGCAAAAACAATCAATTTTACAAATATAAATAACATTGTTATTTGTCAGTGTGTTTTATTGATATTGTGATGGTTCACGAATAAACAAACGGTAGGTTAACGTTCCTGTTTCAACCAAACTTTTTCCAATAACATATCTAAAACCAATTGTGATATATAATTTTATAAACTTGGTTTAATACGTATTAAAAATTTAATAAATATTTAATAATTAAATGTTTTTTGTTTTATTAATTTAAAACACTTATATATATAATAATTTTACAAAAAATATAGTGTTATTTCTGTGAAAAGCTTTGATAATAAAATAAAAAAATTTAGAAAATTATCTGAATTAATATATATATATATATATATATAAATTGTTATTATTAGTTTTTTGTACACTTAACTATTATTGTCAATTTGTATTTAACATTTTGATCTAATAAAACAAAATAAAGCAAACTAACAGCTGAACTTACAAACTTTGACAAAATTTTGATCTTATTATTAAAGTAAAAAAAATATTAAAAAATATATTGTTTAGTAGGTTAAAGTTTTATTATTATTAAAATGCATATTATTAATTTTAAAAATTATAATAATTTGTTTAACTTTTTATACTTAACAATTTTAATAAAATAATATTAGGCAACTATTTGTGTGTATATAAAGACTACATTCGTGCATTCACTTATATTACACATAATATAAACATTTGTTATTTAAGTATTAAACAATGTTTAAAATAATAATAAATTTTAATTTATATTATCTGAATTAAGTACTAAAAATGTAAAAAAAAATGTTTCTACCTTTATGCGTAATTAATATTTCTATTTTTGTAAACACTTACAGTAAATAGAAACATAACATATTGCTCAAACTACATTTTACTGATTATTTGTATTTATATTTTATTTTTTAAGTAAATATTTTTGTGTGTCTGCACACATATTTTTAACTTATAAATAATTAAATTTAATAATTAATTGAAGTAATTAATTGATAATGCATAAAATTGCAACAGTAAATAATACATACCAATTTTCATATGTAATTTTAACTAAAACTGAAATAATAATATTGTAAGTGTTCAAATTATTAAAATTAATTAATTAATTAATAAAAAATATACTGTATAATATTACAAAATTAAAGCAAAAACTAATATTAATATTTTTTGGTTTTAACGTACCTTCTTCAAATAATGGTACACTAAAAACTGTAAAAATAAAATAAATAATAATATATTTTTTAAAATAAAATTGATTACTATATTATGTTAAAATTATAAATTAGTTATTTTTAAATTTAACACAGACAAATTTTATTCTTTTCCTTAAAATCTAAATAAGGTAAACTCCGGAAACAAATTTTAAACTAAAACTTTATACGACATTAATTTTTAATTGTTTATTCCAAAACTATTTATGCTGGTCAATTAAAGCAATTAAAGATGGTAACATATAGGTTGTTAAACCACAAATAACTTAACTAAAAACATTAAAAAAGATTTAATTAATATAAATGTTTTATAAAAGCAAAACAAAAGTTTGGTAAAATGTATTAGTAAAATTAATTAAATTTTAATGTTTATTGTGTTTATTTTCAACGTTTACACGTGCATTTTCTAAACAAAAATATAATTTGCTACTATTATTAATATATTATTATTACTATTATTATTATTATTACTAAACTAAATTTTAATTTCTCACTAGAGTAACATTCAACTCAGAAAAACATTTTATTATTATTAAAAGTTAAAAAAACATAATTCAATATTACTATACTTTTAATGAATCATTATAAATCACACTTAAATTATGGTGTAAAATGTCCAAATTAGTTCAACTAAATGCATAGGTGCAATAATTCCTACTTTGATAAGTTTATTAAAAGTTTAATTTTGTTTAATTTTGGATTAATTAATGTTTTAGATAAGTATTTAATTTGTCTTGCTTTTATGTGCAGGTAAGTTCTCCTGGTTTTTTCGAGTACTTTCAATTTGTTTAAGTTGTATGAAGCGGCTGAGTATTAGTTTATTGTATGGTCAATTAAAAATAAATAATTTTATATAAATAATATGTATAATAGTTACATACTGTAAATGTTATTATGTGTTACCAATGTTTTTCTAGTTTTAGTTTATGATTCTTATAAAATTTATTTTACACTAAAACTAAATTTAACACAATGTTGTATAAAACCTTTTATTAACTAAATCTAATTCCATTGTTTCACATACATGTAATTAGTTATTTTCTTGTATTAAAACTTGTTTATTTTTTAGAAAAAATAATTGTATTATAATTATTAAATATTAAATATTACAAATTTTTAATAAAATACATTTTAATTACATTTAATTAAATTTCGCCAAAACTACTACTAATAAAAATATAAAATTGACATTAATAATAATAATTATTATAATAATAACAAGTTATAAAAAATAAAACTATTTTTTATATTTATAAAGAAATTAAATTATTTGTATTAATAATATGTATGTACAAATTAATAGTTGTTATTTTCATATTTTTATATATTGCAGGGGTGATCTAGCGGTACAGTGCTCGAATTTGGACCTCGGTGACCATGGCTTCGAATCTCATCACTGGCACTAAAATGCGGACCCACGTTTGATTTTGCTAAATTGTCTACTGCTAGAATATGTTTCTTGTAAAACATTTAAAATAGAAAACATAAAATAAATAAATAATAAATAATTTGAATGTACAGTTAATTATTGATATTATATGTTGAATTTTTAATTATTAAATTAAATTTAAACGTTAATAATAAATATTGTATTATATAACGTTTAAAATGTTTAAACTTTTAAGAGTTTTAGCATATCTTTTTATTTTTATTAAATTAAAAGTATTGCTATTAGTTATTGTAAACTATAATATGTTAAACAAATAATTTACAAGCACAAACCTTAACAGATTTGTTTAATTTACTAAACTTATTATCATATATATTTTTTATGTTTGCTACTTTGAATGTTTTACAAGAAACATTTTTTAGCAATGAACATTTAACAAAACCGAAAGTGGGCCAGCATTTTAGTGCCGGTAATGGAATTTAAAACCACGCCCACTGAGGTCCGAATTTGAGCGCTGTATTGCTAGACCATCCCAGCACTTAATATGTATAACAAATAAAAAATAGAATCCAAAACAATAGAATTTTTATTTAAATTTATTAATAATTATTAGTTTTTATACTATTTTAAAAACAGTCGCAATATACAAGGGAGATGTAAATATTAAAAACACTAAAATTGTAACTAAACATACATAGTTGTGTTTTGCTTAATTAACATTTAATTTAACCCCCCTGTTTATTTTGGCTATAATATTTATATTTTTAATATTTTTAATTGTAATATATAATATATATATATATGAATTAAACCCACCAAGTTTTTACTTAAGATTTGTACCGCTAGAATACCCGGTATATACATATTATTATTATGATTACAAAATCCTTTTGCAAAACCCTTTTAGCAGTATAAATATTTTACAAATGCCAGGTTACCAACGTTGCGCTTAAACCCTTTCTTTTTACCCAGGCCTAAGACTGGCTAAATTGAATCATTTCTGATCTAAACTAGGCGGAGTTATATATATATATATATAAATATGTAATTTTGTAATTTTGCAATTAAAAAATTATTTTACTTTGGATAAACTTGGTGCAACGCCACGGTTTAATTAAAGTAATTTTTGTAATAAAATATATTTTGTACTTTTTCCTTAATTGTTAGCCAAAATGTTTTTACATACATTTTGCAATTTATAATTTTGTAATATAAATGTATTATTTGGCAAACTTTAAATGTTAAACTTAATTAAATTATATTTTTCAAATTGCAAATATTTTATGCGTTAAACAAATTTTAGTTTGTACAATAATGTTCACAATGGTTTCTGTATATATCAGCAATAAAAAAACATTTTATAAAACCGTTTAACAATTTATTTATTATTTATATTGTTAAATTTTTGTCTAAAAAATTAAAAACCTGCATTGTTAAACAAAATAATGCACTCAATTGTTTCCTTGTAAACACACATATTATATAATGACTCAATGATAGATTAATTTTGTAATTTTATCTTACATAATTTTTTATAGTTAATAACATAGTGTGTTTGTGTGGATAATGTGTGTATCTTTATACTAAATGTACCTTTAATTAGATATTAAATAAAATAATAATACAACAATACTAGAGTTACTTTATATTGCCTAATTGTGCAATAAATTAATAAATTAAATTTTGTTCTAAAATTATTTAGTAATGCAGTGCTAAACCCATTTTTGGGTAGGCTTTGGTTTTAGTGTTATTTCCGGAATAAAATGCGGAGCCCTTTTTGGTATTGCTAAATATACATTTGAAACATTTTCCCATTTAAGCATTTATGCAGTAACAACCAAATAAATGTTTAAAAAAACATTTGTTATATTTTAATTATGTGTTAATTTTAAAATCTGCAAATTACAATTTTTTTTTAATTTTAATTTTTGTTATTTTAAATATTTTACGCTAAGCGCATTTTTAGCAGTTGACATTTTAGCAAAGCTCAGTGTAGGCCCGTATGTTGTGTCGTTAGTGGGGATCAAACCCATGCCTAGCAAGGTTCAAGGCTAATGCTGCACTGCTATAATTAATAACAAAATAAACGTGTTTTTTAATAATATACAAATTTATGTTAACAGTGTTAATTTTTTATTTAACATTTATTAAATTTAAAAGCGCACATATTAACATTATTTTTATTTTTAATTTTCTTATTTTTAATTTACAATACTTAGTTGTAATTTATTTACGGTATAATTTATATACATAACATATATTATTTAGTGTGTACTAATGTTTTGAATGCAGAAAAAGTATTATCAAAAAACAATGCTACACAAATGTCATTATTGAAATAGTAACATTAATTATCTATTATTATAATTATGTAAACAATTTTTGTTAAAATAAAAAATATATAGTTTAAATATAATGTAACAGTTGTATTAAAACATTCCCAAATATTATCAAAGTGTATATTTATAGTAAAAAAATAAATAAACAAATTTATATTTTAATTTTTTTAAATAACTAATGTTGTAAAATACTAATACATTTTTAATGTAACAAATTTAACAATACAAAAACACCAATTATACGTAATAATTAAAATTTAAAATATACGATTTTTAATAAATATGGGTATAAATTAATAACAAAGTTAACTCAACAAAATTTTAAAAATAAATTTTATTATTAAAAAGTTTGGGTTTTAAATACCTCCTATAAGTTTACAATTTTATTAATATAAAATACACACTGCAACATGTAATAGCTGTTATATATGTTTGAATATGTATTATGCTTTAATATTCTCCATAATGTGGTGGAAATTGATAAAACAATCTATTCATTAAAGTTGCCATTTCAATTGCAGATTTTAAAAGACCTTTCCTAAAATAAATTATATATATATATATATATATATATATATATATATATATATATATAACGTAAAACTAATTTAAATAATAAATTTAATTAATTTTTAATATTAATAGATTTTTTAAATTATATATAATTTACAAATATTTGTAATGTTTTATTGTTATTATTATTTAAAGTTATATAATATTATGCAATATAAAAAATTGCATTATTTTTTAATAATTTTCTTATAACAAATACTTTTTTAGGAATAGAACTGTAAATAAATTATATAGAAAAGTGAACAAATTAATATACAAAATTTCTTACGTAAATGCAACTCCTTTCCTAAATATTAACACAAAATAATTCAACATTTATAATGCATTACGCAATTGAATTTTATACAATTATATCCATACATTAAATTATTAATCCATTTATAGCTAACAGCAATATATAAATTGATCATTGTATAATTAACGTTTGTTACACAAGAAAACATATAAACAGAACTTACTTAAATATACATGGTACATTTACTATTTTATATATTTTTAAGAAAAAAATATTTTATTAATGCGTATAGTGTTAAATTAATTTTATTTTGTTGTAATTAATTAAATTTTTAAAAATTAACATTATATTTTTTTTAATATTATATTTAATTCATGTTTAAATTTTATTTTATTTTATAAAATTTGTGTATACTATAAACCATGTTAAACAATGTATAAAAATTTTACATTTTAAAACAATTATATTTACTCAGTTTATCTATTTTAAAATCTAGAAAATAATATATTTATTTGTAATTTTTTATCTCGTACATTAAACTCAAAATGAAATATTTTGTTATACATTTGACATTTTTTAATATTCTTAAAATTCAAACAATTGCGAACAATTGTTTTATAAAATCATGAAATAACCTAATTAAATTTATAGCAAAGTTTAATAAGTTTATGTAATTATTTTTATATTTACAACTTACCAACTATATAACAATATTGTAGAATACAATATTTGTATTGTAGAATAACAATATTGTAGTAATGTATACTTTTTACATAAAGTAATTGTTATGATTAATTTACAAATAAAAAAGAAATAAAGTCATACTTACTGAATTCTACTTTATTACTTCCATGAATATTAGTTACGAAAAAACTAATTACAAAAATTATTACTTTGATATCCATTGTTGTTTTGAAGCAAAAGTTACTTTTAAATTTGTAAGCATTATTCTTTAAATATGTATTGATAGACACTTTATAAATTGTTTTACAGGACATTCACACAAATGTGCATAAATGTAGTCTTTTAATTATGTGATTTTGGCTTATTAACCAATGTTCTTTTGTTATTGCCGACACTTGCTTTAACCAAATGTTTAATTAATTATTCGTTACCAATATAAATATGTTACATTGCATTTTATTTTTTATTTGTAATTAGTTAATGGTAAATAAACAATACAAATAAAATGTATTTATGTATATAAATATCTAATAAATCATTATGTACTAAGATGCTAAAAATAACTGGTAGCAGACATTTAATTAAAAAGGCATTGATTCAGGTTTTATTACTAGTGTAGAGTCTTACCAAATGTTTACTTACAAAATACAGTTATTAAAAAAAATTAATAAAAATATAAAATTAACATAATTTTTTTTAAATAAGTATACTGTTAATAAACGGGTAACAAAATGTAAATTAAGTTTAAAAATAAAACAAAGTGTTAATATTTTTATTTTAAAACAATGTTTATATATATGATTAAATTTTTTTATGTATTATTACTATCTTTTGTATACAAACAAAATGTATACATTTTAAGAATAAAATGTTCAAATAAGTAAGAAAACTATAAATTCCAATGTGTTTATGTTTTATAATACAATAAAATACATTTAATATGTATTTTTTTTTAATATTATTAAAATTATTTTTATAACCAAATTAAGTTTAATTTAACTAACCAATACTTTTTGGAAACTGAGTCATTTATAAAAAATGTATTGAACATTGTCAAAACAAAACACAATTTAAAAAATCAAATAATGTATTATTAATTTAGTTTTGTGAATCTTATAAATAAACAATCTTAATTAAAATTTTAAAGCGCGATTTATGTGCAATTAATGAATATTAATAATAATATTTTATAATTATTTAACTATTAATTAATAATGGTTAATTTTATACTTAACTATGTTAACTTCGATTGTGCACAAAAGTAACTATTAACCTATCTTGTGTATGTCTGTTACTGTGTTTGC
This sequence comes from Cardicola forsteri, assembly GCA_025895645.1. Taxonomy (NCBI): domain Eukaryota; kingdom Metazoa; phylum Platyhelminthes; class Trematoda; order Strigeidida; family Aporocotylidae; genus Cardicola; species Cardicola forsteri. The sequence continues at coordinate 8,821 of JAKXYG010000659.1, forward strand.
ATATTAGCATTAAATTAACTAACTAAGTTTTTACAAATTAAGCAAATTAAACGTTTTTACCAATTTACATCTAATATTTTAATTAAAATGTATTATTATATATTTTAACAGCAATTCTGTTACTTTTAACATAATAAAACGGAGGTGGCTAAACAAACTGCTCTAAAACAACCTTTTTAAAATAATTGTGCTTAAATTTTAAAACATTTATTTAGTAAAATTATCTCAAAAATTAAAAAACTTAAAACAAAATAATAATAATAATAATAAACTATATATATAATATTTTAAATTTTTTAGCACAAAAACTTTAGTTAATTTTTTATTACAAAATAAAAACACCAAAAGTATATTCTATAATAACAAAATAAAAAATAATTTAATATTAATTAATCTTAATTGTAGAGAATAAAATAATAATTTAAAAGAATTAATATATTGCAAATTGAAATTAGTTACAGTATATAAAATATTTTGTACAAATTCAAAATTTTACTATTAGAAAAAATATTTAAGCAAAAAATACTATAATGGTTTTATAAAATCATATTAATTAAATTACACAGTGGTATTTTTATAATAAAACATAATATTTTTAAAGCTAAAATGTACTTTGTTTATACCAGATACACAATTGTTTATAAAAACAATAATTTGTTATAATTTTACAAAGTTAATTGCAATTGTATTTAAATTTATTTTATTTACATAAAAATCTAAATTTAAACACAATACAAGTTAAAATAAAATTAACTATATTTTTGAAAATATATTATAAATATTTATCTTGTTTTTGTATAATAATGAATATGCATATTTAAATTTAAATTGTTTTTTTGTTAAAATTTAGATTACATAATACTGTATAAACATTTTAACTAAAAGCATAAAAAAACACCCAAACAAAGTGGTTACAAACATATATATATATATATATATATATATATAGGGTCAAATAAAGTTTACATATAGAAAATAGTGTCTAAAGGTTGCACAAAATAATGATCTAGTGTAAAAATATTAGGAAAATGTAATAAGGTTTACAGATTTTTACTGTTTACAAAGTATTTTTTAGTCATTTATAACCAAACGGTTTAAAACAAATAATTTATTTTTTAATTAGCAAGTTGATACTGGATTAACTTACAGATTTATACTATTAGAAATTTTACATATCAAGGTAATAACTTTATTTTATTAACAGTTTTTGGTAATATTTTTAAAAACATTGTTAATAAACTGCTTACGTTTTAACAAAAAAGTTATTAAAGAAATACATTTACTATATATAACACAAAAACAGTTAAATTATTATTTAAAACAGGTTACAGAATGGTTCACAAGTTAGGTAGAAACTAATCTTTTTTTAAACCTTGGTTCAAATGTATCAACATTATTATGCTAAAAAAGCAAAAATTAAACACAGATATAAAATAATTAAAACATTAACATACTTATAGTTAGTACTAAAAAATTAAGTAAAATTGGCGTTTTCTTTAATCAGATCATAAAAAGTTTTAAATTACACAACAGATTAAACGTTAACCATCTTTGAATGTAGACTGCTCCAGATATTGATAACTTTTTTGAAAAAATAATACAGTCTTAACCTGGAATGTACTCTGGGTTTAGTCAATTTAAAATTATAATTTCTAAAAAAATTTGGTTAAAACAAAGAAGGGAAAAAATCCAGATGATGAAGATTAATAAAAAACAACAACAAAATTAATTACGTATAACTGAGATTTGTTGCAGTAAAATTACAAAGTTTTTTGTAGAAATTTAAGTTTACTTTAATACGGTTTATTAAGCTTTATTAAACAATGTAAAATAAGCATAAAAATAAAAAAAAATTGAAAAATTAAACAATTTTTTAGGACATTAAATAAAATATAGATATAATTAAAATAAGTATTTGAAGTATTTATTTTTTTAAATTATTTAAATACAAAATTAGCAACAGATTATAAAACAAAGCTACATTCCTACATTATATTTTTTAGATAAATTTATTAAAAACAAATGTATGTTTACATTTAACTTTACTAATGTTTGCAAAAATATAAATAAGCATAATTAGTTATTAAACATAATTGTAATATTTCTTTAGATTAAATATGTTATTATTATGTTGTTAGTAAATTTGTGGAGCAGTTGTTAATAATCAATACATGTTCTTGGTTAGATATTAGCAGAATTATATGTATGTTTTAATGTCCAATGCTTTGTTATTTCAAAGATACCAAAGTCTGATTAATCTAAATTAAAAAGATTATCAATTAATCAGTAATTATATAAACTCCTAGTAAGTCGGAAAATGGAAAAACACGTGGTAACTAAATAATATATATATTTCAACAAAACTTTAATTGATGCAATACGCTTGCGTGACGTTAGTAACCAAAAGTTGCTGGTTGTTTGTGTTTGTTTTTAATATTACGCGTTTTTATTTTTAATTGTGGTTTTTGGTGTTTTGTAGTGTTATATGTAAACTATTTTTGTTTTTGTGTATTTTTATATGCAATTGTGCAATTTGTGTTGTTTAACTGTCTGATCCTATACAATCAGTTTTATGAATCTTTCTTAAAATATTTTACATTTTTAACAGATTATCATTTTGCTTTGCATTGTGACATTTTGTTTATTATTTTTACTACATTTTGTTAAGATTTTATTGATTAAAATAAGAAATATTTAGCCTTTTATTTGTAACCGGCGGGTTGTAGTAAGTCGGTAAAAACAGGTATGTTTTGTTTCAAGTGTCATCTTTGGTTTTAAGCAAAGTGTACAGAGCTATTGAAAGCTCATTACTACAATTTTGTAAATAGTAATAATAAGTTTATTTATATAAATTGTCTCTAATCCGGTCATTATTTATTCATTTTTTTTACATCTGATACTAAACTAGATAAGCTTATCAATATTTTTAAAATGTTAACTGCTAGCAATTTAGTACTCAAGAAGTCTGTATAAAAGCTTTTAGGTTTACAAAGCTTTCTTACCATTAGTTCTAATAAGAATACAAAAAAGATAGGCTGTTTACAGGCTTTTATTACTAATCCTACTTTGGTAGTAAACAACATTTTTTCTTTTCCAGTCACGAATGCAATTTTGCGTCTCTTCCAAAAAAACATTCATTCGCTGCTAAGCAATAAACTGTTAATAAAAGAAGAAAAATAATGTTTTAGTAAGAAGCATTTGCAAGTCTGCGTTAAACTACAAAGTTAATAATGCTATTAAGGCCTGTTATCTATTTATTATAAGTTTTAAGGTAACAAATATGACTTACAAGTAACCTCACATCTCCCTTCTTATAAATGTTACTTGCGATTTTACTAACACGGTATCAGAAATTTTTAGTAATTGATCTTCGGTGCGTTTCCGTTTACCCAAGTTTTAATTACATAAAAATCATCTTAATGCAAAGAGGAAAAGTAGTTACGCCAATTAAACATATCCGTCTATATTTTTATTTAAATTAATACTTATTAGATTAGATAATGACTCCTGTTTCTCCAAAATACAGAATTTTTTCTCAGCATCTAGAAGCCAGTTTCCGTTTGTTTACAAACTAAACATGCCTACCCCATTACTTTCCCATCCCACATTTTAAATGTACTTTATACTAATGCCTTTAGTTTGTTCAATAAACTTAATTAAATTAAAACATGAATTGCTTTTAATTCCTCATATATATTAGGGTTTTCTGAAACGTCGCTTTCTAATAACATTCTTAATAACAAAATTATCATTCATGGTTATAATGTTATCCGACTTGATTCTAATAGAGGTAAATGCAACAAATGTTTGTTTTATTTTAAAATAAACGTAAAGTTTATTGTTCTTACCCTATCCTCATTTACGTAACTAACTTGGCATAATTTTCTCCACTTAGCAATCAATTTATTAGCTACAAAACAAACTAATAAGGCTTTGTTTGTAGAATAAAAGAACGTCTACTCTATTTCTTATAAATATTCTATTACCTCGAGCAATTTTAATAGCATTTATTATTCTTATGCACAACATGTTACTATTTCTACCAGATTCCAATTTGGATTTACGCTTTCTTGCTCAAATCTTGTTTTTATAAACTCCCCCTTTCTAATTGATTATGTCAAACATCTGCTTTTTCTCGGAAAAAGTAATCCCTCTTTCTTGTTTTTTACTGTATATTTGACATTTTCTATTAACTTTGTACCTAATCCTAAAATCAAATTAATTCCCAATTTTTATAAAACTGATTTTTTTGGGTTACATAGCTTCTTTAGTCAAGCTAACTAGAGCTTCTCGGCTAAGGAAAGTGTTAATACTTATTATTCTTGTTTTACTCAAATTATTACCAAAGATATTAATAAATTTATTTTATTTAGCTACCTTGTCTATTCTAAATTCAAATTTACGTGTTTTTTAACGCGCTGCATTCAAATGGAAAGTAACTCAGCTCCCATATTTCCATTATACTTATTCAGATTTGCGTAATAAGAATGTAGCGTTACTTAAGACCTTTAAGAATAAACAAATCTACAAATTATTATTAAATTTAAATACAAAGAAAAACGTTTTATTTAAATTTATAAAACGTCAAGGATACTGCGGCGTTTTCCGACCATAAATAAAAGATAATATAGGTTATTTTCTCTCTTTTGTGCATTTTTAGCTTTTATTTTAAGTCAGACAACCCCTGTTTTTTTAGTACAAATAGATTTTTTTATTGGCGACACCTTATACTACCATTTGTTTGGTGCAACATTAGCTTACTAGACTTAAATCTACATCTTGTAGACCGGATAGCATTAATCCAAGAAATGAGCTGACATTCTTTTTTTATATTAGTTAATATTTTAACTATTTTATCAGTGCTGGGTCTTTACCTAATGTTTAGAATCAACTTTTATTAGACTTATTTATAAATTTGATCACATATTCCCTAATAAATTATAAGCTGATTAGTATCCTATCTGCCCCTAGTAAAGTATTAAATAGGGTAATCAAGCGATATTTAATGCACTTCTTTATTAAAAATAAGTTTATTCATCCGGCTCAACACGCATTTATGCCCCTAAGATCCTGTTTTTACAACTTATTATTTTATGCAGACAGATTTACTTTTCTTTTTAATTAAAATCTTTTAGTAGATGTTATTTATTTTGGTTTTGCCAAGGCTTTCCATAATGTTCTACATCAGCTATTACTAAAAAAAACTCACTTTTCTAAGTATTTCAAATTCCCTCCTTTTATGAATCAGGGAATTGTTACTCAACCGTAGTTGTATTGTTAAGCTTAGAAGTAATACTTCTCCTTTTTGTGACATTAGTTTAGGAGTCTCTCAAGGTTTGGTTTTAGGTTTTTTATTATTTATTTTATTTATTAATAATATACCTTCAGTATTTCATTCGAACATTCTGCTCTATGCATACGATGTAAAAATTTGGGTCTCTAACTTTAAATTATTGCAATCTAACATCTAGAATATATACAATTGGTTTCTTAATAAAAGGTTTCCGCTAAACTAGTCTAAATGTTTTATTTACTAATTGGTAAATCCAGTAACAATAGTTATTATGTGTCTTTGCCAGATTCCCCGTCTATATCAAAAGTATATATTGTTAATAGAGTGGTATCCAACTTTTCTCTCCTGGTCTAAGGCTTTTCAAACGTGTAATGGTTTTATGCATTGTTTAGACGGAATCTTGGTCGAGCTTCTCCTGATTTAACCACGCTTTTTTATATGTTATATATTAGACCTCATCTTGAATACTGTATTTAAGTCACGTCCCTTATGTTAAAACAAGACTTAGTATTGTTAGAACAAGTTAAGTGGAAGTTCACGAGACTTCCTTGAATTTTTAAACATTTCTGCTGTAGAGATAGGTTATCTAGTCTTAACCACTTTCCGTTGGCAAATAAAAGATTCTAAATAAATCTAATTTTAGTTTATCAATTAATTAAGTCTGACATTTGGCACTCCTATTTTACCAAATTAAATGATAGTTGTAGGAGATATATTTTTAAGTTGCATAAGCCCAGGAAATATACTAAGGTTAAACAGCACTATTTTTCTTATTGAGTTGATTTTGCCTGAAATAACCTTACCGCCCATATTGTTAATAATCCTAGTCTTAATATTTTTAAACTAGTTTATAAAAAATTTAGTTTTAATAATTTTAACTTATGTCTTTAGCTCTTTTATGCCCTTTTATTATTGTTTTATTATTTGTTTTTTATTATACATTTCATTTATTTATTCCATAATATTTAAGATTTAT
>JAKXYG010000658.1:0-33688 GCA_025895645.1 Cardicola forsteri
GTTAACATAAAAAATATTATAATATAATTATTATTTTGTATTTTTTAACAATAACTATAATTAACCAAGACAGTAAGTAGAATTTTATTAATTAAATGCTTCTATGTAATTATGACATAATAATGTTAGATCCAAATTCAGTGTAGCAGAAAAACTTTAATTTTGTTTAATGTGTTAACAGATAAAAGTAAGTTCATACGTAATTTAATTTTTATAATTTTTAAAATAAAAAAAATCGCAGAATAAAACAACAATCTAATTTTATTTAATAATGTAACTACATTTAATCAAATTTGTTATAAACAATAGTTGCTTTAAAGCTTTTTAATAAAGATTGCCCGTTTTATTTACAATTAACTTTTAGTTTTTAAAATATTTTATATATACCTATTATAACATATAAATATATTTTCGTAATAAAAATATAAAAAATATTTTTATAAGCATTTTTAATTTTTTAATAAGTTTTATAAAATAAGTACCTATACAAAATAAGTTATATTTTTATTTTTTGCATTTAGAAGTTATTTATCAATTAATTTTATTTCTTGTACCTTGTTTTTTTATAGGTTCTTCTTTTATTAGGGTTTATTGTTTTCATTAAGCATTTTCCATTTAGTTTTGTTAGTAGGGTTTATTTTTGTTAATCCATTTTTTTATATTGGCTTTTACACAATCCAACCATTTTTCTTTGGGTCAATAACGGTTTTTTTACATTACACTTTTATTATTTGCCATTATTTGCTTTATAACGTAGGTTTCTTTTCTACGTATAACCTGGCCGTACCACCTTAACTTGTTTTATTAAACATTTTTATAAACCTAAATGATTTTCAGTTTTTTTCTAGTGTTATTGTTTACTATTATGATTAATTTAGATACTTCTAAAATTATTGAAGCATCTTTATTACTACTAAATTTAAATTTTTCTTTTGGGCACTTTTTAATACTACACTTTTTCGATCCGTAAATCACAACCGGTTTTATTGCAATTTTAAAATTTTTTTTTCTGTTTTTGCTGTTATCTTTTTGTTGCACAAACGTTTTGTATTTTTCTCCCAATTATACCTTTATGCTTGTATTTTCATTGTTATTTTTGCATTGAACTCTCTATTTTCTTCTAGCTAAACACCACAGTATTTAAACCTTTTTATTTTCAACAATTTTAGTCTATTATTTTAATGTTTTTAGCATTTTGTTGTTGTACTTATATACACTGTCTTTTTCTTGTTAAACTTTAATTTTTTATTATTTTTCTTTATTGCTCTAACCGTTTTTCCAAGTCTTCTTGCTTTATCTCCCTATAATTACGACAAGCTTAAACGTCTCTTTCTTGTAGATTGTTGTAATAAAACGTTTTTTCTACTTGTTAAGCATTTTCTCTTTATTCCATATTAATGTTAATAATTTAGTTAATCTGTCAAATTAATAGTTTTTGAAAAAAATTATGCTTCAGTAGATATTCCGTTTGATCATTTAATATTTTTTATTTTATTTTATTTTTTAATTGCATTTTTGTTACGCTTAAATTGGGTATTTCTTTTTTGGTCAAAATATGTTATTTTATAAACTTTTTTTATTAATATTGATTTTTTTAAACTTTTATTTGTTTAATGTATATCAAATGTTTTAAGGTTTTTATTTCTGGCTTTAGCAACACTAAACAACCGCTTTTGTTTTACTTTTGCTACTGCCACCACACTTTCAGTTAACCTGTATGCTTGTTGATATTTAATTTGCTGGTTTTTAATGTTTTTAGATTCCATTTTTTTAATAATTATTTTTAGAAGTTTATTAAACTACCATATTTTACTACCAAGTTTCCTTATCTACAGATACTATTTTTCTTGATGTACAATAGGTGGCTAATCAGTCAAAATGTTACATAAAACATTTTATTTTTATTTTTTAAAATACATCATTTAACATTATAAAAATAATAAAATAACTTTACATTTAAAATGTTGTTTAATAAATATAAAAAAAAGTTATTATAATAAAAACAATAACTGCATGCAATGTCTAGACGTAAATTATTTCAAATTAAGAAAATTAAATTGTTTTAATTTTTAATATATTTATAAAATTAATTAATAAAAAAATAAATTTTATTAAATACATATTTTTAACCAAAAAATGTTTTTTTAAAATACGTGCTTACTTGTAAACAAAGAATTTGCGCTAAAAATTTGATTGGCTAATTATTACGCCATTTTATTAAACATTTAGTGTAAATAATTTTGAAACAATTTCTTTTTATGAATGTTTTAATATGCTACCTGGTGGTTGTTTTTAAAATTTAATTTCCTTATCATGCGTTATCAATTATAACTCAGTTTTATAAGCCTAAAACAAATCAAAGTTTATTTTTATGGGGCGATCAATACGATGTAAAAAATTAAAAGTTTATATAAAGGTAATGTAAAACCTAAAGTAATTGCTAAAACATTTAAATACACTTATCTACTGTTCACAGAGTGATAAACAATAAAAAACGGTGCAAAAACGCATCGACAAGTTAATGAGATAACTATTTAGTTATTATTCAACTAAATAAACACAAAACAATAAATATAAGGAATTACATAATCAACAAAATTATCGTTAAAGAAAGCAATTAAAAAACTTTCTTTAAGTTGTATACATATTTTAAAACAAGTGGAGTTTGCTACAAAGTACAATAATAAAACATTTTGTTTTTGAAAATCGTTGTACTTTACAGACAAGTGTGCTATCACTTACAAACCATGGACAAAACATTCAAGAGTCATTTATGGTAAAAATTTCCTCACTGATGACACCCGCATTGCTTGTAAAGTGGCACATCTACCCTGCATTACAGGATATTGTGTTTTAAAATACAATTAGACATTTAAATGTACTTGTACAAACAAATAGTTTAATAACAAAAAAATAATTAAAAGTAAAAAAAATAATTTTAATAACTAAATTTAAAACAAATGCCTGAAAGCATTCAACAATTATTCAGAATAACTTGCAAGTTTATACATCAAAAAAAGTAATGTATTTTTTTCATAATTTTTAATTTACTATGTTATTTGTGTATTTGAACTGCAAAAGCCAATAATCATGAATAATAAAATAATAATAAATTATAAAGGCATAACAAGTAAAGAGCTGATCTTTGTTTAGTTATCTTCCTACATTCCAAATTTAAATGCTATTAAAATGTGTTCAGCGTATATAAACGAGGGGTTACCCGCTTAAATAATTACATGTTGCTAGGAGAAAATAATAATTTTGTTATTCACAATCGTATTACAAAAGATTATATTAATACCCTGGTTAACTCGTAACCAAAAAGTTTATAAAAAGTTATTATCTACCGAGAATCAAGTTTAAAATACTTAAATAATAAGTCTGTAATATTTTTTTTATATATTGATTTAATTTATTCCATAATATTAACTTTTAACGAATTATGTGTTTTTGATTTAAGTATTAACACTAATGGTATTATGTTTTATTTCAAAAATGCCATACATTATAATTAGAAAATTTTTTGCAAATAATGTTATTTGATGTGTAATGCAAAAGTATTATCTAAGATATGTATTAGTAATAACACAAAAGATTACAATACTTCTATTTTCGCAGGTCAATCGTTACTTATTGTAAACCTTAACACTTTTAGCTGCTTTGGTAACCACGCTATTGTTTAATGTGTACTGTTCTCGCACTTGATTTAAAGATTTTCAGTTTTGTATAACCTCGATTTAAATTATTTAATCAAGTTGGTTTTTTTTAATTTTTAGAACTTTATTATTTTTCCAAATTTCCCATTGCCTTTTATCTTTGTATTTAAATTTTATTTATATTAGAACAAATTTGTGTTGCGTGGCATTTTTTTACCAATTTATGGTGTTTTCCTTGTAATAAAAAGTCTAATCAGTTAGATTTTTCTATTTTAAAAAAAAGTGTTAATCAGCGACATGTTTTGTGAAATTATACACTAAAATTATTTTGTTATTTTCAATTGTATTCTTTATTCCTATTTTCTCAATAATATTTTAGTTTGTACTACATTTCCATTTAAATCAACACTAAGTATTACTTTTTTTGTTAAAAGATTTTTACAAAGTATTTCCCCAAGATGTTTTCAAAATACATCTTTTACTTCTTTCTTATATCTAGTTTTGGGTGTGTATGCGTTAATAATAATAATGTACCTAGTGTAACACAAAAATATATATTATTAATAATATTATAAAAAAAATAATAACATAAACACTTTTAATTTTTCGAACTAGTATTATAATATTAGTGAATATTAAATAAGATACATTATATTTTTATATTACTGTAACAATTTAAATTAACGCAGTTTGTAAGTAATATTTTATTAATTTAATAGTTTTATGCAGTTGTAATAATTTTGTGTTTTTGGAATAAACAAACGTTTCAAAGTTGTAATTTGGTTAAAAGTTTTATTTAAAAAAAAATATTTACATTAGAGTTACAATTAATATTTTAGGTAACAATTAAAAATGAGTTTATTATGTTGACTACATAGAAATGTTTACAAATACAACAAATGTACAAAGACAATATACAATATTTTTTGTTGTAATATGTTTTATTTACGGTACAATTGCTTTACAAACTATTTAATGTTATGTAAAATTTTAATTTTGAACATTTTTTGTATTTATTAATGTGTTTATTTGTGCAAATATAATTTTTAAATTTACAAAGTAAAAAATGTAAATACATTTTAGATTTATTATTTGGAACATTTATGATAAATAAGCATTAATTATACTTGCATATTGCATTAAACAAAAAACATAACAAAAAGCAACTTTAATGTAAAAATAAACTTTCCCTTTTATCACACATTGGTTTTAAAAATAAACTACATTAAAATCTATTAACATGTTTTGTTGTAATATAAAAAGCGTTTGTTATATTATTATTAAACTTGTTTTGTAAAAACAACAATTTATTTTATTTATCATAAAAGGGTATTATAACATTATATATAAGTAATTCTGTTTAAAATCATATTTGCAGAGCACACTAACATTAATTAACAAGTATTGTAAAAAATATGAACAAGCGGTACCTTTTGTTGGTAGTTTTACTTATTAATATAAAATTAATAAAATTTAACGGAGAATGTTGACAATATTTTATTAAATAGAATATATTTATGCATATGACTAATATTAAAATTATAAATAGCAATAATTAAAAACACAAATTAAAATATTAAACTTTATTTTTGCAATAATGATTTTTCACACATAATTTAGTGATCTAGTAATTATTACAAAAATTGGTAAATTGTATTTACTAGTATTGTTTAAATAAAAGTTGGTTGTAAAATACTATTATTTTACTAACTTAAATAAATACTCTAGAGTACATATAAAACAATTATTAAAAATTTTAATGCATTCTTTTTTAATAATTTGAAATAACAAATAACGTTTATTATAATTAATGTGTATGTGCTAAAAAGTACATTCATTAAAATATTTAAGCGAATAACAATAATAATAATAATAATAATAATATATAATACTTAACCAGCAGCAAGCAAAAAATTAAACATTATGAACGCTATTGTATTAACTGTTATACTTATTAAATATTAATTAATAAATAATATTTTATTAATAAAACTATTTTGTTATTGGAGCATTTTAATGTTAGAAAAAAATTAATTCAGATTTAAAATTAACTTAAACTGTAGATTATAATTCTTACAATTATGTAAAACAAAAAACGTTTAAAATTAAACAAATTTTACAATTTTCAAATTCCTTTTTAAATTGTTTTTTTTTCAATAAAAAAAATAATAGAAACTAAAAATCTTTTTAAACAAGTGCAATCTACAAAATGCTTTTATTTTGTCATTAGCTCTAATTACAACAAGGTTACAATAAAAAATGAATAGCATAAGTTGTTACATTTAATAAATTATTTTGGTTTTATTAATATTAGAAATGTTTGTAAACAATCAATTTTATTTACTGCATAATGTGTAATATAATAATACATTTTTAGAAATACTAGTGTAAATAGGTGTTTTAAAAATGTTTTAGTGTTAATTAACAAACATTGTGACAAATATAAAAATTGGTAAATTTTATTATTAGGACAATTTATTTATTTCATTTATTTCATTTATATTTATTAAACTTTATTAAAAAAATTAAAAAAATATTTATTTTAATTTAATTTTATGTTTGTTATTTTAAATGTTTTACGAGAAAAATGTTTTAGCAGTGGACATTTTAGCAAAGTCGGTAATGGGATTCGAACCCATGCCCACCGAGGATCAAATTTGAGCGCTGTACCGCTAGACCATTCCGGCACATTTATTATTATTTAAAAAAAATTTATATAATTTTAACAATGTACATAATAAATTATAAAATATTATTTGTACAATTACAATCTATAATACAAATATATGTTAGCTGTTCTATCATAAACAGTAATTACAGGAAAAAGTGTTAAGAACTTTTAGTTAGTTAAATTGCATTAAAAATTAAACTTTGGTTTTATGTACATTAGAATGTGTAACAAGTAATAATATATAAATATTTTAAAATTATCACTTAAATTAGTAATAAAAACACATTTATTATACTTAATACGCAACACAAAATAGTAAATATTATAAACATAAGTATGTTATTTATTTAAATTACCATTAATGGTGATATTCCTGATTGTGCATCCTGGACTAGATGCCTCTATGCATTTAACCTAATAACAACAGGTTCCGTGTGCACAGCGCGTAACTGGGCTTTTGTTACGGCAAGTGAGTGCAAACATATACCCTGGATACTTAAAAGGTATTTAAAAGTATACCATATGTAGCCCTTGGACTAAGAGAGATAACCCTTACAAAAAATCCTTAATCTTTGCAAACAATTGTGATGTCACAAGGATAACGTTTACTAGTCAAGAAACTTTGTTATTCTTTTACGTTTGTTTTGCTTATTAAGTCATTAAAGTCAATCGTTTATTTTGTATAAATATGAAAAATAATGAAGAAGTGACCACGTCACCAACCAAAATGAATAAATGATTTTAACCTTAACTGTAACTGACGTAGACCGTAAGTAATATTTTAATATTTAAAATAGTTCATATTGTTGTAGCAATATAGCAATAACGCCATATTTTATTATGTTTTTTGAACAATACAATATGTGTTCAAGCTTTTTACATTGTAATTATGTTTATAAGTAAACATTATGATATAAAAGACTAATTATAATTTTATAATTATTTTGTTTTTACCATTATTTTAAACAAAATAAATTTAATGTTTATTAAAAATAAAAATAAAATGTATTAACTAATTATTTAAATAGTTTTTTTATATATAGAATATGAATTAAAAATATTGTTTACAAATACTATTATAAAATGAATAATTTAAACACTTTTATAACACTCAATATAAAACAGACATAAATAAATATTAAAAACAATAAAATAATAACGTATGTAAATTTTTATAAATAAATAATAAGCCAATATTTTGTGTCATTATAAATTAATTATTTTTGCAATTGGTTTACGGCAATTAGTTATTGGTTTAAAATAATTAATGTTTTTAGACTTTAAAATAAAACATAGCAAAATTAAACTAAAATACAAACTTATGTTGTATCATATTTACATTTCTTTTGTCTTTTTAGAAGTATAATTGCGCTGTAGTTATGTTAAAACCCAATAATATATAACGTATAATCAAAAAATAACGTTTTTTTTGTATGCTATGTAGTTGATAGAAAGGTTGTAGTTTAATAATTACTATTTGCAGTATTTGTTGTGAAAGTTGTAATTAAAACGTATTGTGCCAAATATAAACGAGCGATGCTTTAACATAAACTTTATTTATTAATTTAAGATTAATAAGATTTAACAAAGATTATTAGTAATATTTTATTAATTAGAATATTTTTATGCATTTGACAATATAATGCTTAAAACAATTGTATTTTTGATTAAACAATAAAATACATAAATTTAATTTTACAACTAGAATATAAATTATGTTTTTTTATTAAATTATTATATGTATTTACAATAAATAAACAAATTAATAACTTATAATTTAATTAATTAATTTATTTTATGTTTGTTACTTTAAATAATTTGCTAAAAATATCTTTTAGCAGTGGACAATTTGGCAAAGCCAAACGTAGGCCCGCATTTTAGTGCCGGTGATTAGATCTGAACCCATGGTCACCAAGATCTGAATTTGAGCGTTGTAATGCTAGACCACCCCAACACATATATTATTACTTAAAAAAGTTATATAATATTGTTTACATTGCAGCAATTATTTATTTAAAACATTTATACAATATTAGGATTATAACCAAAAACTAAGTTTTTAACGCACTAATATAAACATTAATAATATAAACAATTTAAAAATACTTAAAAAAAACAAACTATAAGTTAACTGATATATAATTATAATATTACCTATTTAACTGTTTCAAAATTAATTAGAATTAACAAATATATTATACGCTATATACAAATATTTTTAAATTTTTACTATTTCCAAAATATTAATGGAATTAAAAAAAAATTGTTTGCACAAACATGATCTATATTATTCTATCTATTAAACATTTGAATTACTGTTTTTATTGTTTGTATTTAAAAATGTTTATTTGTAAAATTGTTTTTAGTAAAATAATATAATATAAATTAGAACTACGTTTTAAAAGTAACAAAGAATACTAGTAATAAAAAACAAATAATTAACACGTATCAAACAAAAAGCAAACATTTTAAACAAAATAAAATTATTTCTTTTAATTTTTAAAATTAATTATTATTATTATTACAGAAAGTAAGTTATAACAGTTTAATTAAATTATTTTCTACGATTGTGGCAAATAAATGTTAACTTTAAAACCAAAAACATTAAAATTTTTATAATTTATTTACATGCTACTGATTTTTTACATAAACTTATTTAACTACTTTTTGAAAGAAAATTATATTATAACATACAACATTTAAAATAATTATAAATAAAAGCTTAGTTATTAATCTAAATTATTTCTGGATAAAACGTAATTCAAAGGGTAACTCAGTTTAATTTTTTATACACAGCACTACATTGTAAATAAAATAAAATAATTATTTTATCAACGCATTTGGTTAATAAAAAAACACAAAACTAAAATTGATTAATAATAAAAGTTTGAGTAAAATTGTTACTAAAGAACACAACAAAAAACGCAAAAAAATACTTAATATTTTGTTACTAAATAATTATTGACCTAATATACTACTATGTTTTAATTTTAAATATGGTAAATGTGATTGTCAGTTTTTGTCAACACTGGACATACATGTTTTCTTATGCTATTAAAAAACGTTTTGACAACGCTTTGTGTTATAAAATTTTTAACAAAGCATTCAATATAATCTATAATTTTAAAATTTATTAAGTTTATTTATTATAAAACAGTAAATTGCAGTTGCTAAAAAAGTAACGACTCTTACTTTTATTTAAAATTAAAATATTAAGATTTATTTTTAAATAATGATTTAAAACAAATAAATTAGTAATCAATTAATCATTATAAAAAATAAAAAAATTGAATTTAATAATTCAATTTAAAGATGGTTTTTTAGTACACCTGTTTTATTAGTTAGCATTTATAATAACCGATAAGGTTGATTATAATTAAAATAATAAATAAAATAAAAAACAGATGTAAAATAATCAGGAAACAAACAGTTAACATTAACAAATATTATATAATTATTATTTTGTATTTTTTAACAATAATTATAATTAACCAAGGTAGTAAGTACTATTTTATTGATTGAATGTTTTTATATAATTGTGACATTATAATTTTAGATCCAAATTCAATGGTACAAAAAAACTTAAATTTTTTAAAATGTGTTAACAGATTTAAGTAAGTTTTTACGTAATTTAATTTTTATAATTTTTAAAATAAAAAATATTACAGAATAAAACAACAATCTAATTTTATTTAATAATGTAACTACATTTAATCAATTTTGTTATAAACGGTAGTTGCTTTAAAGCTTTTTAATAAGGATTGTCCGTTTTATTTACAATAAACTTTTAGTTATTAAAATAAATTTATATATAACTATTATAACATATAAATATATTTTCGTAATAAAAATATAAAAAATATTTATATAAGCACTCTTAATTTTTTTATAAGTTTTATGAAATAAGTATATATGAAATAAGTTATTTTTTTTTTCATTTAGAAGTTGGTTATTAATTAATTTTATTTCTTGTACCTTGTTTTTTTTATAGTTTCTTCTTTTATTAAGGTTTGTTGTTTCCATTAAGCATTTTACATTTAGTTTTGTTAGTAGGGTTTATTTTTGTTAGTCCATTTTTTATATTGGTTTTTACACAATCCAACCATTTTTCTTTGGGTCGATAACGTTTTTTTTACATTACTTTTATTATTTGCCATTATTTGCTTTATAACGTAGGTTTCTTTTCTACGTATAATCTGGCTGTACCACTTTAACTTGTTTTATTAAACATTTTTATAAACCTAGATGATTTTCAGTTTTTTTTCTAGTGTTATTGTTTACTATTATGATTAATTTAGATACTTTTAAAATTATTGAAGCATCTTTATAACTACTAAGTTTAAATTTTTCTTTTGGCCACTTTTTGATAATCCACTTTTCCGATCCGTAAATCACAACCGGTTTTATTGCAATTTTAAAATTCTCATTTTTTGTTTTTGTTGTTATCTTTTTGTTGCACAAACGTTTTGTACATTTCTCCCAATTATACCTTTATGCTTGTATTTTCTCCGTTATTTTTACATTAAACTCTCTATTCTCTTCTAGCTAAAAACCATAGTATTTAAACCTTTTTATTTTCAACAATTTTAGTCTTTTATTTTAATGTTTTTAGCATTTTGTTGTTGTACTTATATACACTGTCTTTTTGTTGTTAAACTTTAATTTTTTACTATTTTTCTTTAATGTTTTAACCGTTTTTTTAAGTTTTCTTATTTTATCTCCCTATAATTACGACAAGCTTAAACGTCTTTTTTTTGTAGATTGTCGTAATAAAACTTTTTTCTACTTGTTGAGCATTTCCCCTTTATTCCATATTAATGTTAATAATTTAGTTAATCTGTCAAATTAATAGTTTTTGAAAACAAATTATGCTTTAGTAGATATTCCGTCTGATCATTTAATATTTTTTATTTTATTTTATTTTTTAATTACATTTTTGTTACGCTTAAATTGGGTATTTTATTTTTGGTCAAAATATGTTATTTTATTAACCTTTTTTATTAATAATGATTTTTTTTAACTTTCATTTGTTGAATGTGTATCAAATGTTTTGAGGCTTTATTTTTGGCTTTAGCAACATTAAACAACCGCTTTAGTTTTACTTTTGCTATTGCCACCGCATTTTTAGTTAAACTGTATGCTTGTTAATACTCAATCTGCTAATTTTCAATGTAGTTAGATTTTATTGTTTTAATAAATGTTTTTAGAAATTTGCTAAACTACCATATTTTACTACCAAGTTTCCTCATTTATAGAAACTATTTTTCTTAATGTACAATAGGTAACTAATTAGTTAAGAATTCACATAAAACATTTTATTTTTATCTTTAAAATACATCATTTAACTTTTTTAATATTAAAAAAAAATTACATTAAAAAAATTACATTAAAAAAAGTTGTTTAGTAAATATTAAAAAAAAATGTTATAATAAAAACAATAACTACATGCAATGTTCAGACGTAAATTATTTCAAATTAAAAAATGATAAATTGTTTTATTTTTTAATATATTTATAAAATTAATTAATAAAAAAATAAATAGACAAAACATTCAAGAGTCATTTATGGTAAAAATTTCCCTATTGATGACATCTGCATTGCTTGTAAACTAGCACATCTACCCTGCATTACAGGATATTGTGCTTTAAAATACAATCAAACATTAAAATGTACTTGTACAAAGAAATACTTTAGTAACAAAAAATTAATTAATAGTTTTAAGGAATTTTTTAATAAGTAATTGTAAAACAAATGCCTCAGGGCATTCAACAATTATTCAGAATAACTTGCAAGTTCATACATCGAAAGAAGTAATGTATTTTTTGCATAACTTTTAATTTAATAAACTATTTGTGTATTTGGACTGCAAAAGCTAATAACCATAAATAATAAAATAATAATAAATTATAAAGGCATAACAAATAAAGAGCTGACCTTTGTTTAGTTATCTCCCTACATTCCAAATTTGAATGCTATTAAAATGTGTTCAGCGTATATAAACGAGAGGTTACCCGCTTAAATAATTACATGTCGCTAAGAGAAAATAATAATTTTGTTATTCACAATTGTATTACAAAGATTATATTAATACCCTGATTGACTCGTAACCAAAAAGTTTACAAAACGTTATTAAATACCAAGAATCAAGTTTGAAATACTCAAACAATAAGTCTGTAATATTTATTTTATATATTGATTTAATTTATTCTTTAATATTATTTGTTAAACGATTTTTACAAAGTACTTCCAAAATATATTTTTTACTTCCTTTTTATATCTAGTTTTGAGTGTGTATGCGTTAATATTAATAATGTACCTAGTGTAACACAAAAATATATATTATTAATAATATTATAAAAAAATAATAACATAAACACTTTTAATTTTTTGAACAAGTATTATAATATTAGTAAATATTAAATAAGATACATTAATATTTTTATACTACTGTAACATTTATTTAAATTAATGTAGAGCGTAAGTAATATTTTATTAATTTAATAATCTTATGCAATTGTGACAATTTTGTGTTTTTGGAATAAACAAAAACATTTCAAAGTTGTAATTTGGTTAAAAGTTTAATTAAAAAGATAATATTTACATTAAAGTTACAATTAATATTTTAGGTAATAATTAAAAATGCGTTTATTATTATGACTACATAGAAATGTTTACAAAAACAACAGATGTACAAATATAATATACAGTATATATTTTGTAATATGTTTTATTTACGGTACAATTGCTTTACAAACTATTTAATTTTATGTAAAATTTTAATTTTAAACATTTTTTTGTAATTATTAATGTGTTTATTTGTAAAAATATGACTTCAAAATATACAAAGTAAAACATTTAAATACATTTTAGATGTATCATTTGGAACATTTATAATATATAAGTTTAATTATACTTAATTTGCATTAAATAAAAAACATAACAAAAAGTAACTTTAATGTAAAATAGGCTTTTTTTTTTTCACAATTTGGTTTTCCAAATATAATACATTAAAATCTATTAACATGTGTTGTTGTAATATAAAAAACGTTTGTTATATTATTATTAAACTTGCTTTGTAAAAACAACAATTTATTTTATTTATCATAAAAGAGTATTATAACATTATATATAAGTAATTCTGTTTAAAATCATATTTGCAGAGCACACTAACATTAATTAACAAGTATTGTGCAAAATGTAAACAAGCGGTATCTTTTATTGGTAGTTTTATTTATTAATATAAAATTAATAAAATTTAACGGAGAATGTTAGTAATATTTTATTAAATAGAATATATTTATGCATATGACTAATAATAAAATTATAAATAGCAATAATTAAAAACACAAATAAAATGTTAAAATTTATTTTTGCAATAATGATTTTTTACACATAATTAAGTAATCTAGTAATTATTACAAAAATTGGTAAATTGTATTTATTAATATTGAAAGCATTTTAATATTGACTGTCATAATTATTAAATATTAATTATAATGAACGCAGGTTGTGAGTTATACTTCATCAATAAAACTATTTTATAATTGCGGCATTGTAATGCTAGGAGAAAATTAATTTAGATTTAAAATTAACTTAAATTGTAGATTATGGTTATTACAATTACGTAATACAAAAAACGTTTAAAATTAAACTAATTTTTAGAATTTTTTAAGTTGGTTTTCTTTACCAATTTTAATAATTGATAGAAAATAATAAAACTTTTTAAACAACTGCAATCTACAAAATACTTTTATATTGTTATAAGCTTTAATTACAACAAGGTTACAATAAAAACTAAGAACATATGTTGCTACAATTAATAAATAATTTTGGTATTATTAATATTAGAAATGATTGTCAACAATTAATTTTATTTATTGCACAATATAATAATACATTTTTAGAAATACTAGTCTAAATAGGTGTTTTAAAAACGTTTTAAAGTTAATTAACAAACATTGCGGCAAATATAAAAATTTGGTAAATGTTATTATTAGGATATTTTATTAACTTTATTTATTTAAATTTTTAATTAAAAAAAAAAGTATTTGTATTTATTTTACGTTTGTTACCTTGAATGTTTTACGAGAAACAACTTTCAGCAATAGACATTTTAGAAAAGCCAAACGTGGGCCCGCATTTTAGTGCCGGCGATGGGATTTGAACACATTTCCACCGAGCGCTGTATCGCTAGACCACCCCGGCACATATATTATTACTTTAAAAAATGTATTTAATTTTTACAATAAAATGTTGCAACAAAATTATGTGTTACTAAACCAATTTATTAAATTATTAACTTAATTAAATATTTTTGAATATTAAATGTATTATTGCAATTTTTAATGTACATAGTAAATTATAAAATGTTATTTGTACAATTACAATCTATAATACAAATATATGTTAGCTGTTCTATCATAAACAATAATTACAAAAAAAAGTGTTAATAACTAATAGTTAGTTAAATTGCATTTAAAAATTAAACTTTGGTTTTATGTACATTAAAATGTGTAACAGGTTATAATATATAAATATTTTAGAATTATCACTTAAATTAGTAATAAAAACACATTTATTATACTCAATACGCAACACAAAATAGTAAATATTATAAACATTTTTATGTTATTTATTTAAAATACTTTAACCTCAACTGTGACTGACGTAGTCGGTAAGTAATATTTTATTATTTAAAATAGTTTATATCGTTGTAGCAATATAGCGATAACGCCATATTTTATTATTTTTTCTAAACAATGCAATATGTGTTTAAGTTTTTTACATTGTAATTATGTTTATGGGTAAACATTATGATATAAAAAACTAATTTTAAAATTATAATTTTTATTTTGTTTACCATTATTTCAAACAAAACAAAATTAATAATTATAACAAAATATATTTTAAAAAAATATTAACTAATTATTTAAATAGTTTTTTTATACATAGAATATAAATTAAAAATATTGTTTACAAATATTATTATAAAATTAATGATTTAAACACTATTATAACACTCAATATAAAACAGACATAAATAAATATTAAAAACAATAAAATAATAACGTATGTAAATTTTTACAAATAAATAATAAGCCAATATTTTGTGTCATTATAAATTAATTATTTTTGCAATTTGTTTACGGCAATTAGTTATTGGTTTAAAATAATTAATATTTTTAGACTTTACAATAAATCATAGCAAAATAAAACTAAAATACAAATTTATGTTGTATTATATTCACAAATCTTTTTTTAAATAAGTATATTTGTGCTGTAGTTATGTTGAAATCTAATAATATATAACGTATAATCAAAAACATATTTTGAATGTTATTAATATTAATATTGCTTGTTAACGCGACTTATTTTGTTTATTATAAAAAGTGTAAAATAAAAATATCTATAAAAAACCTAATTTAATAGGTTGTTTTTGTAGACACTTAATAATGTTTGCAGCAAATAGTGCAAAACAAATTATATGAGTAAAACATTTTCAGCTATTACAAAAACAAAAAAAGTTACTTAATTATAAAGTATACACTATAATATAGTTGTTAAAGTACAAATATATTTTAACAGATATATATTATATTTAATACAAAAAATTAAATTAAATACTAACTGGTTTATAATCTCAGTTTGAGTAATATTATCACAATAAATTATAAGTTTTTTTTTAATGCAAAACCTATTTAATTTTTAAAGTTAGTAAATTGTTCTTACTGTATAATAGCTTGTGTTTTTGACTATTTAATTCAAGTGTTTAATGTGTAAAATTGTTTTGTAATAAAACATTTTTCTAATTATACATATACAGAGTGAATAGATTTACAAGTGAAAAATGTGCTAATTTTATTATTACAAAATATTTTTAAAAATAATAAAATTTAAAAAGGTAAACAATAAAAACTTGTAATGCTGGTTTTTAAAAAAAATACCAAAAATGTTTTAAACCTTAAATAATTTATGTTTTATTGAAATGTTCACAAAAATTAATAGAATTTACCAAAAAATATTAAAAAAAATTTTAAAAATTAAAAACTTTTTTTTTAATTTAGGAGATAACATTTAAAAATCATATGTGGTGTTGACTATGCCAAAAAAAATATTTTTTTTGTAAAATAATTTGCTTACGTGTGTACTAAGAACAGTTTTAATTTACAAAAATAGTTCTGTAGTCATTTTAATTAATAAAAAGTTAGTATTTAAAAAAATTATTTTCAGTTATAATTTTAGCAGTTGTCTTAAAAAATTTAAAACATGTTTATAATAATGTTTTAAGGTACATTTACAAATTGGTTAAAACCTTTATAGTAAAACTTACAATGTATTATATGTTTGGCCCATTTGGATTACAAAAACCTTGTTAAACAAAAAACCCATTTTTGCACATTTTATCTTTATTAAATTATTTTTGCTTTTAACTAACAAATAACTAAGTTTGTGTTAATTATATTTTATAATTTAAAAAAATACTGCATTTTATTAATTTAAAATGACACAATCATTGTTTAAGCAAACAATAAATTCTTAATATTATTTTTAAAATGCCAAACAAATCAAAAACATTAATGTATTTTTTAAAATAAAAAAATATATTTATTATTATTATTATTATTATTAAGCTTTAATATCTCACTAGAGATACATTTAGCATAACAATAGTGACATAAGTAAATCCAATGTTGACCTACTATGATATTGAAATATATGTAGCACTTGTTACTTATTTTAAACATATCTAACGCTTGTTAATAAGTACCTTAGATAACAATTTACTAATATATATACATTTAATATTATTAACAAAAAATTCTTAATATAATACACAATAACATTCGTTTTAGCAATAAAGCACAATACCACCATTATGAAAACTAAAAACAAACACAGATAATTGGTTTAAAAAATAGTTTTATCTACTAAAATATATACATATACAAAATAAAGGTAACAAACTTAATAATGTCAATAATTTAAGTGATATTCACGTTTTTGTTTAACTTTTGCAAGCCGCTTGGGGTAGGAATCTATCAACGTACCAATATAATCCTTCAAAATGCAATTTTTTACAACATGGTTAATTTTTGTTTCCAATGATACGTCAGTTTCCATGCGGTTAACCTCACGTTTTAAAATACTAAAAAAGTTTTCAATTACATTGAGGTTTGGACTCTATGGAGAAAGTTGAATAAAAATAAGTTTTTTTTGCTTTTTAAAGCTTTTGTGGTCTAAATAAAAAAACGTATAGAAAATTGTAAGTTATGCTAAAATACACATTACTACTTTTGAAGTATGCACAGGAGCATTGTTTTGGATAATTGTTAAGTGTCTTGTAGCATTTCTGGACAGCTCGCTATAAAACAATTGTTTGAATATTTGTACAAATTTGGCGCTATTTAAATTGCCACTAGTACGCATCTATTTTGGAGACTGATTGTACTTAATTGCAAAATATCCTTTGACACATGAAGGATGTGCAACTTTTATAGCAGTACAAGTGTGGTTGAGTAGAAAATTTGGACTATAAATAACTTTTGAATGTTTAGTCCATGGTTCGTAGAATAGTGCACACTCATCTGTGAAGTATATTGATTTCCAAAATAATGATGGATAATGTTTGTACTTTTTAGCAAATCTATGGGCACGACTAAGTGGATGATTCTTAACAGCCGCTTTAAAAATGAAGCTTTTAGATTTCATCCTCCTTCTTACAATTAAATATAAAAATTTTTCTAAGTATTGATTTTTAATTTGTTTAACATTTATTGTTTTGTGTTTTTTAAGCTGCATAGTTATAAACTGATTATCTTGTTTGTTTGTTGAACGTTTTCTACCAACTGTGAGTGATCTGGGGCTTGTTTATTGTTCAAAATGTTATACACAGTTAATACATCTATTTTCATGCATTTTAACTTTTGTGCCCCTTTTATAAAAACTTTGAATTAATTCATAATCATGGGTAGACAAATAACGACGCTGAGCTGTTTTAACCATAAGTAAGCCTTTTTTATCAAAATTCCAAATTTTGAAACGGAAAATAAAAACGACCTAGTGCTTAAATTATTAAAAATAATTTAATTTTTTTTGAAAATAATTGTTTTTAAATTCTTTATATTAAAAAATACTTTTAAAATAAATTATTTATTGATTATTTAAAATACAGTAATTTTGTAAATATATGTATGAGCAGTTATTTTATTTTAAAAATAATTATTTTTTAAAATAAAAGGAATATAAAATTAAAATATATTTTTTAACAATTATTTTTGTAAATAAATTACATATTTTTATATTTAATAAATTTTAACTAGAAAAAGTTAAAGTTTGGGAATTGATTACCGGCGTATATATCAAGGTTATATATTTATTAAAAAATCTAGCGCATTAATAATATATTTATATGTGTAAAAAAATTTGTTATTTTAAAAATATACATTAATTTATTTTATAAACAAAAATATAAAAACAAAATTAAATGGAATGAAATACGTTGCCTACTGAAAATACATTTTACCATCAATATAAAAAAAGTAGTAGTACAAATAATGGGATCAAAATGAAATAGAATGTCATATGTTAATAAATATAAACATAGTCTATATAGTATGCATGTAATTTAAAAAAATAATAATTTAAAATTGCTGTGCATAGAATGAGTCATTATAAGGCACACTTGTTACATTATACTGTGAGATGTCCAAATTAGTTCAAATGAATGCGTAGGTGGAACAATTCCTATTTTGATAGTTTTCTTAGTAGTTCAATTTTGTTTAATTCTGGATTGGTTAAGATTCTAGATAAGTAGGGGCAGACATACATTTTTGTATTGATTAGTTTTGGTTTTTATGTGCAGATAAGTTCTTCTTGTTTTTCTAGAAGCTTTAGAATTGTTAAAAGCTGCATGTAGCGGGTGATTGTTACTATTTTCAATCCTTGATACTAATTGTATACAGGATTTAAAATTTTTATTAACAATATCATTTAATAAAATAGAATATCTGCTTTTGCTGCAGATTTTGATAATGTAATGATATGCATCTTTTTAAAATAACGTAATCCTGTTTTAATAAACCATAAAAAATTATAAGTAAACAATATAATATCAAAGGATAAAAGCATGATGTAATAAACAATTTAGTAATATAATTGTTAACATTTAGTTTTCTTAATATTCTTATATAGTAATAAAAAAATTTTGAGTTTTTAAAAATATATGCTCTACATGATCACACCAGGTAAGCATACTATTTATGTTTACACTAAGATGTTTAATTTTGTTACATGTGCATATATTTGTTTGATTTAACTTAAATGTTCTGTTTAATTTTATTGTTTCTCTTGGACGCCTCGTTGTAAATTTAATAAACTTGCATTTTAATGGATTTAAGTTGAGATTAAAGTTAATAGATTATTTTTTAATTTTATTAATAGAATTTTCAAAATTGTTTAAATTATTGTTTGAAGAAATCATTGTGCACAATACCATATCATCTGCAAATTTAAACAAAAGTGATGGCTTCGGCACTAGCAATGGATCTACGTACAGTGAAAATAAAAACGGAGATAGTACTGCATCTTGTATAACTCCATTATTATTTTCTGTTAACGCTGATTTATTACGACCATTTTGTGTATATTGTTTTTTTTTTGAGAAATAATTTTGTAACCAGTTTAAAATGTGGTTGGGCGTTTCAAGTAGCTCAAGACGTTTAAGTAATGTTTTTCTTAATATGCTATTAAAAGCAGATTTGTAATCTAGAAACATGCAATATATTAAACATTTTTTTTTGTCAAACGATTCACTAATGTAATGAACAAGGCTGGCTACACAGTCTACAGTAAAATAATTATTTTTATATGCAAATTGATAATAATTATTATTAATGTTTAATATAGGCTTGAGGTCGTTAAGTATTATTTTTTCAGTTAATTTTAAAAACACTGAGGTGCAAAGAATTAGGCGATAGTTGATGAGACATAAACTTTTGGAATAGGTGTGGTTTGTGAGATACGCCAAGTATCAGCTACTTCACAATTTATAATAGACTTGTTTATTATTGTAGATAATAATGGAGCAATTGCTGGCATGCAAAGCTTTAATAAATTGCAACTTATTCCATCAGGTTCAAGTAATGTGCTTGTTTTACAACTGTTAATTAATCTTTAATTTAAACTTAACAACAAAAAATACTTTTAAATTAAAGACCGAATTAACATTTTAAGGTAAAATCAGATTCTGAATTATATATACATATATACAAACCTTTTAAAATAACAAATATATATTTTAAATTGTATATTTAAAAAAATTTAGTTTTTAAGAATAATTTTTTTAATGTTTTTTAACATAAATTAATTTTTTTATTTAAATTTAAATTTGTATTATGATGTAATTATAAAGGTAAATATTGTAGTGGTAAAACATAAACTTGTATTAAAATGGATTTTTAAGTAACTATTTTTAGCATATAAATTAATTATTAATTATTTTTATAATAATGCACAAATTGCATTTAGTAATTGTGTTTTATTAAAAGTAATTTAAAAAAAATATTTTAACACATTTTTAAATAAATATTTTCAGTGTATTAATGTAGAAATAAAAGAACAATTAAGTACTTTATTTTATTTTAATTTAAAAACGTTTATTTTTACAACAAAACAATTCAACATAACAACTTAATATAAAATAATATTTTTACTGTTTTATTTAGTATTTGTTTAAACCGATTTAATTTAATGTTATTTTTTAATTATTATTTTTAATTAACCAAGGCGGTAAGTTATACATTTTTAATTAAAATAATAATGTGTTTTAATATTTTTTATTTAAATAAAAAAATATTATAAAATAACAACGTTAAATTTTTTGTTGTAGAAAATTAAAACTTTTTTAATTATTTTTTAAAAATTACAATGTTTTATATTTTGTAATAATATAATTTTTAATTAAATTATGTTAAAAATGTATTTAAATTTATTCCTTTTATATGCATTTAATAATGTTTATAGATAATTGTAAACAATTAGCATTTTTAATTTTTTTAAAACTATGTGTACGCCAAAACTTTTTAAAATATTGTAAATAATTTACTTGGCGTCTATAAGTTAGCCTTCGTTTTTTTTGCAATTTTCAGTAAACAAAATTTATCAACTTTGTAATAAATGTAAAACGTTTTCAAAAAATATTATAAATTTTTATTATTATTATTATTATTGCATCAACATTAAAAATATTACTAGAAATAAATTCAACATAAACTTGATTTATGTGCCAATATTTTTTTGTTTAAGCTATTTAAAATTAAATATAAATATATTGTTGCTTGTAATTTTAACGTTAACTACTAGACAATAATTGTTTATATTAAAATATTGATAAAATTAGTAAAAAATACAAATAACAACATTTATGCTAAAACTGTAAACATTTACGTTTGTTGTGTTATATAATGCGGATGTAAATTCTGCTACACTTAAATTTCGTGTATTTTGCACATATATAAACACTTTTAAAATAGGTTTTAAATATATTTTTAAAAATAAACAAATAATAAAGTAGTCTACCCTTTAAAATATTGCTAAAACATAATAAAAAACATTTGTTAAAATGTAATCCAGTTGTATTAAAAGTTTTATAAAAAAATTTATTAGAGTAATAAAACTTATTAATTTTAATATGTTAATTTTTAAATGATTAAAATTACTAATTAATATAATTACAGTATTTTTA
Organism: Cardicola forsteri; assembly: GCA_025895645.1. NCBI lineage: Eukaryota > Metazoa > Platyhelminthes > Trematoda > Strigeidida > Aporocotylidae > Cardicola > Cardicola forsteri. The sequence goes on from JAKXYG010000658.1 coordinate 22,070, forward strand.
TTTACATAAATGAAATAATTAATTAGCTCATTACAAAAACAATTAAATTTCATATTTCTAGCAGAAGGTGTTATGTAAACATTTATAATGTTAATATTGTTAGGAATAAAAGTGTATTTTTGTTGAATTTTATTTTATTCAATTTTATTTAATAAAAATGTAAAAGCAACATTTATTTACAAAATTAATATTGGGATATTAAAAAGATATATAAATATAAGCAAAGAAAAAATATTTAATTTGTGTGTAACAAAAAAGTAGCATATACATTGGAAAGCCCGTCATAATAATAAAAAATGAATCAATCTAACTAATGTAAAAAATAGTTTAAATAAACGTTTAGCAACATGGTTTTTATAAACAAATTTTTTTGTTAAATAAACAATAAATAAATCGTTATTTTACTAATCAACAACAAATAAATATTTTTAAAATGTTAGTTATTATACGGTAATATTTTTCTATTATTTTGAATAATAAATTTATGAAAAAAACTAATTTTTGTTTACCAGATAATGTTGTTGCAATTAGATAAAAGCAATTATTGTGTTTAATTTTGCTATTATTGTTCAAAAATTATTAAAAAAAGTTTTAAAATAAACAATTAGTAATAACATAATAATAAGAATAACATTTTGTATTTAAAAAAATCTATTTAAAAAAAAGTTTTATAAAATAAAACAAATATTTCTGTTTTAACACAAAATAATTTTTTGTATTTATTTAAATCGTCGGATTTTGTTGTTGTTTTTACATTAACATTTTGTAATAATAATAATAATAACACATTTATGTACGCAAATATTAAAAATTAAAAATATTTGAGTTAAAAATATTAAAATAAATTTCCGTGTATTAAGAGTAAAAATGAATTGTTAAATTAACAAATAATAAACGTAAAACAGAAATACAGTTGTAAAATATTGTTTTAGATATTAATTGTAAAAACAATAAAAAGATAATCATAAGTATTGTAAAAATATAAAAAACCAATTATTATTATTATTATTATTACCAAACCCTGTTGCTTTAAAAAATATGCATAAAACAACAAGGTTACAATTACAGCAAAAGCTAACATCAAAGTCTTGTAATTTAAATAGGACATGATACAAATGCTTCCATGTATTTAAACATTTTGCCAAACGTTTTTTTTAATCCCATAAAACATTCATTTTAATTAAATCTTTGCGAATAGTTTTTAGTTAAGTTTTCTGTGGTCTGCCAACTATTTTTACCATTTACAATTGTTTATTGCAACTCCGTTCTACCTGGTCTTTCAGGCAGTAAACGTAGAATTTGACTAAGTAATTTTTTGTGTTTAATTGTAATAATGTTATAGAGTGAAAGAGAGTTAGGTTTTCTCAATATTACATTATTTAAATTCTGATTGCGCCAATTAATCTTTAAAATACTTCTAAGATACCAGCGATAAAAAACATCCACCATTTTATCAATCTTGTCCGTACGTTTCCACGTTTCACTCCTATATATTGCTGTAGGAATAATTATTGATACGTACAAACAAAGTTTTGTTTTTAAACAAATAAAAAAACTTGACCGTATTACTTACCAGAAGAAACAAAAACGGTGACAAAATACAACCTTGACGTACTCTTGTGACAATTTCCAAAATAACAGTATAACCACTTTTTTTTCAAACACAGCAATTTGAATTTTGATATAGCAAACGCATAATATTTACATACTTTAACGGTATTCCGTAAAATTTAACGATTTTCTACATAGATTCTCAATAAACACTGTTAAGAGCTTTTATAAAATTAATAAAATTGGTTGTAAGTGATTGCTGAAATTCTTGATTTTGCTGAATAATGTTACAAAGGGTTAGTATTTGTTCAATACAGCTTCTTCCTTTTTTTTTTGTATAAAAAACCAATACGTTTCAAAATTACTTACTTATTTAAATCGTTTATATTTTACTTAGAACGTAAGTTATTTTGATTACAATTACACCGTACATAAGCGCTAAAGTTAAACAATATTTTTTACAAATTTTATAATTATTTTAAATTTATTTATTTTTTGCATTTAAAAATATATATAATACAATATAAAAAACCACGTCAACACGTACAATTTACAAAATGTTTTTTTATTATAATTAGCTTCAATTACAACAACATATTATGTTGGTATTACGAAATAACTCTGGTTTTTTTATATTAAACTTATTTTTAACAGTCAAAATTATTTATTATGTAAAATGTAACAAATTATATATTTTTAAGTAATGATTTAAATAGTGGTTTTAAGAATATTTTAATGTTAATTAATAAACATTAAAACAAATATAATAATTGATAAATTTTATCATTAGTACATTTTATCAATTTTAAATTATTAAACATTAACACAGTTAGTAGGTTATATTTTATTAATTACAATATGTTCTATGATTCTAATAATAAATTGTTAAATGTTTTTTTTAATTTGCACTATATTTTTGAGTAAATACTATAATAAGCAACTGTTACTGTAACTATTTACAACAAAATAATTTTGAATGCCTATTGTAACAATTAACATTTTAACTATGGTTTTGCTTACATTAAAATGCTTCGTGTTTATGTAAAGACGTTTTAACAACACGTAGAATGTAAAATAAAAATATACTTTACAAATACCATTATAAAATAACAAATAATAGCACTTTTATAATATTCAAAAAACAGCAATCAAAATGTAATGTTAAAAGAATATGTTATTAGATTTCATATTGTTTTACAATTAATGGTAATTAACGCAGGTTGTAAGTAATATTTTATAAATTAATTTATTCAATAAATGTTGGCAGTATATATTGTGACTAAGAAAATCTAAATATTTGCATTTATTTTACAAACATCAATTAATTGGTTAAAGTATTGTATATTATTTAATTTTTAAAATAAGAAAAAACAATAACGTAATATGTTTTGCAATGTATCTACGTTTTTAATTTTTTCACAAACTGTATTTACAACAAAATTATTTTAAATAATAAAATTTTATTATTTAGAAATAAAAAATAATTTTTTATGGTAAACTTTAACTTGTTTATTAATTTACCTAATTTATTTATTATATAAAATATAATATAAAGTACTTACAAACAATGTCGGTTTAAATAATAGTTATAAAAACAAAATTGTACACATTAAAAAAAATTAATACGCTTTATTATTGGTTTTTTTAATTTTAAAATTATTTATAATTAACGCAGGTAGTAAGTAATATTTTATAAATTAATTTATTTAATAAATGTTGGCAGTATATATTGTGACTAAGAAAATCTAAATATTTGCATTTATTTTACGAACATTAATTAATAGGTTAAAGTATTGTATATTATTTAATTTTTAAAATAAGAAAAAACAATAACGTAATATGTTTTGCAATGTATCTACGTTTTTTTTATTTTGTCACAAACTGTATTTACAACAAAATTATTTTAAATAATAAAATTTTATTATTTAGAAATAAAAAATAATTTTTTTATGGTAAACTTTAACTTGTTTATTAATTTACCTAATTTATTTATTATATAAAATATAATATAAAGTACTTACAAACAATGTCGGTTTAAATAATAGTTATAAAAACAAAAATTGTACACAATAAAAACAATTAATACGCTTTAATATTGTTTTTTTATTTTAACATTATTTATAATTAACGCAGGTGGTAAGTAATATTTTATTAATTAAAATATCTTATATCTCTGTAGCAATGCCATGTTAAAACAAAATGTTTTACAATTTTAAGTAATGCAATACATTTACAATATATTAACCTACAGTTTAGATAAACTGTAAAAACGTAGAAATAACAACATTTAAATCCGGGTTGTCTAAATAAATTTAACTTATAGTAAATAATAAATTATCAAAGTGTAATTTAAAACATTATTTTTGACATGCTTCAAACAATTTAAATCCTGTTCCTAAAGCAACGATTAAAATAATTTATTTAAATGATTTACAATGTTTTCACTGTTTAAACAATGATTAGCATAAACCTTTTTACACAATACCTATGTAGACAAATAATGTATGCAATTTATTTTGTAATTAATAACCAAATTCACACTACATAACTCTAAAAAGTTACATTAAAAATATGTAAAAATAGCATATACATTTTTTTATTTGTTTTTTTCTAATTATAAAAAATAATTGTTATATTTTTTACAAAACCACATTAACGTTAATGTTTGTTTACAGTTTAACATGTGACTATCTGTATATAATAAAAATCAATAAGTTTTGTATACTTTATAAACAAAAAATAATAATAATTAACAATTGTTTAATAAAACTAAACTAATTAATATTATTTTTTTAAATACATTTTACTTTAAGCGGATTTTAAAATAAACATTATTTTGCAATAAACATTTGAGCAATGCAAATTTGAGCCTGCATTTAGTGTTAGCAGTAATCAGCAAACTTATTCTTATTTAAGTTTGAGTTGAACGTTGTAACTTTAGACTACTCCATCTGTGTTTTAAATTTATTTTTATAATAAATTAACATAAAATTTTTGTTATTAACATTAAAAAATACTGCATTATTTTATTACAGATTTATATAAATAGAATAAATGCGGAATTATTAAGTAATGCAACCGCATTCTTAACAAACTAACAATAACACTTAACAATTTTTTTAACAATTCTTAATTTTTTGCTAACATTTTACTATAACCACATAAAACAATGTATCTTATAACAATTTGTTTTTAACATAATTTACATAGATAACAAAATAGTACTAATTAAAACAATTAATTTGTTTAATAAATGCGTAATTAGTTATTATATTCAAGCCATATTATAACTTGCACATACTGTCAATAAATGAACTCAAACATATTAAAGTAATAAAGTATAAAAGTAACACATTGTCCTTATTCAATAATTATAATTAATTATCAAATGTGTTTGTTACTAAAACATTTTATTATTTTTTATTATTTATTTATTTGTTTGTGTATTTATTTATGCATTAATACTTAATATTTTATTACCAATATAATTAACACATAAACGTTGTTTTACCAATATTTATAACATTAAAAAACAACAAATATAACTAAAATAATAAAAAAAAATTAACTACACAAATTTATCTAACAGGCACTGTATATCAGTGTACATATTTATTTATAATTATAATTAATAGATTTAAATTTTACTACCAGCACTAAAATGCGGCCCAACATTTGGTTTCGCTAAAATGTCCACTGCTAAAAAATGTTTTTTGTAAAATCAAAGTATCAAACATAAAATATAATAAATAAACAAATTGTTACTAACTTAAATGTTTTACAAAAAAACTTTTTAACAGTCGGTATTTTAGCAAATCCAAACGTAAGCCTTTGTTTAGTGCTAGTGGTGAAATGCAAACCTATTCCTACTCAGGTCTAAGTCAACCGTTGTACTACTGGAATCACCTGTATTTAATTACATTAAATAAATTGCAAAATAACAAAGTAAACATTCTTTAAAACAGTTAATATATAATTATTACTATTGTTCACTATTATTACTATTATTACTAATTAGCATAGTTATTTTAAACACCTTTTTTAAAAAAATATATAAAGTAGCATATATGAGTGAACATTTAATTATAAACTGTGAATATTGTGCATGTTTACGATTAAAGTTATATCAACATTTTACCAAATCCTGTCATTAAAATTATGTTTGATGCAGCTTAATAAAAAAGTACTTTTTAATTGCTTTTTTACAATCTTAAAAAAACCACATTAGTCAATTGGTCCTTTTTTAATCAGTCTTAGGACCATCTACGTTGGAATTGTTGAAATAATAAAAACATAACATATTTTAATTTTTTTTTACTTTAGCGCATTTGTATTAATTAATCTTTACTATTATGTGCAAATATGCTTTATAAATAATTTTAAAATTTAGATTTGTTAAACACTGTATTTAGTTAATAAAAACTATTTTTTTATTAATAATAATATTTGTAAAATAAATTAAAGTGTTATTTATTATTATTACAGAACCCTTTTGTTTTAAAATTAATATAAGGCAATAAAACAACTATTACAGCAAACAACAACAACAACAACAAAACGTTTTTATGTATTTTAACATTTTGCCAAACGTTTTGTTTAAACGCATAAAACATTTATTTTAATTAAATTTTTCTGAATATTTCCTAGCCAAGGTTTTTGTTATCTACCAACTTTTCTTTTACTATTTACAATTGTTTATTCCAAAACCGATTTTGCTGGTCGTTCGGGTATTAAACGTAAAATTTAACTAAGTAGTTTTGTTGTCTAATTAAAAAGTAATTGTGTCAGGTAATCTTTAAAATACTTCTAAGATAACAGCAATAAAAATATCCACCATGTTATTAATTTTGTCTGTTTATTATTTGTAAAAATATTTAATTTTTACTAATTTTGACACAAAGAATATGCATTTTAAAACACTTTTTTAATAAATTCAATACAAGTTTGAATAAGCAGTATATAGTTAAAAAGTAAATTTAAAAATAATTTAAATAATGTAAATAATTCAATATACAATATTTAATTATAAACAAAATATACAAATAATTAAATCAACATATTAAAAAGTATTGTAACATGTTAACTGGTTTACAATTAAAGTTGAGTAAAATTATAAAGTTAATATGTAACATAAACTCAAAAAAAAATTAAATTATTGCATCTACTAAACTGTGTTTTCAATAATTTACTATAAAACATTTAAAAAAATTAATATTATTATTTATTTTATAAACATTTAGTTTTGTTGTTTTTTATGTGCTCAAGGTAGGAATGTTGACGAGTTATTTTTCAATTAGTTTTCTATGTAAACAAAAAGTTGAATATAATTAGAATTATTTTAACAAAAAAATAAAATAACAAATTATATTTTTTATATTTATAATTTAGCTTTAATTTATAAAATAATATTTTGTTTTAAATTAAAAATATAATTTTTAATATTAATTAATAGAATTTATAACGGTTATATTTTACAAAGCTGTTAAAACCTTTCTGTATATAAAGTATTTTTAACAATTGATTATGTATAAATTTAATTGCACAAAGGAGATTACTTTTTATTTAAAAGATTACATTTTAAAATAATTGTTGTATTTATTATAAAACAAATTTGTAAATACAGGTTTTTTTATTTTTTATACGAGATACTTCTAGAAAATTAGGATGTACCGGAGTAATCTAGTGATGCCGCTTGGATATTGAGTTCGGTTTTTTTAATGTCCTTTTACTGAAAAATGTTATTTGTAAAATATTTAAGCAATTAACAGTTAACTTTTAGATTAAAAAAACTATACATTGTTTAATTTTGCTACGTGGGACCTCAAACGGCTGCTGTACATATCCAAATACATTAAAAAATGACAAAATATATGCACAATTGTATTCTACATTGATTAGCAGTATTGTTTTTTTCACTTTAAAATATTCAAAATATACAAGTTTTTTTGTTAACTTATAACGATTACAATTACTTCTCAAAAAATTCGCTTTAATAACACATTTTTATTCTAACAAAAAATATTTATATCGGATATACAATTAGATATTCCTATATGTTACAAACAATCAAATATTAAAACAAAGAAAAAAAACGTCATCATTCTGGTTATTAGCAAGCTTTAAAAAATATTCTTATAAAGAAAACAATGTTGCCATTAGTACTATCGATGAATTTACGGTCAATATTTAACAAAATAAATTACTTAAAACTGTTCTTAAACGAGAGGCTACATTAAAACATTAGTTTCTTACTTATTCAAGAATCGTGGCTTAATAAATACATTGACAACAATTTAATATCAATTGATGGAATTGCAACATATTGCCTTGACAGAAACAGCAAAATTAAAACTCGTGGTAGTGGTATGGTCACTTACATAAAAAAAGAATTTTGTTTTAATTCCAGTGTACTATTTAAATTTTTCCAATTTGACATTGAAAACTTAGGTGTAAATTTTAAGTGTCCATTTTTATCTTATTATAAAAGTATTGATGTTATTAATACGTATATCTCACTATCAGCAAGTTGCTCCAAGTGTAAGATTTTTTCTAAATATTCTTAATTACTTAATGACTGTTTGTAATAATAATTTGATTTTACTTTCGGGTGTTTTTTTACAATACTATAGGTTTAACCAATATAATGAACTTTAATATTAGAGGTTAGATTGCATTTTTACTAATGCTCCCCAATTCTACAAAGCCAGATTACTTCCTCTATTGACTTCGTTGAACTAAATTATTTGAGCACTTTCTACAATTTATTTTAGAAAAAATTATACGCACTTTACTAAATTCATATCAAAATCATACATGTTTGCTCAAGACTTATTACAACAAAATACAAAAGAGCTAAATATGTCTCTTGAGCAACACTGTATTACTACAAAAAGTTATAATGACTTGAACATTGGTACAAACAGTTTTGTTACAATGGTTAAAAATCATTTTGAAAGGTTTTGCCCCAAAATTGAAATACTTATAACACCCACCGACATTACATCGAGGAAGCTAAAAAAGCTACGCAGGCAAAAGAAGATAGCATACAAAGGTAACAACCGCCTCTTAGTAAAACATTTAAGCCTTGAAATAAAAAATGAAATTAGTTTTATTCAAAAATGTGTCAATAACTTCTACTTTTTTCTCCTACAACAATTCAAAATACATATAAAACAATATTAACAAAATTTTTGGAAAAACAAAAGCTGTAACTACTTCGCTTAATGTGAACTTTCTTAATGCACATTTTGTTTACAACAATGATGTAGAACTAGTTTAGCTAAATAATGCAAACATCAATAACGAACCTGATGTTCTCATATCTTAAAAAAATTATAAAAAACTCAAAATTCACAACGTCATCAGGTCCAAATTGGCTTAGAATGCTAATACCAAAAATTATGCTTGCCCTTAATATACCCTCTATTAATGCAATTTTTAACCAGTTTTATAAACAAAGGCAGGATAGCAGAATAGTAAAAAACTTCCAAAATTGTCGAGTCCCAAAAAAAAACAATGTAAAAAAGTAGAAGATTTTCGATCAATTTCATGCACGTCAGTACTCTTGAAGTTAACTTAAAAATTAATTTTGAATGAACTAAGTGCTACATTCAAAACAAGTAGTGGTTTATGTCAAGTTGCGTACAAACAAAATGGTTCTACACTAGATTGCGTAGCCAACTTGGTTAACTACGCTGCAAAATTACTACATATCAAAAAAGGCTTTTTCAGTTGTTTGTTTGTTAATTATAGGGCAGCATTTGATAGCATATGCAAAAACAAAGTGTTTAAACGTTTTATTAAACTCAATACTCCCAATTAGACAACCAAATAGCTATCCAATTATTTTAAAAACAGAACACAATACATCTAAATTGGGTGTAAAAAATCTACTTTAATTTAAAATAACAAAGATATTCCACAAAGTGCGGTCTTATCTTTTTTTTTTCTTATCCGTGTATGTTCTCCGACCAAAAGAGCCTGCTGTACGTTTCAAATATGCGGATAATATGGCGTTATGTAAATCCATCTATTCAACCAAAGATTATGTACATTTCCTGGAGTCAATTGGTGAATTAGTTGATTGGTTAACAGTCTAAAATTAAATCTTACAAAACGTAAAGTAATCACTTTTACCTCACACAAACCTTTAACACAATTAATTTAATTTTATCCAAAGGTTTGTATTGAAAATGTGGAAATTGATACTTGTGATAGTTTTTAATATCTCGGTGTTTTATTAATTAACAAAATTATCTGGTATGATTACATCGACTATTTGTTTACAAAAACTCAAGGTTTATGCTACTACATAAGACGTTTAAAAAACCTTCGTGTTTACCAACATGTTATTAATACATATGTTAAAACTATATTTTATTTGATAATATTATATTGCTCCGCTGTAATATTTTCCGGACTAAAAAGAAAAGATTTTATAAAGTTAATAAAATGTATTACTATCACTAGCCAATCATCGGGTACTCCTTACAATGGCATTTTTTATAAAATAATTTATCGACACTTTAAGGAATATTTTCAATTTATTAGTCGTATCTCCAACAACTCCAATAATCTATTTTATCATAATTTTAGCAAATTATTTGCATTGGGAATAATAAGAAGATTACATATACATGTTAAGTGCAAAACCAATGTATATTTAAATTCATGTCTACCGTATATAGCAAGGTTACTATCCAATTCCAACAAAATTCAAAATGACCTTTACATTAGTCTATCTAAATTATGAGTATGTTTTTTTGTTTTCTTTGCTAGGCATTGCAAATAATTAACAAAATAAGTTGCACACTTGATATAATTACATAATTGTTGTAATTATATATTTCTTATTACATAAATTAATTTATACTAACCACTATTTAAGCAGTAAACAATTTAAAATAACTTTTAACAAATTATTTTAGTTGCTATTTGAACAAAATTTTTTAGAGCAGTAAAAACATGGTCCATATCACACTTTAAAAATAATAATGTGTTTTTTAGTATAACTGACTATTTACTGTAGGTTTAGTTTATTTAACCTGCAAAAACGTTGTTGAGCAATAACCCGACCTTCGTACATTTGATACTATACAGCACGGATTTACAAATTATTAATTTAACACAATTAACTCAACTTTATTCAAACGTTTGTATTAAAAATGTAGAAATTGATACTTTTAATAGTTTTAAAAATCTTGCTGTTTTACCAAATAACAAACTTACTTAGTCTAGTTATATCAAGCAGTTTTTTACAAAAACTCGGAGTTTGTGTTACTATTTTAGACAGGTAAGGCATTTTTGCGTATGTTCACATATTATCAATTTACATTTTAAAGCTATATTATATCCAATAAGATTATATTGCTCCCGCACAATATTTCTAAAACTAAAAAAGGCATTTCTAGAGTTAAAATGATTATTGATCTTTGGGCATCTACTACAAAGATATGTTTTGTTAATAATCTATTGACATTTTAAGGAATGTTTTCAATTTATCAATCGTATCTTTAACATCACAAATTATCCAATTTATTGTAATTTTAATAAACTAATTGTATTGGGAAATTGTGATGATCACATATCCACGCCAAGTACAGAACAAATGTGTATATAAATTTATGTCTGCAATTAAAAAAATTATTATTTAATCCCAAAAAAGTTTAATGTGACATTTACATAAACCTATTTTAATCAAAAATATATTTTTATGTTTGACCAATTATTATTGTCTGTAATCTGCCCATTATGCTTTGTGACTATTTATTATCCATGATAAAAGGTAATTCCTTTATCAAGTGTATTGTTTCATTATCCATACTCACACATGAGTTTTTTAAATGTGATGTGTACTGTTATATAAGCATAATATAGTACTTTTTTATGTAATACGCCTGTACGTCCGTATAATATTTACATATATGCTAATTCTAAGTTTTTTTAGTTTATGTAATTTAATATTTATTTATTTTTTAATTAATGATACATACTGCTATTTGTATGGTATTTTTATAATTGTACATATATTTTGTGTGCTGAAAACTATTTCTACTAAAGCATTTAAGT
>JAKXYG010000486.1:0-190144 GCA_025895645.1 Cardicola forsteri
AGATTGTGAATCACGGTTTGATTGAAAATAATTATTAGCATAGTTATTAAGTTTGTTTATTTCCAGTCTAATTTAAATTAAATAAAATATTGGTAATGCTATATACATTTTTAAAATAAGTGAATAAAGTAAAGTATTAGATAGATTTATTATAGGATATCTAATTAAGCATCTCCTAGATAAGAAACTTATTAATCCAGCTCAGCATGGATTTCTTCCCTCCCGATCTTATCTAACTAATTTGTTAGAATTTACAAATGGCCTGATTAGCGACTTAGAGCATCGACCTTCCATCGAAACTATCTACTTCGACTTTTCTAAGGCATTCGACAAAGTACCACACTCTTTTAACAGCTAAACTTAAGACTTTTGACACAGGTGATTCGCTTTTAAATTAAATAATTGACTTCTTCACTGACCGAAATTTTAGAGTTAGGCTTGGCGAAACATTCTCTAACCAATGCAAACTTACCTCAGGGGTTCCATAAGGATCAGTCCTAGATCCCTTATTTTTTATTATGTTTGTCAATGACCTGTCAACAGAAGTTCAATCTAACATTTTGTTTTGTGCAATTGATGTTAAAATCTGGGGCAATAATCGTAAATTTCTGCAGCAAGATATTAAAAAGATTTATTGTTAGTCCATTAAGAATAAGTTGCCTCTAAATTTAGATAAGTGTAAGTATAAAACGTTTGGGAAACTCTCCGGGAATAAATTTACAATTTGTGATAAGTTCATCACTACCGTAAATGAGATTACAGATTTAGGGGTCACATTTTCACCTTCTTTGGTTTTCTCACAACATCACAAAAGGCAATCCAAAAATGTTTTAGCTTAATTATGCTCTTTAAGCGTAATTTAGGTGAGGTTCCGATGGAATGTCATTGTTCAATTTTTATGTTATATATAAGACCTTATTTAGAATATTGTATTCAGGTTACTGCACTATTTTGGAAGGCAGATATTTATCAACTAGAAAGAGTCCAAAGAACGTTCACCAGACTCTCATATGAGCTTCGACTCAAGTCGTACCCAGAGCGTCTAAGGATTTAAAAGCTATTCCAATTAGGAAATAGGCGGCTCCGAGGCGATTTAATCTTAATCTATTAATTATTCAATACCAATCACATCACTTATTTTTTAATGTAAACCATGGAAACCTTAGAGGATATTGCCATAAAATTTTCAAACCTAGAGCTACTACTTGTATAAGACAAAAACATTTCACATATAGATCCATTACAGAATGGAACAAACTTCCCAGTTACATAGTCAACTATAAGTCGTTAAAGTCTTTTAAGAAGAATTATGATCAACACTCACTTGCCCCTTTTATTTAAATTCTCGTCCAGTCTATTCATTCCCCCCATTATGTTACTCTTTCCCTTATATCAAATATTACTGATTTGGCCCAGATTCCTTCCCCCTCTGTATTTCTCCCCGATTTTAAACTTTCAGATACATTGGGAACCGAGGATTAAAAGGATAAATTTTCACGTACCTTGTATAACTTCCTAATCCTGAGCAATGCTTTTTTAATCTTCGGTTCCATTTATCAATGTTATCAAGAAGATTTAGGGGAAAATAAGAAATGAGTGGTGAGATAAAGGGGGATTAGTTATAAAAAATTAAAATTAAGACAAAATCAAGGTAGATAGCGGTAAATAACAATTATAGAAAACAAACAAAAATAATAGATATGCATTAATAGTAATAAAACAAGTTACGTATTACCATGCAAAAACGCTGCAAAATCTTCAAAATAGCAGAAAAGATAAAAGGATAAATAACGCTCCAATAGACGTGTAGTGTGACGCGCGCTTTACCGCGTGCAATTATACATTAATGTACTAGTTTTTAAAATGTTATATAATAATACGTTTTACACAAACAAAAACAGATAAATAATTGAAAAAATGTTGTAATTATGGAAAAATATACACATACATATTTTTTGGTATGCACGCAACCAGTTCCGTTTTTAATACATATATATATATATATGTATATACAACCTAAGATTTAACAAAATAAATAATTTTAAAAATATTAGTTTTATTTGTTTTGTATGTATTATAATTAATTTGTTTATATGTACAAAATATTACTTTATTTTAATTTTTTTTAATATTTAAAATAAAAAATATTTACTAGTATTTTGTTATTGTATTTTAATAAGTTTAATGTAGTTTGTAATATTTTCTTTTAACTGTTGAACAACTGTTATTTGTGGGTATTTCACCAGATTTAATCGCTTCAATGGATGTTGACCATAGTGCTGTAGAAAGTGAACGTGAATACGTTGAATTTTTGGATGAAACCCAGGAATATAGAGATCGTATTAATGCATTAATAACTAAAGAGTCTAGTCGTTTGATTATTAATGTTAATGATTTACGCCGAGAAAATCCGGCACGCGCTAAAAAGTATGTGGTATTTGCACTTACAATTAATTAGGCTTCTTGAAAATTCGTCCGTTGAAGTTTTAGCATGTCAAAAAGCACTTAAAAAATGTGTTCAAAATACAAATCCCGAATATGCTAAATCGAAACCAAATTTTTATGTTGGATTTGAGGGCAGGTAGGTTAGATTGAACTATTTGACAATTTTTAAAGCTTTGGCCATCGACATGTCACTCCACGTTCTTTACATTCTAAGTTTTTGGGGAATATTGTTTGTCTTGAAGGAATTGTCACTAAAGGTTTGTTGTTCTTTTTTAAAAACAATTCAGCTTCGCTTATAAGACCGAAAGTTGTGCGTAGTGTTCATTATTGTCCTGCAACAGCAAAAACAGTTGAAAAGCAATATGCTGATTTTACTAGTTTAGAAGCGTCTTCTTTTTCAGGAGCTTATCCTACCAAAGATACCGATGGAAATTTACTTGAAACTGAATACGGTCTTTCTACGTACAGCGATCACCAGACGATTACTGTGCAGGTTTTTTGTTCATTTTTTCTATTTTAGGAAATGCCTGAAACTGCTCCTGCTGGCCAGTTACCTAGATTTGTTGATGTATTAGTAGACAATGATTTGGTAGATATTGTGCAAGTAAGTTTTAACATATGCTATATAGAATTTAGCCTGGTGACAGGGTTCAAATAGTAGGTCAGTTTCGTTGTTTACCTGGAAAAAAGAATGGTTTTACTACTGCCAGCTTTCGTACGGTTTTGATAGCAAATAATGTTCAGTCGTTAAGCAAAGAATCGGGCCCAAATTTTTCGGATAAAGATATTAGTATGATGCGTCTTATATCCAAGCGTAATGTAAGCTTTTGTTTTAAATTAGATTTGCTTTGATATTTCAGTATTAATAGTATTTAACAAAATGCTTTTATTATTTAGTTTTTAGCTGTTTTAAACTTTTTATTGGATGATTATTATGTTATCTATTATAGGACGTTGTGAGTCTATTAGGGCGATCAATCGCTCCCTCAATTCATGGACATGAACATATTAAACAGGCCATTCTTTTACTTTTATTTGGTGGAGTTGAACGCCAGTTAGCAAATGGTTCTCGCATTCGTGGTGATATTAATTTGCTTTTGATGGGCGATCCCTCTGTTGCGAAGTCACAATTTTTGCGCTTTGTTCTTCATGTAGCCCACCGTGCTATTGCAACAACTGGTCGCGGTTCTTCTGGAGTTGGTTTAACGGCTGCCGTTACTACTGACATGGAAACAGGTACATTTTTTGCATTTTCATTCGTTAATAAAAGTACTTTAGAGATTTTGTAATTTATTTTTGTAATGATGATTCTGAGGATTTGAATAATGCTTGTGATTTCATTTTCCAAAGATAGTAACTTACCACGTGATACATTCCTGACAAAGTGCATTCAAATACATAAACGAACAATCGAGATTGAGTGTACAACGGTATGACTAGGTTTTCACCTAGATGAATGGATGCAGGCATACACCCAGTGTAATTAAAAGGTATATGTATACTATATGTAGCCATTGGGCTAAGGAAGATAATCCTAATGAAAAATCAGGCGACCTCGTCAATCTTTGCAAACAGTGGTGAAGTCATGGATGCAGTATATCATCCAAGAAACTTTATACTTCAACGTTATGCTTATCAGGCCACCGGAATCAGTCACTTAATATTCTGTAGAGATATAAATAATAAAGAGATGACTACACTCAACCACAATGAATAAACAAATGAATCTAATACAAAAATTATTTTTTACGTTATTACAAAGATTTAATTTTCAATGCTTATTTTCATTTTTACTGAAACATCAGTTACTAAAAAAGCATTTCTAACCTGTATTGTTTGTGGTGATTTATGTTGGAGTGCATTTCTGTTATTTTTCCCGTCCAGCGGTATAGCTGGATTCAGTACTGGTGGTTTAGACTACTCCTTATTTAAAAAACAACTATGCTGATTATTTTTAGTCTATTTGTGAGCTTTAGCTGTTTTTCAACATTGTTCTATTGGAATAAATTGGATTCAAAGTATTTTAAGCAAAATATTGATACGTCTAGTTTGGTGCTTCCCAGTTTAATCAACTTTTTTATATTCATGCGCAAACAATAAAAGCTCTGAGAAAAAAAGTAAAGTAAACAGAATTTTGAAATTTAAGAAGAGGAGCGAAAACATTAGAAGTCTAGCAGATAAAGGAGAGATCGCTGCCCGTCATAAAACAATGGGAAAATTTACAAACAGTTGAAGCAGTTGAGTTATGGAAATTGAATCATAGCTGGATTATTTGGCATTATACGTGATGACTGGTAACTTCATTTTAATCAGATTTTAAAACATCCATGAGATACAATGGGTTGGATACAACTATTTCGTGTTCAGCGCAGTTTACTCATGATTTATTCAGTCTCCATTATATCTTCCATGATGGACAATATTATGAACATTCGCAAGATCTCAGCTGGAGAATTTGCTGATTTTGACAGAATACTTTCAGTGTAACTATAGTCCATTGCGGCTTATTGAAGACCTAGGTAACTAATTTTTTGAACAATTGATCAGTATCCCGAGGACTGGCTTTGTGAAATGTTTACAGGAAACGTGACTACAAACTCCAGAATATCAGATCACTTTGCGTGGTTTTTAAAAATCTCTTTTACTATTTACGATTTTCTGAGATAGTTCGGTGCAACTAAAATGTTTCCTTGAAATACATGACCAAATAATTTTTAGTGAACTACGATATTCTAAATTGGTAGAAATATTTGACTTCCTATTAATCGATTGCGTTCAAGAAATGATAGGGAATGAAACCATATTAGATCTGAAACAGTTTTGTTCAAATAGAACAAACTTGTAAATTTGTTTGTTTTTGCATATGTATAAGAAAATTGAACTTAGAAAACTAATTTATCTTAATCTTAGTTTAAATAGAAATATTTTTTATTTCACAGTAGCTTAGATAATTGCCTATAAGCTACAATAGAGAGGCGAATGCGACGCCTAATCTCTAAACAACTGAATCCATGGCTATCAATCAAAGAGTCCAAATAGGTAGATTTATCAACCACTGGTGTATGTTTGGTATAAACAGATGCCTGATGTTCACTAACGTATAATTGAGAAAATTGTTTTTTTTCTTGCTTGAATCAACGAACTCATGTTTTACATCGTAATTTAGGTGAACGAAATTTGGAAGCAGGTGCAATGGTGTTGGCTGATCGGGGAATTGTCTGTATAGATGAATTTGACAAAATGTCCGACATTGATCGTACTGCTATTCACGAAGTTATGGAGCAGGGTCGTGTTACTATTTCGAAGGCTGGAATCCAGGCCAAATTGAATGCACGTTGTTCCGTGATAGCTGCTGCCAATCCGGTTTACGGAAAGTACGATCAATACAAAACGCCTATGGAAAATATAGGACTGCAGGTCAGCATTTATCAAATTAAATCTGTTTTCAGTTTTGACACAATATGTACACTATCTTTGGGTTTTATCTTGACAGGATTCCCTTTTGTCTCGTTTCGATTTGTTATTCATTGTGTTGGACAAAGCAGATCCTGAATCAGATCGGTCGATCGCTGAACACGTACTACGAATTCATCGTTTTCGTAACCCTGGCGAACAGGAGGGCGAAGCAATGCCCTTACAAGTTGCATCGCATCTCCTTACTACCGGAGCGGATCCGTTGTCTGCAGGCAATCAAGTCAGGAATGATGATGATGATGATGATTTTGGCACCGATAATGCCAATCAAACACGAAATGAAGATCAAGTTTATGAACAACACGAACTGCTTATGCCTTCTTCGGGCCGTAAAAAGTATGTACTTATTTGTGTGATCTGTATGAAGTATACTTTTGGATAAACGTAATGACATTGGACTTTTTATTCATTTACCGTTTATAGAGATCAATTGACAATTAAGTTTTTGCAAAAGTACATACATGTAGCTCGACAATTGAAACCCCAATTAACTAAGGAGGCTGCGTCTATTATAGTGGAAAAATACTGTGATCTGCGTAGCCAAGAAGCATCTGAGGGTATGGGTCGTCCTGGACGTGGTGACATGAATCGAATGCGCCGTACACAGCCTATAACAGCTCGCAGTCTTGAAACTTTAATTCGTTTGGCTACTGCACATGCCAAAGCTAGAATGTCCAAGTCTGTAACTAAGAAAGATGCAGAAGCTGCTGTTCAACTTCTTTCATTTGTGTTATTTAAGGTAATTTTTATTTGTTTAAATAATGGTGTTTTTGAAATTGCTGTTTTCATTTGATTAAAATACCTAACCGTTAAACAGCAGGTAAATTATTTTATGGTTTTTGTTTTTGATTAACATGGATAACCATATCAGCACAATTCTTCAGAACAAAAAATTACAGGAACTGCACCGGTGTCGAGAGCTCGCGGACATAACTGATGAATGTTTAACGATGAAAACAATTGTTAACTTACTACTGTGTATGGAAAACTTGCCGATCCACTTTGGAGACGAAAAACATCAATCCAATCTCTTTATTGGGTTTACACAGTGCTTCTGTACACATCTGAAACCTTGACTTAGATACATTATTATTATTATTATTATTTTTTATTTATGGTTATTGGCTTGGATACTTCAGTAGAAGTAGCTTTCAGCACAACACCAACTTCGTATCCTCCGTAAAAGATGAGCAAACTGCCAAATTCGAGATGACCTCCAATTTCACGATCTTTCTTCATTGGTATCGCGACAATGGAGATCGTGCTGGTTTAGATATGCTCTACCTAAAAATCTTGATGCAATCTCACGTACTTGGATGGATGCTGATCGGACGATGTTTAAGCTATTTTGACCGGGATTTTATCTTAGAAACAATGGCAAAGTCGTTAGAATGACATACATGTGCTAGCCTCCGAAAACCGTGAAGAGTGGTAGAGGATTATAAGAGATATTATGAAAGCTTTGAATTAATAAAGAAGTGACTTTGCTATCAACATTTGTTGCTGTTTCTTTTTGATTAATATATTTAATATTTTTCGTTTAAAGGTTTATTTCCATTTTTTGATTTTTGTTTAGGAAGTATTAGAAAAGTCGCGTCAAAAGCGGCTTCATAGTGAAGCAGTTGATGATGACGAAGATGTAAGCGATAAAGAAATGGAACAAGCAGAAAGTGCTACTGCTCAAAGAAAATCCAAGCGAAGGTAATATGATTGTTAAAATATTGTTAATATGCTGTATTAATTAAGTATTAACGTTTTTAACAACTTGTTTTTTATTTTCTAGAATTCGCTTGTACTATATTATTCAAAAGACATTTTAGGTTTAGATTTCACAGTTTATTGTTAAAGTGAATGTTAAACATGTTTTTGTGTTCCGTCTATTTTAAATGGCAGTATGCATTTATGTATTCAGTTGTTAAGTTTCATCATCATTATTATTATTATTATCATTATTATTATTATTATGGTTATTAGCTTAAATACTTTAGTAAAAGTAGCTTTCAGCACACTTAATGAACAATTACATTGAATTAAATCCCTTTAGTGATCTCTAACTGCAAACGGTGAGCAAACGAACACCCAATTAAGTAATTAATATGGACAAGAGGACATTAATAAAAGGATCGGGTTCACGTGCAACCTCATAAAAAATGGCATAAAGTACAAAATTGAAAACTGTCGGGGGTAAAGCGCATCGTTGGTAGACTCCCGAGTTTGTGTAGGTTGCATCAGTTAAAGAATCCCCATTTCGTATTGTGTGTGGAGTTGAATGGAACCTCTGTCCCCTTGTTTGATGGGATTGAGTAATTTTACAAAATTGGATGTTTACAGAAATCACCGATGAGCGGTGGTTATGAGAAGAGATTTTTTTTGAATAAGGTTTGAGTAGTGTGCATTACCGCATCTTCTAAATCCTCAGTCACACGCGGCCAATATATCTCTTGATCATTATTGGAATTAGTGGTGTATCCATGTATTTTGTTATTGTCTATCTGATTTACTGCTGATTTTCGTTCAGAATTTATCTCGTGATATTTTTGTGGGAGTGGAAATTTGAAATGTGGGTCTTTCGTTAAGTTGCTTGGGTAATATCCTAGTAGTCGCGTTTAGTTTAGATGCGATGAACTTCCATGAATGTTCTACTTTACCATTACAATTCATGAAATATATGCTTTTTTAAGACTCATGAATTTGGGTAGTATTTTTAATAGATTTGTATGTTGAGCGATTGTAGTGCTTTCGTTTGGATCGAAATTTGAGTGAGTGCATGCACTTCGATAACTCCTGATCACTTCCGTTCTAGGCTCCAGTACTGCATCTGTAGTTAATAAGTTTGGCAGATTTAAGTTATAGATACAAAGACAATAATTTACTTTTCATTTATTTTACTTACCTTTTTAAGATAATAAATAAAAAAAGTATTATTTCGACTTTCGTTAAATTCGATTTTATCAAGAAATACGTTTTTCATTTTTTAATGCAGTCGGTAAGTATTGAATGTATTTATTTTTTAGACCCGTTACAGAAGATGTTGATCCCAATGATCCGTATGCTTTCACTGAAGATTCTCAACCTGCTCATCTACCAATATCTGATAGTCATGCTGTTTCTGGTGGAAGTAAATTATCATCTGATCGTTTAAAGCAACTTTCTACGATTGTTAGTCGCTTGTTCCAAGAGTCCCACGTTGAACAGCTTTCAGTCACTGAGGTTAGATTTTATAAATTTATTTTAAAGTTTATTGATAAGAACTTCTAGAATAAGGTGGTTTAGTTTCTGTGTAGATTTGGACAGTCTAATGGTATTAGTTTTCAAATTAAGCATGTCTGAAGTTTTATTTAAGAAACCATTGATTTTTTTTCTACTAGTCATGGATACCCAATTGTTTACTTTTATTCAAATAGTTTAGCAAAAGTTTGTATTCCCAAGTTAAAAAAGTGTCATTAACAAGTCTATTTCATTGCTTTTTTAATATACACCTGGTGCACAAATAGTGACTATTTTAGTCTATAAACATGCATTAACTGATGATATACAGGAATGCTAACGATTTTTAGGATTTGTGTAATACTCATAAAGTCAATTTTCAAAAATGGCGATATTCCTTACTTATTTTGGCGTAGTGCATCCTGGTCTGGGCACATCTAAGCACGTAGACAAACAGAAGAAACTGAATACATAATTGAATATTTGGGAATCCGACTTTACTATTGGATACACGCATACGCTCGGTACTTTAACGGTTTACCATATGTATACATGGGGCTAAGGAAGATAACCAATTCAAAAAATCAGGCGGTCTCGTCAATCTTTGCGAACAGTAGTCCCATCACAAGGATACCGTTTATCAGTCGAAAAATTTTGTTACTTTGTTTGTTACGCTTATACAACCATCGGATTTGATTGTTTAATATGATGTACGAATATAGGCATAATGAAGAGGTGATCACGTCACCAACCATAAAAATAAATAATATTAGCCAAATAGATATACGAAGATCATATTGGATGTAACCTTGAATTAATTATATAATTATATATAATAATATTAACAAATTGATTATTCAAATATCTATCGGTTATATAGCATCTATGAGTCTTTGTCTTTATTTTTGCTACCGATTTATACCTCATTTCGTGATGAAAAATTTGATACATCTGCATTTTTATTACTAATATTCATATGGTTTAGGTTGTTTCGACCGTGCGTTCACATAGTAACTTTACGCAAAGTGAAGTTCAAGCAGGATTAGAAGTAATGCACAATGAAAATCGCATTATGCTCACTGCAGATGACGTTTGGCTTATCTAAAAACAATTTATTTGTGTACGTGAAAAAATGAAGAGCTTTTGTAATTGTTTTACTATGGAACCAATTTTCACTTTTCCATATAGATTATTAAATTTTATTTATGCAATTATTGTCATTAATGTATTTTAAAAGATTTTATATAGATGTTGTTTCTGTAATAAAATATAGTAAATACGAAATTCATTAAACTGATTATACTTTGAGAATATGTTTGACGCTCTTTTTAGGGGTGCAATTATAGATACCGGTATATTTGTGTTCCGATCCATAACGCCTATGTGTCTTAACATTATCACGAGGAACTGCATGAGTATTGCGACTGGAATGAAGAAGGATAAAATAATGCTTTGCCAGCTTTTTCGTTGATTGAGTGGTTTTGTAATATTTATAAGAGAAACTAGTCAATTATTAAGTGTATAATATATTTTATTTCTCCCAGACTATTTCACTAAATCCAGCTTATAATTGGGTAGCATTTTGTTTTAGCTACCAGTCCTTAAGTTGGCTAGAAATGTATATCCTCACGATTGGTATTTTCGCGTTTTAAAATGGCTAGATAGACACTTAGACGGTTGTTGTTCGAGACTATCTCACTATTTGGGCCGGGAATGTATTTTCAAAACTATGCCTACGTCGTTGGACTGAGATCTACACACTTCCATGAAAACCGTTAACAGTGGAAGGCGACTCTACTATACGAATTTCGAATTAATGAGGAAGTTGCTCCGCTATCTTTTTTGATAAATAATACTCCAATAATCCGAGATCGATGACCGCCCGTTTTCGGATTACAATTTTAATGATTATGAATGTACGTTTTCTCTTTACATCATATTGAGTCTGCTATAAAATAAAGTCGAAAACTGTTGTTAGTCATAAAAACTAATTTAGAAAATGGATCAAAATGTATAGTAATTATAATAGTTGAAGATTATATTAATGTTAATAATTCTACTTACTAGTTGAATGGTTTATTAGCAGTGGTAATTTTTTAAATAATACATTTTTTGTATTTACGATTTACAGCACAACTTGATTGTTACTTACACCTTTTATCATCACTTAATGTCACTTATAAAACATGGTCAATCCATTTTACTCTTTTTATTTTGTTGGAAATACATGATCATTTATTTGAACTAATTTGGACATCTTACAGTATAATGTAACAAGTGTACCTTATAATGACTCATTCAATGTACAGTAATTTTGAATTTCTTTAAAAATCACATGCTTACTATATTGACTATATTTATATTCATTAACTTATGACATTCTATTTCATTTTGATCCCATTATTTGTGCTACTACATTTTTAATTCTTGATTTTCTTATTTTTTATATTGATGGTAAAAATGTATTTTACGCTGAATGTATCTCTAGTGAGATATTAAAGCTTAATAATAATAGTAATTGATATTAAGTGTCTTACAAATATATATTTATCAGTTATTAAACGGCTACTTTCAATAGAAGACAGCGAAACCATATAGATCTTAAACAGCTGTGCTCAAAATGAACAAGCTTTTGTATATCCACTTGGGTGTGAGTCCAATTTTTGCAAGCAGAAAGTAGAATTGGACGCACCAAGTTCATATATTTTTATCTTGATTTTAATAGAAATATTGCTTTTGTTCCATAAAGGTTTACTTAAACATCTAAAAGCTACAGCAGATAGGCGAATACGCCGATTAACTGTAATTGGATTTCTAAATGGGACATTTGCAAAAATCATTGTTTTTAGTATTAAGATATAAGCCATATTTCTCTGAAGCTTCCTGAATAAGCTTAATCGCATTTTGTAAACATTCTTTAGTCTCGACCATAAGAACCACATCGTCTGTATATTTAAGATCCGCTAATTTGCAAAGATGCTGAATTTTAGAACTCGATTGACTAGGCAACCTCAAAAAATGGCATAAAGTACAAAATTGAAAACTGTCGGTGCTAAAGCGCATCGTTAGTAGATTCCCGAGTTTGTGTAGGTTGCATCAGTTAAAAATTCCGTATTTCGTATTACTGTGTTGGGTGACGTATGTTGCTGTTGGAATGAAATATTTAAGATCATTACTTGTTTTCATTTCAATTAAATTTTTTTATATTATTGTGCATTTAAACAATGTTGACTTTGAACTTGAAGTGCCTTTTTGTGTTTAAATTTATCACAATTGTTGTGGACGTGACTAGTTCTGTGAGTATATTGTGTCCTGTTTTTCTGTTGGTAAGTAGTATTTGTATGTAATTTTGAATTATTTTGTAATACACTGCAGAGCGATATTTAAAATCACACAAGAGCCTTTTTGATTGAAATTAGCAGGGGGTGTCGATTGATATTCATATCAAGTTAAATCAAAGGAAATTAGGGCCAAGATCTTAGTGAGATCTTAAAGCTCAATTTCTTTGGAAATGAGAAGATTCTAAGGTAAATTGCAATTAACGAAATTAAAGACAGCTGAATATTCTGCAAATGTACTGTATGAACGGTAGAAATGCAACTGCGATACCAACCAATTGCATTTCTACCGTTCTACGAATAAGGTGAATTTAATTGATGCATTCCATTTATGGACAAAATGCAGCTTGAGTTGTTTGTGTATGACTCACGTTTGCCTCTATTTTTGCGTAAAGTAATGTTTGCCAAAATATTTGAGGCAAATTATTCAATTAATTTTTCTAGACTACATTAAAACTTGATTTAAACGATAAAAAATAAATATTAGTAACTTTATTTACGAACGCTATTAGTTTAGTAATAAAGGAATAATATGATTTAACTACGTAATATATTTGAAGTTACTATTTGAACATGAAATACAGATCAAACAGTTTTGTTGGTAACTGATAAAGACATCTGGCGCATTAAAATGTATTATAATTTAAAACGTTTTGTATTTTTAATATTGTAGTAATTAATCTAAATATTTGGTTGTATAATTGAAATAAATAAACTTTCTAATGTTTTTTTAAAAATATTTTTTGTATAATATCATGCTACGTAAAGTCAAACACAATAATATAAAAAGTGCAAGTACGAAACCCATATACGCTGTTTTAAAAGTTTTGTTATCTCATTTCATTTAAATTTGTAAAATATTTCAGGTAAATTCTTCCTACGTTTATTAATAGTTTGGGCCAGAACTGATTAACTTCGCCTGGTTTGGACCAGAAATGATTCAATCTAACCGGTTCCAAGCCCGGATAAAGGAGGAGGGTTTGAGTGCAAGGTTAGCAACCTGGCCTCTAAAACATCTATACTGTTACAAAACAATAAGAGGACGCCATTCCGACAAACAACGGCAAAGAAGTGATCTCACGTATCTGGATAGCAGAGTTACATACATAACAGAGTTTAGTAAAAGCCAAAAGGAATCTCAATTTTTGATTTGCAGAATCTTCAATACCAAAAAGTTAACCAGTGTTGGAACATGGAATATACGCACTCGTTTTTACACTCGATAGTTAGAACAAGTCCTTCAAGTAATGTTTGGGGTTAGAGCCCCAAATTTAGACATTATCAGCATAAAGCAGGATGTTAGATTGAACAAACGTGGGCAAATCGTTTATATAGATAATAAAAAGGAGAGGACCTAAAACTAATCCCTGAGGGACCCCTAAGGTGATTTGAGTGGAAGAGGAGGCTGCGCTTTCTAATTTAACACTAAACTGACGATTAGTGAGAAAGTTGTGTATCCATTCTAGTAGAGGAGGACTTATCCCGAAAGCTGTTAGTTTACTTAGCAGTGCTAAATGAGGAACTTTGTCAAAAGCTTTGCAAAAGTCGAAATAGATTACATCGACTGATTGTGAACAATCCAGCATGCAAGTAATGCTCTTAATAAACGCCAGTAGGTTGGAGAGATAGAATCTCCCAGGCATGAACCCGTGTTGAGCCGGATTAATGAGATTGTTCAAAGTGATAAAATTAATTAAATGGAATTTAATGATTTTTCTAAGATTTTGCTGGAACCTGACGAAATACTAATCGGCTTTAACTTGAAACCTGTCTTATAAATGGGCCGTATGAAGGCGAGTTTCCAAATAGCGGGTAAATTATCAGACTGAAAAATGTGGGTAAGGGGAGGGGCAAGTTTAGAGGCACATTCTTTGAGAACTCTCGGGTAAGGTTCATCGACACCTCGGGATGTTGATTTAAGTTGAGAAAGATACTTAGAGGAGCTCAGGAAGGGGACTAATTGCATAATCGGGATTGAAAACAGACTTAAAATAATCCCCAAAGGTGTTGCACATATCTGGTAGCGATGAAAAGAAACCAGTATCACTTTTAAGCTTAGGGAGGGAGAGATCATAACCCCACTTATTCTTGGTGAATTTCAAGAAAAGACTATTATTAAATCTAGCATTACTCAAAAGTGAATGGAGTTTTAGGCCTTTGAGCCGTCAGAAACAAATTACAGATTTGCTACGGAGATCTAGGTAGCGGTAGAGAAATGTGGGGAGACCTGTCAATTTTTACTTATAAAAAGCAAGAGTGCTCGACTTCGCATAATAAAACGTGGAATTTTGGGCTAGAACGGGTTGGGGGTATGGAAGGGAATAAAACGCTTTATATCTATTCGAATGGAACGAAAAAATGGTTATATAGACTATTTATGTCATAAACGGAGAGGTCCCAGTTAACATTCCTCAGGTAGTTCTTGAGACCGACGAAGTCGGCACGACGGAAATTGGGAGTAGGTAAAAACCGATATTTGAGGCCTACTGTAGGTGAGGGGAAGTAAACTTTAAGTGTAAATAGAGCGTGATTACTCTTTTCTAGGGGAGGTAGATGGTCAATGCCATCAACCAACAAAGCTATATTGGTGAAAATCATTTCAAGGCAAGAAGAGGAGCTACCAATCCTAAACCTAGTGGGAGAGCGAACATGTTGAGCGAGTGCATGTTCAAACCAAATTGAAGATGAGTAGAGTTAAAAGACTTAGGAGAGCAGCTGAGCGAATTCCAATTAATTAATAGAGGAAGCTTTGAAATCCCCCATTAGAATATGATAGTTGTGCTTGGACGCTAAGGTAGAGTGAAGCGGTTGAAAGCTTCAGGGAGACGGGAGACGGTAAAGGATTGAGAAGAGGGCACTCTCTTTTGAGGAGAGAGTGATAGTGACAGTGAGAAGGTCATACTCTTGATCAGAAAATACTGAAGAAGGTTAGGAAGAGAAACTGATGTCTTCCTTGATGTAAAAGAGACATACCTCACATCTAGTGACGGATCTAGACAGATGATGTTATAGCCATGGATTAGCAATTCGTTATCATGTATATTATTCAAAAGCCAAGTTTTAGTAATCCAAATAATATGAGGCTTAGAGACCTCGACTAGACTGGCTAACTCAATAAACTGATTCGAAAGGTTAAACGCGTTGGTATAAAAAGTACTCAAAGAGGCAGGGTTGGTGAGGGGAGTAACGCTCCTGATTCTTTTAGGCGATTGTGGAAAGGGATGCGACTCCGGGGTGAAAAGGGAAAACCCTGTGTGTTGGAAATAAAAGTAGAGGTGTTCTTAAGCTTGAGAGGGGTAAGCTTAACTGTTGGGATGGCCGAAAGCTTAGGGCAGATATTGTGGGCTAAGGTAGTAAACTTACCTATTCTGTTAGACGTAGGGTGGTCCTTATGCAGAAGGATCCCGGGAAAGTTTTGCTAATGGTGGGCCAGATACTTAAAATATTAACTACAACACAGGGGGCACTACTGACGATAATCGGGGGAAGGTGTGGGGGCGCTTGCACGTCATACGGGAGATCTTAACGTCGGGGGTTGGTGAGAGACAAGATTTAATAATCTCTGAGACAATATTCTTGTAATTGATTGCCGTCTCAGGAATCCCTTTAATTATTAAGTTATGATCTCTACGTCTGTTGGCGGTGAATTGTTTAGCAGCGGAAAGAATTTTTTCCTACGAGAATCGGAGGACGGCTTTGGTTGTTAAAGATGGGGAATCCTTGACTAGCAAGAAAAGACTCGCTACAGAGTCTGTAAACAAACTAATTTCTTCTGTTTGTTTGGTAATAGAAGTCGTGTAAGATTTGTGTAAAGTCGCGAGAAAATTTTTTAAGTCTAAGTTGCTGGTCTTGATCTCATTAACTAGCTTCGAATGAGGAATCTACCCTGCGACCAGCATACGTGTGGTCCTTAGACCAGAGATAGTTGATACAGTTAAAGTTGACATTGTTTTTGGCTACCTCTAAGTAATGGGATTTTGAAAGAGCTGTACAATTTTTATGAAACCAGGTATTACACCCAAAGCAAAACATACCGGTCTTTACAGACTTACTACACCCATGTCTTCCATAAATTGCGGGTTGGGAATATTTTATTGTGGCGACAGGTGACTGAAATACTATTAAAATAAAATGCAAATAAAAAGCAAATATCACAATGTAAATACAAGGTGATAATCAGATAAAAAGAACAATTTATTACATCTTCAACCTCTCCTACTACTCTGGTCGCATCCCCAGTATTTAGAAATCTGCATTTATTAGGCCCATTTACAAATCGGGATGCAAATTTAAAGCTGAAAGCTTTAGACCGATCAGTATTTTATCTACAACGAGTAAAATAATAGAAATGTTAATTAGGTCTCATATTTTTGACCATATCACTAATTCCAACATTATTAATTCTGCTCAGCATGGGTTTATGCCTTATAGGTCCTGTCTTACAAACTAAATAGCATACACTAATAGCATTTCTTCC
This sequence comes from Cardicola forsteri, assembly GCA_025895645.1. Classification (NCBI taxonomy): domain Eukaryota; kingdom Metazoa; phylum Platyhelminthes; class Trematoda; order Strigeidida; family Aporocotylidae; genus Cardicola; species Cardicola forsteri. The sequence goes on from JAKXYG010000486.1 coordinate 16,942, forward strand.
ATTCTTAAATCTAGCCCACTAGTTAATGCCATATACTTTGACTTTGCAAAAGCCTTTGACAAAGTGCCCCATGATCTGCTTTTAATTAAGCTAAGATCACCTGGCATCTCTGGTTTTATCTTATCCTAGATCTCTGATTTTTTTTCTAAGCGCTCCTTCAAGATCAAATTGGGAGCTGACCTCTCCCCTCTATGCAGCATAACGTCTGGGGTTTTTCCAGGTTCTGATTTAGATTCCCTACTGTTTATTCTCTTTATCAATAATTTACCTTTCATCGTGAATTCCAATATTCTACTTTATGCTGATGATGTTAAGATCTGGGGCTCTAAGTATTGGATAATGATATCTCTAATATTAATAAGTGGGCTCTTAACATTTTACTTCCGTTTGATCACACTAATTGTAAACACATCACTTTTGGAAAGCCATCAAGAAATGTTTTTAAAATGTCTCCTAATGATATTCTTCCAATCAAAACAGTGGAGTCAATAAGCGATTTAGGAGTTCTAGTTGACACCTTACTTACCTTTATGGGCTATCACACCAAGACTACTCATACTTGTTGCCGATTGATTAAATTCTTTAATAGGAATTTGAGCGGTATGTTTCCTAAGTGTGTTTGTTTAATTTATATGCTTTATATAAGGCCCTACTTGGAATATTGTGTTCAGGTAACTGCAGCCTTCCTTACATCCGACATTGTTAAATTACAAAAGGTACAGAGGACTGTTTTTAAACTGCCTAGATTCTTCAAGAATATGCTTTATTATCAAAAATTACATTTTTTTAAGTTGTTCCTATTAACTGATAAATGACTCTGGGGTGACCTCGTCTTAGTACATCAATTTATCTCTTCAGGAATCCTTAGTCCCTTTTTTACCTTAGCTCAAAACTCACTTAGAGGGCATAATCTCAAACTAAGTAAACTCAAGGCTACTACTTGGATAAGGTTACACCATTTTTTTACAGAGTTATAAATCACTGGAATAAACTTCCCACTAAAATTGTTAACGCCTAATCAACTCAGTCCTTTAAGCGTTCCTATAACCAATTTGCTCTAACTAACTTTTATTAATCCACTTTTTTTATTAATTTAGTACAATAACATTCATTATTATTTTATTTTTTAACTTATTATTTAATTTGAAATTTTATATTATTTTTGTTTCTCTTAAAATTAATAATTCTGATAAAAATGCAATACTGTAAATGCTTTTTTTGAGTAATAAATTATTATTATTATTATTATTATTGTAACCTGTTCTAATCCGCCTGTGTTAATCTGCTGTGCACTCATTTTCTGTTTTTATTTACTTCAAGTTATGCTACATAATTTGTAAATTTGTAAAAACAACACGAATATATACGTGATATGCTTTAATTAATTTTTTACGGTAAATTTTTATAAAAATGTATTTTAAACTGTACTTCAGGTTTCAGGTTTTAGGTTTGTACACGAGTTAAATAGGAGAAAACTTCTTTTAGTACTCTGTTTAAAGGTATAGGATATTATAAATGTAAAAATAACAGAATGATGAATAAATCAAAATTGATGGGTACAAAAAGAAATACTAAAAGAGTTAGGTAAAATTAAAAAGAAAAAGCTTATCGTATGCCAATTTAAACGCTTGAATGGTTGGGGCTAACACTACGCGCGAGAGCAAACTATTTCAAGCGGAAATAACTTTGTAAGAGAAGTGATGAAGACCTATACGGAAATAAACGCGGGTCTTAGAAAGCTTAAGAGAGTGTCCTCTACGAGTGTCGCTAAAAATTGTGAATAAGTGCTTAAACTGGTCGCACTTGATGAGTTTGAAAGCTAAGATAAGGTCGCCCCGGAGTCTTCTATTTTTCAGTGGGAAGAGACGGAGGGCTTCCAACCACTTAGGACAGAAGACGCTTTTAAGGGCACGCGGTAGCCTAGTAAAGCTTTTTTGGATCTTATCAAGTTTGACAATATCAGCCCTTAGAAGCGGGGATGTCACTTGAATGCAGTATTCAAGGTGCGGTCTAATATAAAGTTGATAAAGGAGTCGTGTGCAGCTAACAGGAATATTTTCTAAATTACGCCTAATAAACTTGATGAGACGATAACAGGTTAGTATTGCTCTGTTGTGATGGGACGAAAAGGTAAAAGAGGGGTTGAAAGTTACTCCTAGATCTTTAACCGAGTTGATCTTGGTGATGTTCTTGGAAATAGGGAATTAAAACTGATTCCCAAAAGATTTCCCAAAGGAGAAGTGGTTACATTTGGAAATGTTTAGAGGGAAAGCATTATCTAGGAACCATTGATGGATGTTATTGATGTCCTGTTGCAGTTGTTCAGGGTTGGAGCCCCAAATTTTGACATCATCAGCATAGAGAAGGATATCGGAATGAACAACTGAGGGCAACTCATTGATATAAATAAGAAAAAGAAGCGGACCTAATACTGATCCCTGGGGGACGCCTAAAGTAATCGGAGTAGGGGGGAAGATGCATTTCCTAATTTGACGCTAAACTGGCGATTGGAGAGAAAGCCGCGTATCCACTCTAAGAGAAGAGGACCTATACCGAAGGTTTTGAGTTTACTAAGCAGTGCTAAATGCTGAACTTTATTGAAGGCTTTGCAAAAATTAAAGTAGATAACGTCGACTGATGGTTAACGTTCCAGCATATGGGTACTGTTTTTGGTAAACTCAAGGAGGTTGGAGAGACAGGATCTCTCCGGCATAAACCCGTGCTAAGCGGGGCTGATAAGATTATTGTGTGTGATAAAACCCATCAAATGAGATTTAATTATTTTCTTTAGGTTTTTGCTGGAACAGGACAGAATACTTATGGGCCTAAAGCTGTCTGGCTTAAACTTGGAACCGGACTTATAAATTGGGCGAATAAAAGCAAGTTTCCAAATTGCAGGGGAAGTGCAGGACTGAATGAAGCGGTTAAAAATGTGGGTGAGGGGAGGAGCGATTTCGGATCCACATTATTTGAGGACTCTTGGAAAGAGGTCGTCAGCGCCACAAGATGTTGATTTAAGTTGGGACAAATACTTAGACACTAAAGGGGAAGTGATGATAGGGCTACCAGAATCAAGGGCAGAGTCAGGAAGGGAATCGATCGAAAAAACGGGATTGAAAACGGACTTAAAGTAGTCCCCAAAGGTATTGCACACCTCAGGTAGAGATAGAAATGAACCGATGTTATCTTTCAGCTTAGGAAGAGAGAGGTCATAACCCCGCTTGTTCTTGACAAATTTGAAGAGAAGACTATTATCCGATCTGGCATTACTCAAGAGTGAATGGAGTCTACGGCTTTTAAGCCGTTTGAGATTTGTTACGCAGATCTAAGTAGCAATAGAGGAAGGAGGAGAATCTTGACGATTTCCACTTATAAAAAGCTATATTGCGAGACTTAATGATTCGAATAATAAAACGGGGAATTTTGGGTTTGGAGCGAGTAGGAATGTGGAAGGGAATAAAACGCTTTATACCTATCTGAATGGAATGACAAAAGTGGTTATATAAATTATCTAAGTCATTATTTGAGAGGTTCCAATTGACATGCCTGCAATAATCTTCAAAAAAGAAAAAAGAGAAAAGGATGAATAACGCTCCAATGGACGTGTAGCGTAACGCGCACTTTACCTCGCGAGTAGCTGAGAATGTTCCAATTAATGGAGGGGGCGTTGAAATCTCCCATCAGATTATGGAAGTTATGTTTGGTCGCTAACACAGAGTAAAGGTCTTGGAAAAGGGACCTATTGGAGGCATCTGGGAGGGACGGGGGACGATAAAGGATAGAGAAGAGGCATGTTCACCTAAGGAGAGGGTGATTGTGACCGAGAGAAGATCATATCCATGCCCAGAAAAATCAGAGGGAGGAAGGGGAGAGAAACTAATGTCATTCTTGATATAAAAGAGACAACCCCCGCATCTAGTAACCCTTAAGTCACAACGGACAATGTTGTAGCCATTGATTAGCAATTCATTATCACGTATATCATCTGATAACCAAGTTTCAGTAGTGCCAATAATGTGGGGCGGGAAGGGAAAATCCTGGGTGTTGGGGGAAGGTGTGGAGGTATTCTTTAGCTTAAGAGGGGTAAGTTTAACTACTGGAATAGCCGTGAGTTTGGGGCAGATGCTGTGGGGTAGGACTGGAGACTTGCCCATCATGTCAGCCATAGGATGGTCCTTGTGAAGACGGATTCCTGGAAAATTTTTACGGATAGAGGGCCACATGCTTAAGATATCAGAAACGACGTCAGGGGTACTGCTAACAATGATTGGAAGAAAGATGTGAGGACGCTTGCAGGACATACGTGATATCTTAACTTCGGGAGCCGAAGGGAGACAAGAATTGACTAAATTAGAGACAATATCTTTATAATTAGTAGCCGTTTCTAGAACCCCTCTAACAATTAAGTTGTTTTCCCTGCGCCTGTCAGCAGCAAATTGCTTGGCTACAGATAAAATTTTGTTTTACAAAAATCTGAGGACGGCTTTTGTTGTCGGGAGCAGAGAGTCCTTGACAGTTGTTGAAAGACACGCTACTGAGTCTTTAAGGGAACTAATTCCGTCGGACTGCTTTATAGTTATGATCGAGAAAGATTCATGGAGAGCAGCGAGCGAGTTTTTAAAAACTAAATTACTGGACTGGACTTCGTTGACTAAATTCAATAGTTCAGAAATAGCACTATCCCTTAAATCGGAAGACTTAAGATTCTTTACCCAAAGGCAATTAATGCAATTGAAATCTATGCTGCTGTTGGCTAATTCTGTATAGTGGGAATCTAAAAGACCAGTACAGTTTTTATAAAACCAGGTATTACATCTGGAACATAACATACCGGACTTGACCGATCAACTACAACCCCGTCTTCCACAAAGTGGTGTTTGGGAGGTTTTCATTGAGTCGGAGAAAACTAAAAAGACTGTTGAAATTAAGTAAAAAGCAAATATCACAATGCAAAGCAGAGTGATAATCAGTTAAAAAATTTAATGCAAAGGTTTTAAGTACGAATCATGCAATTCGCACTTGCTCAGTCAACTGTACAACTCAGGTTGCACAGATGACACAAATACACTAAAAAATACCAAAAACGTTAATAAAAATATTTTTAAGGCACGATTCATACAAATAGGACCGATTTAAAAAAATTGGGCAACACAGATTACAGAATAAACACTAAAACAACAAAAAAAACACTAAAAACAAAACAAACAGATAACAATAACACAAAACAACTAGCAAGCGCAGAAACAATGAGCAACTTTTGATCAACACGTCACGCAAGCCACTGTATACATGTTTACACTGTATTTAAAAATTTATAAAAAATTATTAATTAAAAAAAATTTATTGTCAGATTTAAAAAATAAAATTATGTTATTTTAACTCGTGTATAAACCTGAAACCTAAAACCTGTTTTATGTGTTTACTTTTGTTTTATATTTTTCCTTTGACCTCAGATATAGGCAACGTAAATTCGACTGGTACGTTGGATTGTTTAAGATTGTCACTTATTTTGACATAAAACTTATTATTTTTATTATACATAACAATTTGTTAGATTTTAAAAATTAACATAAATTTATTTGTTTATATTTTATACATGTTTTTTAATTGTAATATAAGTTTTATTTGAAAATATTGTTTTTTGCTTATTCTAATTTTGGTAAACAAGATTGTTTGCCCCCTTCTAACCCTCTAACTCTTTTAAAATGTTTTATACTAATGCCTCAAGTTTGGGGAATAAATTACTTGAAGTCCAGGCATTAGTCTCTGACTCTGCTCCCCTTCTTATAGGTATCACTGAGACTTGGCTTACCGAAGATATCTTAGATAGTGAATTAGCTCTTTTTGGGTACAATTTAGTGCGCCTTGATTCTGGGAGAGGTAGATGTGGGGGTTGCCTTTTCTATTTCAAGCAAGAATTCAAATTCTCCGTTTGTTCTCTACCGAATTATGGACATATTTATGCCTATGACTTCCTCCATGTTTTTATCCATCTTTCCCCTAAGGTATCGATTCTTTGTTCCATTCTATACCGACCTCCGTCCCTCTCCCCGCAATCTGATGGAGTTCTTATACAAAAACTCCATTTTTTACCTACTTTACCTTTTCAGCACTTTATTATCATGGGTGATTTCAATACTCCAAACATTAACTGGTCACTACTCAGCTTTCCCAAGACATTTAATTTTAATTTAATAAACTTTAGTATTGAACACTCTTTCACCCAGCATATTTTATCCCCTACTAGATTTAGACCAGGTTTCTCTCCATCCTGTTTGGATTTAGTTTTCACTCATTATCCGTTAACAGTAGACTCTATTTCCTATCTACCTCCTCTAGGAAAAAGTGATCATTTTGTTCTCTCTTTTGATGTATTTGTCCTATACTCTCCTAACTTTTGTTTTCAATTCTATTAGTGCTCCTGTTCCTGATTTCAGGAAAGCTGACTTTATAGGTATGAGGTCCTATTTTGCTAATTTCAATTGGGATTTTTCGGCTAATGATAATATTGATGCTGCCTACACTCACTTTGTCACTGTCATCCAGGAAGCTACCCGGGTGTTTGTCCCCTTTAAGGTTATTGGGCATAGGCAACCTAAGTTTCCACGACAAATCATTCGTTGTCTGTCCAAACGTAGGAAGGCTTTTAAGCTCTGGAAAATCTCTGGTCTCCCTAGCTTGTATCGTAAATTTTCTATCCTTTGGAATAAATGTATTGACGCAATTAGAGCTTTTAGAAGGAATCAACTTTGTAAGCTTTTACACAATGCCAAATCTAATAAAAGTATTCTATTTAAGTTCATTAAAAACAAAAGGACTTCTAATAACTTTTTTCCTTTTCTGAAAGGGGACGATGGATCCACACTTTCAAGGACTAAAGTTTGCAATCTTTTTAGCAATTATTTCAGTTCGGTTTTTTACTCAGCTATCCCCATTACCCCGTCTTCCTTACAGTGCCCTAGTTTTTCCATCTCTTCCCCATCCTTTAGTATTGAACAGGTCTTTAAGCATTTAAATATGCTGAATTCCTCCTTCTGTGGCCCTGATAGTATCTACCCTAGGATTTTTAAAGAATGCTCAATTATATCAGCCCCTGTTCTTTCCCAACTTTTCTCCCTTTCTCTTCTGAGTAGTCGTCTTCCATTTATTTGAAAACAAGCCTACATTAGGCCCATTATAAGTCAGGTGATAGGCTGGTTTCTGATAGTTATAGACCTATCAGTATCCTTTCCACCCCTAGCAAGATCCTTGAAAGATTACTTATTGATTTTATTTTTAATAATAATCTTATCAGTTTTTCTCAGCACGGTTTTCTACCTCATCGTTCTTGTCTTACTAATTTATTATATTATTCAGATAGCCTTACTTTGTTACTTGAGCACTCTTCTTCTGTTGACGCTATTTACTTCGACTTTGCCAAGGCTTTTGACAAAGTCTCACATAATTTATTATTGTTTAAGTTAAAGTCTTTTGGTATTGTAGGGCCTTTGTACAACTGGATTAAAGATGACCTTCATTGTAGGAATTTTAAAGTTAGGTTAGGCAGTGATTTATCCAGTCCCTGTCCGATCTCCTCAGGGGTCCCAGAAGGCTCTGTCCTTGGCCCATTACTCTTTATTATTTTTATTAATGATTTGCCTGGGGTAGTTAAGTCGGACATCCTGTTCTATGCAGATGATGTTAAGATATGGGGGTCCAGCCCTGAGGTTCTACAACAAGATATTTTTAACATTTATGATTGGGCTTCTTTAAAGTCGCTCCCTCTCAATCTCTCAAAATGTAAGCATATTTGTTTTGGTAAACCTTTGGGGAACACTTTTAGAGCATCTCCTTCAAATGACTCTCCTATTATATCGGTACTATCTATTAAAGATTTAGGAGTAACTTTCTCATCCTCCCTTCATTCCTCTGCCCATCATACTCTTGCTGCGCAAAAAGGTTTTAGATTGATCAATTTTTTTAAGCGTACTTTATGGAATATTTCCATCAGTTGTACACGTCTTTTATATATACTTTATATTAAGCCACATCTTGAATACTGTATTCAAGTTACTTCCCCTATCCTTAAACGCGACATTCATAGACTTGATCAGGTTCAAAGAAAAGCTTCTAGAATACCTAAGATCCTACATAACGTTGATCATATCAATCGGCTAAAAAGGTTAAAGTTTTTTCGTTATCAGATAGAAGACTCCGAGGCGACCTTATTTTAGTGTATCAATTAGTTCATTCTGGACGTAGTGCATTATTTTTCGTTCTCTCACAGGTAATGTTAAGGGGTCATAAGTATAAGTTTTCCAAGCCTAGAGCCTGTACCCGTCTCCGTAGTTGTTATTTCTCCCACAGGGGTCATTTCCGCTTGGAATAATTTGCCATCCTACATTATTTCAGCCCCCACCTTGATTCCTTTGCAAGCTTAATGATAAGCATGCCCTTCTTAATTTTATTTAGCTTTTATTTATATTTCCCCAGTTTACTACTCTTTTTCCTCCCTCAGATATATTATATTTCAGAACCGAGGATCAAAAGGAGTTTCTCCTACTAATCTCGTGAATTATCCTGTATCCTGTATCCTGTTTAGTTATCTTATACACATGCGGGGTCAAAAGTCAGAAATGACTGTTTGGGAGTTTTTAGTACATAATATGTAGCAAGTTTACTCGTGAAGTGAGGCGCGCATCACGACACACGTCCATTGGATCGTTATTCATTTTTTATCCTTTCTTCTTTTGTGAACATTATTGCAGTGTTTTTGCATTGTAATAAGTAACTTATTTTATTATTTTTGTATGTTTATAATTTTTGTTCGTTTTCTATAATTGTTAATTTCAACTATCTACCTTGATTTTTCTTAATTTCAAAATATTTTTCTGTGACTAATCCCCTTTAACTCACTATCCATTTCATATTTCCCCTGAATCTTACTGATATCATCGATAAATAGAACAGAGGATCAAAAGGAGTTTTCCTTCTACTCAACTCGTGTATCAACCTTGATAATGCACCACCCTGAATATTTCTAAATGTAATCACCTCTCATGGGCAAATCCTAGATTTAATAACCGGTGCATTATCGCGAGTAATATTCACAGAGCCGGCAGTGGCGTCTATAGTCACATTCTGTCTTGTTTGAGCTCTGAGAATGGTGTTTTTTTGAATTTGGTCATCAGTTTCAGCCCTGTTGACCACGGCCTTTAATTGATTTTTGTGAGAGTTTCGACCGCGAGTATATAGACCAGTTAGCCGCGGCCAGCCATCCTGGTGAGAAGACGAGCTGCAGCCTTTGGGCGTTTAAGTAAACCTTTATGGAACAAAAGTAATATTTCTATTAAAACCAAGATTAGAATATATAAGAGTTTAGTGCGTTCCATTCTTGTTTACGGCATGCGAAACTTGGACTCTCACCCAAGCGGATACGCAAAAGCTTGTTCATTTTGAGCAAAGCTGTTTAAGATCTATATGGTTTCGCTCGTTGTCCTTCATTGAACGCACTCACTTAATAACTAGTAAAATATTTCGACCATTCCCAGATATTTGTAAGTCTCTTAACATTTATTGGCCATGTATCTCTAGCACAGTCAAAGAAAGACGATTAAAATGGATTAGCCATGTTTTACGTAGATCGCCCTCTCATCCAGCCAGAATAGCTATGGAAGCCCACCCATTACCCGGATGGAAAAGAAGGCCAGGCGGCCAACGGAAAAATTTGGACAGACATTGTAGCATGCAAACTTAGTCCTTTTATTTATGCTAAGCCCCCCTCGTCTAAATGAATTATTTAAATGGGCGTCCGTTTGTTTACCCTATGCAGCCAACAGAGATCATTGGAGGGGCTTAACTCGGGATGTAATTAACATTTAATGTCAGCACACCTCAAGTGTCATTCTTTGAGTACACACTACAAAAGTTGACGTTTTTGCAGACGTTTTGGTTTTTTTGGACTACCCTGGTAGTGATAATAACCGGTGGGGATGTTTATCCCCGATGATGATGATGAATCACCTCTCATTTGGAAAACCTTCAGGTAACCGGTATATAGTCGCCAGTACTCAGACTATCACCACGATTGACACGGTTAAAGATCTTGATGTAACTTTTAACCCCTCAACGTTTTGTCCCATCATAACAGAGCAACTTTAACCTGCTATCGTCTAACTAAGTTTTTCGGGCGTAATTTAGGAAACATCCCTGCCAGTTGATACAACTCTACATTAGGCCGCACCTCGAATACTGTATTTAAGTATCGTCCTCTATCCTAAGAGCAGACATAGTTAAACTCGATAAGGTGCAAAGAAGCTTCACTAGATTGCCGCGTGCTCTCAAGAGCGTTCCCTACCCAAAGCTTCTGGAAGCTCTCCGTCTCTTCCCACTGAAAGATGGGAGACTTCGGGGGACCTCGTTTTAGTTTTCAAACTTATCAATTTTAACCAGTTCAAGCATTTATTCGCTCTCTCCAACGATCCTCGTAGATGACATTCACTCAAACTCTCCAAGCCCTGAGTTCATTCCCGACTAAGCTTTCATCATTTTTCCATACCATATATATATATATACATCAAATTTTTATTCAAAAATATTAAAGTATTAAATATTTCTTGTTTTACAGATGTATGATGGTTGAAAATATTATTTTATAATTAATATGGATAAACGGGAAGTTCTTAGAGAAGCACCCAGACGTATATTTGATAAAGCGGCTGTCGAACGTAGACAAAGAAAAACCCTTGATTTACTTGAACAAGATAATCACATTGAGGAACCTCAATCTGACACCAAAGGTACTAAAAAACCACGATTTGGAAATTTGGAGGTTTGTACAGTATTTTAAACATTTTTAGGCTGATCAATCAGGTAATTTAAAAAAGCGAAAAAAGAAACGCATTTCAAATTTAAGAGTTAGATGTCGAAAGACCTTAGAGCTTTTATTGGACGAAGAATATCAAGCTACAAAAGGCGGGACTACAAATGCTTGTTATTTTACAGCTACAGCTCCACCAAGCAGACTACCTGTACGAAAATTTTGCAATGTTTGTGGATATAAAGGAATTTATAACTGCGTGATTTGTACATTACCTTACTGTAGTTTGAAATGTTTAGAAATACATACTGATACTAGATGTATGAAATGGGTTGCATAATTTATGTGTATATGATGTATATATGTTTATAAATTATTTTAAACTTTTTTGTTTTGTTTTTAATATTAGCGTGTACTTGGTTTAGACACAAAAATTAGACTGATTTGCTTTAGTTTAGTTTTATTATTTTTTTGATGTATCATCATTATCGGGGATAAACACCCCGCCGGTTATTATCACACAGGGTAGTCCAAAAATCAAAACGTACGCAAAAACATTAACTTTTGCAATGTGCTCGTAATAAACGACACTTGAGGTGTGCTGATATTAAATGATCCAATGATCTCTATTGGCTGCATAGGGTAAACAAACGGACGCCATATTAAGTAATTTATTTGGACGAGGATGCTTAGCATACATAAAGGACTGAGTTCGCTTGCTACACTGTTCGTCCAAATTTTCCGTTGGCCGCCTGGCCTTCTTTTCCATCCAGGTTATGGATGGGCTTGCATAGCTATTCTGGCTGGATGAGAGGGCGATCTACGTAAAACATGGCTAATCCATTTTAATCGTTTTTCTTTTATTGTGCTAGAGATACATGGCCAACAAATGTTAAGTGACTTACAAATATCTGGGAATGGTCGAAATATTTTAGTAGTTATTAAACGAGTGCGTTTAATAGAGGACAACGAGCGAAACCATATGGATCTTAAACAGCTTTGTTCAAAATGATGCAAGAATAGAGGTACTTCTAGTTATCTTGCAGAGTGAATTCTGCAAAAATTATTAATTTTGTGGACAAAAAATTGGTGTTATATTTCATGGCCTACGAAACTATACTGCTTTTTATTTTGTACTTAGACATGGCATTTTTCCGAGTAGTTTAGTGCTTTCACATCCTTTTATAAGCAGCAAAGGATTAGGTACAAAAGTTAAAATTAACAATGCATTTTAGAAATCCATAAACACTGCATCTTATGTTCCTGTATTGAATACATGTCATCCACTGATGTTTTGTTTAAAAAAAATAACTAACATTTAAGTTCATTAAAAATTGACATCGAGAATAATGTTAAAGCATAACGTTACCGGCTTCTATATTATGTAATGTAATTAATAATTAAGCGATTATCGTTGACTTAATATCAACTTAAAATTTATTTTTCAGTTACTGAGTATAATGAACGATTGCTTATACTATTATTAAAATTGCTCTCAATTGTTAAAATCTTTATGTTATTGTAGGAATTGAATGTTGTTTTTGATAACCATTGATGTTTTTCCATTTTTGATAGACATATACGGTTTTGAGGCTACTATTTTTAATTTTGAAACGTATTAATTTAGAATTATTTGGTCTGTAATTAGGTAGGACTTTTGCTTCCCAATATAATAACTCCGTACTTGACATATTTTTAAACGATGTTGCAAAATTATTTCCATGTTAGATGGATATGAAAGACTTTTTTAGTAAAAATTATATTAATGCCACGAAGAATTATTTCGAAAATCAATGCAGAATGTGAGTGTACATTCTATAAATTTATTGTTATGAAAAAATATCTATCTTAGTTGGTACATTTCTTAAAATGGGACTCGTATAACAAATAGTTGTTCCACAAGTTAAATTCTATCAGGTTGATGTTTTATAAATTATATAATTCATATTTTGGTTGTGACTAAGATATTTACTATATTTACTATTTGCTAACCACAACAAGTTAAACGGTTATATGAAATTTGTAACTCTTGTACGTTGTGATTGCATTCATGATAAATGGCATTTGATAGCAGCATGCTTATTGGGTTAGAAAAGAAAGAATTTTTTTGGGGTCGTACCTTATGCGAAAAAAGTTTCAAATGAAGGCTGTTTAATTTTGGAGAACAAACTGGCTAGTACCATTGTATTTCCTTTGACATTAAATGACTTATTATTAAAAAGTGAACAGCCTGCATGCAAGATTAGAAGTAAGCCTCCTAATGTTGCTATGTGAATGTTGTAGTTTATCTTTTTTTATTCTAACTTGCTTAGGATGGATAACCCTACCAGGAGACGGGCTCTAATGAGCATGACTAAGAATTGTTGAAACCCTCAGATCCATTAAATTATGACATGACTACGATCGCTTTGTGGAACAGCTTAACCTTGCAGAAATAAGTGACAATAAATTGTTTACAATAAAAATTACATATTTGTGATGTAACATTGAAAAAAGTAAGGTTTAGTTGGAAGTTCCTAAAGATATATATAATTCTTATATAATATATGTAATAATTCTAAGTGTAAATATTACTTTTAGCTTTCAAATACACAAAAATTGGTATTTATATATGTTGCTACAAAACAGAATCAGAAAAACATTGCACTTTTGGCTTCGCTAAAATGTCCACTGCTGAAAGATATTTCTCGTAAAACTTCCCAAATAGCAAACATGCTTTTTTCGTACAATAATCAACTTCAATGGATATATAAGTCTAACAAAGGTAGAAGAATAAAAAAGCTTTTTAACTGATAGACGACATTCTTATAACAGTTCCACTGTTTTCGACGATTGACAAAACTGCCTGAATTTTTGTCAGCCTTGTTTACCTTAGTCTAACGGCGACACATAATACACATTTTAAGCACCCTAAATGTATGTTTGTACCCATTCGCCGTAGTAAAAGATTAGTTTTGCACTCTATTCCTGTTTTTGTCTAGGTGCTTAGATGCACTTAGTCCAGGATGCTCCACGTGGAGGAATAGTCAGGAGTAACACTATCATTATAAATTGAGATTTTATAGGTATTACTCAAATACTTAGAATTATTAGCATTTCAAAAAGTGTTTAAAATTACTTCAAATTGTGTAACTATTGACTTAGTCGAAAATTTTAAAAAATCAACTATGCAGTAAAAAATAGTCCATGTGGTTTATTTATTCGTATTTTTTAAATATATATATATACATAGTAAGCTGCAGAAATAGCAAGTTTCTTAGTATATTTCTAACGTTATTTAAAAAAAATAAACTTCACTGAGAAGAAATTTGTAAAATTAAATCGATTAATTTTTGGTTATCTAAATTTATACAAGTATGGATATGATAATGATATTCTATAGGCATTATTTTAAAATTTTAATGTTATACATAAGTTCATTTTACAGATATTTCAATTATAAATTTCAAAAATATTGTTTTTTTTTAAAAGTTACAAATGTAAAATATAGACTTTCCCTTATGATGTATAGTGTTTTGTTTTATGTAAATCGCTACGTTGAAGCAATTACCAAATGTTTATCGTTTTTAAACATACTACTTATAGATAGAATAAATAGTTTATTAAATAATTATAAAGTTTACTTTTCAAGTTCAAAGAATTTAGAGATAACTTGGTTTTATTGTAACTGAGTTAAATTTTAGATAAATTCATTTTTGATAATTGTTTCAGTTAATTATTGTTATTTATTTAAAGGTGAAGTCAGAATAAGTTTTTAGAACTTTCTTATAGCTACATATGCTAATTTTTAAATAAGATTTTTTAATTATTTATAGTGATAATGGAAAGTATTGTTGATTTTAAGGCAATAAATTATTAAAGATAGACAGCAATAATGGTAAATTAATACAGAAAAGGAAATCAGGGTTTTCGCATTTATATTGGTACAATTATCTAATCGAATTGACTGTACAATTTGTCTTCAAATTAAACAAAATTGTATTACTAATTAATTCAGTCAATTTTTATTTTACAGTCAGTTGCATTAATGAGACAGTAAAAATTATGTGTTAGATAGAAAGTTATAAATATATAATTTAGTTAAAAATATTTTACATTCTCTACTACTACTGCAAAGAATTTTTATTTAAAAAGATAAATTTAAAAAAAAATGAAAAATTGATTTAAACAACACGAATGATTGAAATTTATTTATGGGTTGAAAAAACAAAGTTTCACCAATATTAAACAATGTATGTCACTTATCTCTAAATTGATAGCATTCAATTATGACTATTCTTTAAATAAAATGATGAAGTGCTATTTTAAATAACGCTTTCCGCTGGTCAAACGGATTAAAGACAATATTACTTGTCAACTGCATAAAACAATAAAAATCAAAGTGCTTGAAAGCACGAAGATTGTATCTATCCATCTAAACGAAAACGAATAAAATTAAACATTTATATATCCCACATTTATTCCGAATAATGACTAACTCAAATAATGTCTGCTTATTTTAAGAGTTGGCAAAATAATGAGAAATGTGTGTGTGTGTGTGTGTGTTTCTATATTGAGCAATTCATTTGTAAAATAAATACAAATTATTGCTTGTATGTAACTGGGATTAATTGTGCACTGCTGCACGGACGTCTAAAATTGTTGAATTTTATTTCATCTTTGACGGAGAAAGAGTTTGTGCCATTTTGTAAAACAATCTACACAACAGCAATAATACTGCTTACAAAAATTAATCTATAATGTTTTAAAAAAAAATTAGATTGAGAATAAAACTCAACGATGCTGTTGGCTGTGGTCTCAATAGGATACAAATTGATGGCCATGTGTTTGGAGTTATAAACAAATCTGCAAGTGAAACAAACGAATTCACATATGGTGGCTGTATTACTTGAAAAATATTTTTGTATATGCGGATTAACAAAGTCAAACAAAAGTTAACTTTTGACTCAAACTAGAGTTTACTGGGAGACATGTTCGATAATTTGGCAACTATGCTATCGTAGCACAATAAATGCGAAAAATTTTCATAAATTATATTTTTATGTTTTCTGGCAAAATAGATTACAAAGTTATTGAATGATCAAGTTAATTTCAACTTGTAGATAGAATTAGACTGATTTAGTAACACATAAACACTAGATGGAAGTAATAATAATAATAACAATAGTAATAATAATAGAATTATTATTATTATTGTTATTGCTACTGGCAGCTTTTACAAAATAAATATTTTTTAGCGGATGGACAGTTCATCAAAGCCTATAAATGGCCCGAATTTTAGTGCTGGTGATTGAACATTGCTGTACCACTGAATCACCTCGAAACATAAGGATAGTTTTAGCGCTTATGAGCTGTCAACTTTGAACAACAGGCAATGCGAAGAAAACCAAACGCAGATATCCTAATCTAAAAACTATAGGTCCTACTACTAAATTTTATTTTTGGACATGTTTACTACATTTCATAATAGTAGAACTCTGTCGGATTAATCTGATTATAGTTGAAGTATCGAAGAGTCTTTGTTCTACTATTTTCCTTTTAATTCATAATTTATATCAATAACATGGCAAAAATGTCATCACATCCATTGCTTTTGTATTGTAAACATCAAGCTTTGATAGATTTCGATTTCGATTATAAAAATTGTCACGGAAATCTTAAAAGTTCTTACAACAACCATTATTTTGACTGTTCCACATACAATCAAACTAACAAGAGTGTTTATCCAAAATATATAGACATAACATGTATCAAATTGAAGGACATCTTCAAATGTTGCAAATACCAATTTGAAATTTTACATAACTTTTTGAAACTAAGTAATATTGAGTGTAACGTAATGTAAAATTTGTCTAATAATTTGACTAATCGTATTTACACTTTACAGTGTTATAATAAATGTACAAAAATTAATTATAGATTGATTCTTATAAAAATTATGTAACTTCACATTAATGATTATATCAGTGTTTTATTCAATCAGCTAAATAAAAAAGATTTATATTAAAAAACAATTATTTCTATACCGTTACCATGTATTACATATTTCTTGTTACAAAATTACATTTTGTTTGTTACTTAAAATATCAAACCAATACGGAAACGATGTACATTTGCAATTAAACGACAATTGCAAATGTTATAATAAATACATGCATGTTAAAAAATCTGCGAAAAATATTTTAACTTTAGTAACAAACGAATTGTACGTTTAAAAATCAATATTTCTAAATTAAACATGACTTTTAAAGCAGATGGTTTATCAATTCAAATGTTTTTTATTTTTTAATTTTATTTTATGTTTGCTACCTTGAATGTTTTACGAGAAACATTTTTCAGCAGTGGACAATTAACAAAGCCAAACGTGGGCCCGCATTTTAGTGCCGGCGGTGGGATTCGAACCTATGTCCACCGAGGTCCAAATTCGAGCGCTGTACCGCTAGACCAATTTTTTATCGAAGCCTAAACATTTCTCCATCATATTTATAATTTAACTTTCAAAAAACCTGGAAAATACTGAATTAAATTCCAAACACAAATTAATTATTTTACAATATAAGACATATTTAAGTGTCTGTGTTTTAGTATTTTGTTTTTGCATTTACTACAAAACCGAACAAACCTGAAGGTTTGACATATCCTACAGGCCCCTCTGGTGCAGGTACCCCACAACGACCTGGAGTGCCTACATCGCCGACTAATCCGACAAGACCTTGTTTGCCTTTGATAACGGTGCGACCTCGACCTCTTTCGGAACCGGGTACTCCACGTTCCCTCTTAGTTCCAGATTGCCCCTGAGGTCCTAATATTAATATTATCATTTTCGTTACGACAATAGCAACAGAATAATACTAATAGTAGTAATTATAACACAATTAATACTAGTAATAATAACAATAATAATGAACTTAGCCATTACATTAATGTCAAACTGTTTTTTAATGAGTTTATGTATTACTTATTTAATTGCGTTTTATAAAGTGCAAACCTAGGCATGAATAAGGATACTACAAACCTCAAGAACTACATGATAGAAAATAATCGATAATTTAACTACAGTCCAAAATTTTAATCTTATATAAAAATGCACTTATTCGATTTTCAAGCACAATTGGTACAATATACTTTTATGTGTAATGAATAATTCCAAAATAACCACTGCATTATTCACTAAAAGCAAAAATGTCCCTTTGTTTAGTGGGTGTGTTTTCAAGCCAAATGTCAGTGGAGCCCAAAATTGGATTGTCGAAACTGGGATTACTGATTGGACAAATAATTATTATATTATACGTCTACTGTTTTGCACCATACATACAATATATATATATATATATATATATATATAACATAACATAACAGTTGCAACTGTTTTCTAGTTTTTCAAACTCTCAATGAACGCCGGTACGGGCATAAATCAGTGAATGTTAGTGTGATTTAAATTTTTTCAAATTAACAATTTCCAACAATTGGGCAAATGAATTTCATCTTTCTTTGTTATGTTTGGTTATTGATTTTTCAATGCAATTACCACAAGTGTTCAGATGAAGTGATCGAAGATATTCATCGACAGCTTCGAGGTATATTTTACATTTAGTCATGTAATATTATGTTTAAAAGTTGAATGGTGTTACTTAAAAACTGAAAGTTTGATAATTGTTTAAAAATTTGTTTTAATATTGCTAGTTTTTAAAAGATGAATATTTTAAGCAGCTAAATAAGCGCCTTTATTTAGTGCGGTACAGCGCTCGATTTGGACCTCGGTGGGTATGGGTTCGAATCCCACCACCAGCACTAAAATGCGAGCCCACGTTCGGCTTCGCTAAAATGTCAAAGATGTTGCTGGTAAAACATTCAAAGTTATAAACATAAATAAATAAAATAAAAAGATTGGATTGTAATAGTGTTATTACGCCAATCCATAAAAAGAAGGGAGACATTGAAGACTCTGGTAACTATAAAAGCATATAGCTTGGGCCAAATACCTTACAACGTTAGGAGAAAATTATTGGTAAAAGAATCTGTTTCAATACAGACACTGGAGAAGAACAATTTGGTTTTATGCCCTGACGAAGTACAAGTGATGCTCCTTTTAATCTTCGAACAACAACGGAAAAACCCAAAGGAAAACTGAAAAAACTTTATATGGTTTTATGGAAAAAGCATGCGATCGGGTTTTTAAGACAGGAAGAGCGATGAAGCATGAAAGAAAATTATGCTTTAGAAATGTACGTGAAGATTGTACAAGGTATGTTGTATCATGATGCAAAAACGTTTGTGAAATCCAGTGTAGGAAGAGTGATGAATTCCTACTAAAAGTTGGTCTGAATTAGGATTCGGTATTAGACTTGTATTTTTTTAATCTAGTTGTTGACGTAGTAACGAAAGACATTTATGTGGAATTACCGTGATAATATTGTTCTATGCGACGAGTTGAAGAGATGGTCAGATCAGTGGATAAAGGCACCAGGAGATAGAACTTTAAAAGTTAACAAGGAAAAGACAGTTTGTATGCGTCCGGTGAATATAGATGTTTGTTAAATCAAAATGGAAAACCTAAAATTGTTGAGAGTGAGATGGATTAAACACTTTGGCTCATTGCTTGGAAGAGAATTGAGATTTGGATGCGGAGAAAGTGGATACAATACAAGCAGAATGGCAGACCGAGGTGGTACGGCAATATTTTAGAAAGAGAAGATAACTATATAACAAAACGAATATTGGCAATAAAAGTAGAAGGTAAAAGAAACTGAGTTTGAAGCATCTACAAAGGAATAGGGACTAGCAAAAAATTGACACTGCGGACATAACTAAATAGAAAATATTGATCATAAACCTCGACCCCTCATAAAAAGGGAAAAAGATGCAAAAAAGAAGACGAAAAAAAAGTAAGATTGAATCAAAATAATAATTAAAAAATAAATTCCATAAAAATTTAAACTGTCACTAGTTGGTAAAGTGATTAAAAATAACTTTTAGTTTAGGTGTATATGTTGTATATGTTGTTAGCTTGGTTGTTAGTAAGCTTATTTAATTTAAATCTTAAACTTGAAAATATTTGAAAATGTTTGTATATATGCTGAAAGCTACTTCTACTATATATATATATATATATATATATATATATATATATATATATATATATATATGTATATATATACTGAAACTTCGTTTGTGACTGGCGAGAACATACAAAATAAATTCATCTTACAGTTTACGTTTTATTATTATTTTTTCGGATCTTAAAGAAAATTCAGTGCTTTGAAAACTTTAATCATATTGATGTTTATAATGCTGATTCCTTTTTTTAGGATCCTTAGATATTTTGAAAATCGTAGGACTTGGCAAACAACCCTACGTGAAAACACTTCCCGGACGCTGTCAACCGTCTCAAAATAATCAAACAAGTGATGATGCCGATAGCAGCCAATCGACAGAAGCCTATTCGGTACCAAAAGGCTTAATTTTGTCTGTTGAAAGCCGCATGCTTGTACAAGGCAAGTTGATTTATGTAGAAAATTAATTATAATGTATGCAAATAAGCATTTTAATAATTTTGTTTTTAATATTTACACATTATTATTATTATTATTATTATTATTATTATTATTATTATTATTATTATTATTATTATTTTTATTATTGTTATTTTCACTATTGTAATTATTCTTACAAGTAATGATATTATTATTATCGTAGCTATTGTTATTGTTGCTAAGGTTATTCCTTTTTTATTTATTTATTATTTTTATTTTTGTTATTATTATTATTATCATTACTATTAATAATAATATTATTACTGTTATTATTATTGAGGTTATTGTTAATGTTTTTAAGATTATTATTTTATTATTATTATTATTATTATTATTATTATTATTATTATTATTATTATTATTATTATTATTATTATTATTATTATTATTATTATTATTATTACTATTATTGTTGTTGTTGTTAATTTTTCGTGCTGTTATTATTTGTATTATAAAAGCATTTTACATTGTCAATTTTTAAAGTTGATGCTAGTATACCGATTGGTTTTACATGCAATTGTTTCTTTTTATACTACTCAACAACGTGATCAAACAGAAATGAAATCGTTAGATTTGTCTATCTTATTTACACTCCGTTTGAAATCGAACAGCGTTCAACACCAATTGTTTACACTCTACGACAGGTTTGGCAAAAAGATTTTGGCTTTGTCATTTGGGAAAAAGATTGTTCTCAACTACGTGTCACAAAACAACAATTTGTTAGTCCATCCAAAGGTTCAAGATCAAAACATGGTGTGGGATAAAGTTGAATTTGAAGTGCAAATCAATGATGGACTGTAAGTAGTTGATAAGACAAACATGTTATAAGATACATTTTCATTAAAAGGATATTTTAAATAATTGCATAAGGACATGTAGGAATTTGTGCCAATAATAGATATTCAGACATTTGTACCAATTTGTTACAATTCGTTTAACATAATATGTGTTAGTTATTTAGATCGTACAAGCCATACAGAAATAGATTAAAGACATTGTATGTGCAACGTTCTACAAAATATATAATTGTTACTCGACTAAATTAGGTATCTATTTGTTATAAAGTTATTTTAGTAAATATAGTTACAGTGCCTTAATAAAACTAATTTTTGCATAAAATGCAATTGCATTTTTAACTTATTTTTTGCTAAATTTATAATTTAATGGTACAAAGTTATAGATGTTACGTAGTTTGAACAGTAGTTTGTACGTTTTTTAAAATAAAAATTAAGTACTTTACAAATATATAAATATTTATGTACATAATACGCTTCAGGAAAAGCTAATAATGAACCGATAATAATCAAAATGATGTTTTCTATTTAATAATATAGAATATATTTTTTCCAACTTTAGTTGGCATCGTGTTGCGATAAGCGTCGGTAAAACGTCAGCTCGTCTGTTTGTTGATTGCAAAGAACGTAAAGTTGTATCGTATAATCGAGTTAACAAAATTGTTGATCACCGAGGTCGGTTTGATGTATTGAGTGACGGAATACAAGTAATTGCTTCTTTTGTATTATTGCTTATGTGTTTGACAAAAACAACATTTTTCAGAAAATAGAAATTTGGTAACGAGAGTATACACTTAGTGCTAATGGTCAAATAAAATCATTATCCACTAGAGTTTGGGTTTCAAAATTTACTCACTTTTGCAACTCTAATATATATTTGTAAAAATGATTATTAACAATACTTAAAAACTCTTTTTATAACACAATTAAGTAAATTAATAAACGTTATTATAATAGCAATCATGCTGTTTTATTCACATTTTATTGCAACAACGAAGATCATTTTTATTTTTTAACCTTAAAATGGATTATATAATTTGTATTTTGATAACAATTGTATTGTATATTTCTGTGTGAGAAATGGTTTTATAGTAATAATATGTAATACTACGTTATTCTATGTAAATTTGGAATTTTGATGCAACAGCGGGTACAGCGTTGAACTAGAACTTGAGAGGACATTGACTTGAGTGCCAAAATTGGTACTAAATGCGGGCCCTTGTGTGGTTTTGCTATAATGTCCATATGCTGAAAAATATTTTCCTTCAAACATTTAAATAATAATAATAATAATATTATATGTAGTTGAACGGTTTTATCATATTGTTGATAAATAGATTACTAACAGGTATAGTACAATATTCTATTTATGCTAATAAATTGTTTTCTATTCATATTTTAAACAGCTGTTTTATAAAATTGTGTTTGTAAATACGATGCAATATGTTAACTTTGTTATTATGCTGAATAGTTTTCTGGATTTTCTATTTCTTGTTTAGACAATAACAATTTTTATTATAATGTTGTTGTGTTCTATTAAATAATTGATTAATATTTATAAAAGGGCGAAATAGAAGACTTCTACATTGTATCCGGTGAAAACGCTGCAACACAGCAATGCAATATGTATTCCTTTGATTGCAACAAAAATCAAATGATGGGTGATGAAGTGAGTAATTTTCAACTAGCTGCTTCCTATATGATTTTACAATAAAACAATTAAAAACTCTTAACAAAAGTTATATTATTATTATTATTATATTACAAATAATAATAGTAATATTATTAATAACAGTAAGGTTAATAATATTATTTTTACTATTAACAATATTAAGTGTGTTATTATTATTATTATTACTACTACTACTACTGCTACTACTACTAATTATGATATTAATAATAAGATGAGTAAACATAATATAGATAATTATAAATATATCAAGATCTAATTGAAATGAATGTTTTATGGGATTAAGCAAAACTTTTGGCAGAATGTTGAGATACATGGAAACATTTTGCTGTCTCATGTTCTTTTTGAATTACGAGACTTTGTTGTTGGTGTTGTTTTTTGCTGTAATTGTTGGCTTATTGCTTCATGCTCATTTTTTTAAAGCAAAAGGGTTTTGTAATGTATATAAAAATAAATATCAATAGTAATGATAATAATAATAATAATTTTTATTATTAAGATGACTATAATAAATTAACACAAAATTAATGGTAGTATTAGTAATAACTCTACTAATATATATATATATATACATATATATATATATATATATATATATATAGTAATAATTATAGTTATTGTAAGAATAATCATGTGCCAAGATGGTCTAGCAGACCAGCGCCCGATTTGCACTTGGTGGGCACTTGGTGGCCCACTAAAATGCGGGTTTACGTTCAGCTTCGCTAAATGTCCATTGTTGAAAGATATTTTTTGTAAAACATTAAAAGTAGTAAAAATAAATAAATAAATAAAAGAAACATTAACACCTATAACAATAATAATTGTAATGATTATTGATAATTGAATTATATGTATACATATATATTAATACTATTATAAGTCATTATTAATGCAATAGTCATAATATTGGTAAATTACTTTGTAGTAATTTAACAATTGTAATAATAATAATAATAATAATAATAATAATAATAATAATAATAATAATAATAATAATAATAATAATAATAAAATTGACTCTAACGTTAATGTTAATATAAATACGATAACATTATATTATCGGATTATAATTGCTATTAATTTACAATAAAATAGATACTACATACTTTAGAGAATTAAAAATATCAAATGTTTATTTAACTTTAATGTAAAAAAATGAATGATTTAAAAAATATTTAATTAAATCTTTTTATTCAAATCAGGGAGACAACGATGCGGAGGTGACCAGGATACACGTAAGTGTTTTACAATTAAGAACAAGCATTATAGATATTTATTTTGTTTATTTTATTTATTTCATATGGAATAAATTAATACAAATTGGTTTATAAAAATGTATTTTAAGACAGTAATGCTGGTTTGAATATCGTCAGAAGGTTGTGAATTTATTTTGCACAACCGCTTTAATCACACTCACTCACACACACACACACACACACATGTATAAAGCGATACAGCGCTCGATTTGGACCTGGTGGACATGGATTCGAATTCCACCACCAGCACCAAATGCGGGTCTACATTCGGCTTTACTAAAATGTTCACTACTGAAAGATGTTTTTTGTAAAACATTCAAAGTAGCACATAATGATAGTTAATTTACAAATATCAATATGAAGGCATTGGAGTAAACGCAGACGGAAAAATAGGCCATGATTAAACTATATTCAGTAATGTTTAAAACTGCATTTGTGCATACAAAATAGGTTATTATTGTATGTTAACAAACTATAAAAATTTACAATTAACGAAGTTTCTAAAGTGTTTGGTATTTTAACTTTTCAACCCCATTACACAGGGTGATTCTGGTGCAATGGGAGAAATGGGTCCACCGGGTGATAAAGGCAGACAAGTAAGTTTATAGTTCTTAAAAAATATACTGAAACTATTTTGTTAGTAGTTATATTTTCTATCCAACACTCATTTCCAATGGATTTATTTCTTTTGACAGGGTTTAAACGAAAGCAGTGGCACTAATGGCGAACCTGGACAGCCTGGAGCTATGGGGTCTCTGTTTGTCATTCCGCTAAATTTGGGCATTGGATCGAGCAGTTCTAGTCGACAAGCCACCTTTAGAGAATTACTGGAAAAACACTTGGTATCAATTGTCTTTTATTTAGTTGTTGATATTTTTATTAATATGTATATATATATATATTCCAATATATAGTTTTATTGACTTCCTTTTGTCCATAGACAATATCGAGCTTTTACTTTAGATTCTTTCCTATAGTTTTTTACACCAGAAAAACAGTTTTGTAAATTACTTCTCTTGTTTTTAAACCGAAATGTGCAATTGCTACTCGTATGCTTTAACCATCCTTCCTTATTGATACGGAATGTCTACAATATGTTACAATTCTTATGCAAAAACCGATTTACTTATCAATATGTTTATGCGAATAAAATAAAAATTGAAGTATATATATATAATTGAATTTAATTTTAGAAAACACTTAAAGGTGTTCGTGGAGCACGTGGGTTGACTGGTGTTACTGGACCAGAGGGTATGCCTGGTGAACCAGGTGCAAAAGGCGAAGTCGGACCGCCTGGAGACACAGGATTTCAAGGTCCACGAGGGGCTCCAGGACCAGCCGGAAGACAAGGATCAAGTGTAAGTAAACGATATAAATCTAATAATTTTTTTAAATAAATCTAACCAAAATGAATTCATGCATTCAAAATTAATAAAGAAATGTGGTTACTTATATTATTTATCGACATGTTAAGAGGTGTTTTTGATTAAAGATAGATCTATAGGTGCATACTATAACAACATCTCTTATTAATATTTAATCGCTTTACATATAAGTTACATCTTCAAAATATTACATTTAAATTACAAGTTTGTAAAACAAAAAATGTTCAAATTTATTCAATTAAGCCCCTTAAGTTCAGATATAACTAGACAACACAATTAATGTAACTATTTAAATTGGCTTTTTAAAGTTATGCCTTTTCACGATTACACACTATGGCAAAATACGTATTGATTAACAAACAGATAGTTCTTAATCTAAAACTGCAATGACGGGGAATTCATTAGGGCAATTTTCAATAGGGTCTGTTGGCAATTTGTAAAAAAATTGTTTATTCTTTTTAGGAAACATGCATTTGACATTCAAATGGGAAAATAAAAAATTGTATCATCCTCCAGCTATTATTTTTTCATGATGTGTTCGCATACCGGGTAAATAAATGTCAAATTAAACACATTTAGCCGCATGTGGGTGGGTGTGTAAAAAATTATTTGCCAACAATTGGAAATATGTTTGTGAACCAATTTGATCAGTCCGTTGTCGTTCCAGACCTACATCGACCCAAAAATAATTGTAGCTAATTGTGGCCAACAAGTGTACTGCTTTTTTTTGAAAATGACAAAATTGGCCAAAGTAATTGTACCGCTACCACATTATGGAATTTGGACAAGTTCCGCTGTTTAATGTTGCACCAAGGTTGAAAAGAATTTAGTAACCACTGTGATTTGCTGGCCAATCTTTATCGTGTCTTCGATTCGGCCAACAGTTTATATTGTTATCGTTATTAATTCCTAATTGTTTTGCTATGATGCTTGGATAGTTTGGGAGATTTACAAGAATTTTCATCATCATGTTACAAACAACACTCATTAATTTAACCAATTATTTACTTTAATTTTTTTTAAATATTAAATAACTATATCATTTTAATTTGATGCTTTTGTTTATGCCAATGATACAAAAAAATTTTTTGTATATTGTGTATTGCTGATGTACATCAACTAAAACAACAATAATAATAATAATAATAATAATAATAATAATAATAATAATAATAATAATAATAATAATAAAAAATGATAGTAATAATAATAATAATAACAAAAACACAATGGCTTTAAGTAAAATGGACTTTGATAATTATCGCTTGCAATTTGAGTGTCATTTTGCATTTTTGAAATATTCTGATGGTTGATTTGAGTAGATAAAATCGAGTTTACATTTTGATTTAAATTCTGCTAGTCCTTTGTGCAATGTGCAAATGTTGCATTTTTTATATAATTATTTTGATTGTATTTTGTGACTGTGTGTTTAGTTGTGATATAAACGTAACAAATGGTTCGTTGTTTTTTTAAAGAAATTTTGTTTAAAAAGTACAACAATTTAACAATATATTTTTAAAATAAAGCAATTTTTTATCATATATAATTTTTTTATGATGAATGTCCGATAACCGTTAAACTTTCATTTATCCAATCATGAAAAACCTTATTTATTTCTGTTGGAATAAATAAATACAATGAATATTTGTATAATATCCATTATAGGGACCGCCAGGACTGGATGGAGATCGCGGGGATCCTGGACCATTAGGTCCAAAGGTAAGTTAAATTATTTATAATTCTCTATAAGAGTATTTTATAGAAACCAATCTACTTATTTTAAATCTTTAGTATTATATTAGAGATGATTTCAGCATACACTGGCATTAATAATAACGTACAATAGTACAGAAAAGGCTTAATCTTTGTATTTACTTTTTACTCTTAAAATAATAATAGAAAATAATAGAACTCGATTTATGATAAAAGATATAAACCAAGGTAAAAAGACGGAGGAAATATGTATCTGGAAAAACATTTGTCCAATTGTCATTTTGATAAGCCGTTTAGCCAGTCTCAAGCCTGTGTTGACGAAAAAGGACAGCCGGAGCGATAGCCTAACAGGCTTACCTGTTTAAAAAATATTATGCTATGTTTGAACCAGCAACAAACTGGCAAAAAAACATGCCACAAAGTGCACATTGATGTTAAACTGTCGGTCAGAATTTGTACAAGCGCATTGCCAATAACGACGTAATAAGTAAAATCAATATTTACAAAATTATATAAAATGAAAGCGCTTTTCAAGTATAAGCTACTAATAATTTTCGATAAAAGAACGTACAATTAATTTATGCTTATCCAGAAAACATTACAATTGTAATTCTTTAAAAACTTATAAAGGAACACAGCAAAAATTATACAGACAATTACCAAATACCAAAAAGACGTCAAGTAGCAATGAACCAGCAGATTTACGATTGCAAAGTTGCAAATTACATATATCTATAATGAACAAACTACAGCTGTGTGCATCCATTATTTGCTTACACGAATAACATTTGGTTTTGTAAAGCACATAAACATGTGTGATCTGCTCTACTAACCAATTCGCTTTCATTTGTGTCACGACACTACATAATCCACATATTAATTATTTTATTTTACATTAAACCAGAATAATTAGTTGATTATGTTATGCCATGCAAAATATTTTTAGCTGTAAATAAAATCAACTTAAAACTGTACACTTTCAAAATACACAACTGTACAAAATATTCACACTGAAGTGATTAACTACAAAAAAACCAATTCTTTTGCTTATATTACCTTATATTACCTGCAATCCATAGGTAAAAAGTTTAAATTGGGTAAAGCAACTTCCACCTGCCCCAGTCAGCGCAACAACAACGTGATAAACTTACAAATTTCTACGTTATATACACGCCACAGTTTAAAGGTCACCATTAACATTAACCAATAATTTTAAATTGTATCAAACTCCTAGTCGTTAAGGTTGACCAGTAAGATCATTTTATTTTTTGGTAATTTCTGGTTACTGTAACCTTTTATCGACAATATGCATTTAGTGCTTAATGAAACTACTGTACATACAAAAGGCGATAAACTGATAAGAATAAATAAAAAATATTTCGCTAAAATGTTCACTGCTGAAAGATGTTTCTTGTAAAACATTCGAAGTAGCAAACATTATATATATATATATATATATATTTAACAGTGTTTACAGTTTCAAATTTAAATCAACATAGCTCACTAGCATACAAACACAGCTATTTGGTAAATGTATACTAAAACTTTATATATTTGTAACTGACATAAATATGCGAATTGAATTCATCTCACTGTTTACGTTTTCTAAGATTTTTATCGGTAATTATAAAATGAATATAATGTTGCAGAAAAAATAAATACGTTGTATACTGAATTTTGGGTTTAACGATTATATATATATATATATATATATATATATATATATACATATATATATATATATATATATATATATATACATATATAATAATTATTTTTATCATTTTTTTATTAAGTTTTATTTTGTCAAATATAGTTAGCAAACGGAAAACAAGTTTTGACACAAAAAAGTTTTTTTTAATAAATTATAGTAACATGTGTTTTCGAAAATTTTAATTAATAATTGAGTTGATTGTTTTTTTCAATGATTTATTATTTTTTACAAGTTAGTAAATACCATTATGTATTGATTTAAAATTAAAAAATAGAAACCAGGATTAGACAAGTAATTAAATGAAATTGTAATTCTTTTTTTCCCATTTTTTATTAAAAAATATTTTGCTTTTATTTAATTAAATTACTCGTGTTTGTTAATAATGCTTTTAATGTTTAATTAATTTGGACCTGGGTGAGCATGGGTTCGAATCCTACCACCGGCTCACTAAAATGCGGGCCCACGTTCGGCTTTGCTAAAATGTCCACTGGTAAAAGATGTTTTCCGTAAAACATTCAAAGTAGCAAACATAAAATAAAAAATAACTTTTAGTGTTTAACTTCTAATAATATACCTAAAGACTTAGTCGATTTCTTAATTACTTATTATCATTATCATTTTAATGTAGAAACAAATGTACTGAGCTGGAAGAAATGGTTTAAATGCTAAAATTTGATACTAAGTAGGCGCGGATTTGAGTTCCATCGCCAGCACGGGATTGGGGCACTTAATTATTTCTCCTAAATGTCCGCTTGTGGGAAGATTGTTTTCTGCCAGTTATTCAAGCAACAAAAACTAACTGACTAATCAACGGATACAATGATCTTTTTCTAACCAAGTTCCTTCTAAATTGTCGGTAAATAAGAACAGCCAAATTGTAAAAATACCAACTCTAACTCTTGTGTAAAATATTAATTCCAAAAACAACAAGGAAAACAATTGTAGATAAAAAGAAAAATTAAAAGAAAATTACTACAATTTGTACAAATGGGAAACTTATAGTTGTTGCTGTATAATTGATAGTTTACAGAAGTAAAATTTATTTTTAATTAACCAAAACTAAAATTGAATTATTATTAGTCAAATTTGATTTAATTCTCGCACTAGTTATCAATTAACATGAAGTAGTATGAAGCAGCACACAAATTTTCTTTTTTTCAACTATAAAGTGAAGGTCTATGTTTGACTTTACTTAAATGTACAATTGATTGTGCAAAAACGTCTGTTATTTAAAATTCAAACAACCAATTACAATAATTTTAATAAAAAATGTACTTTGCTTGAATTATATACGATAAGTATGGCTATTGCATAGTTAGAACCCAATGAATGGACACGTCCGAACCTTAATTATAATGTTCAACTGTCGTGCAAATAACACGAAGAAAGTACAATTTTCTAAATAGATAAATTATGTTAATGATTGAAGGATACCATTTTACAAAAAATACACAAACAAAATGACCAGAAAACGTTTAATCAAGTAAAATGTTAAACATCTCAAATTAGATCACTAACTCAAAAGCACCTCAAAGTTTATTAATTATTGGTTATTGAGTTATCGAAACAGCAAGTCATATAGTTGGAGTTAATAACGCATACAAATATAAATATAATGTACTTATTAGTGTAGAGTAATCGTTAATTAAATGAAATATGTAGTTATATATAAAGTTATTCTATCTTTAACCTATCCAATTTTTTCTCAGGGTGAAGACGGACGCCCTGGTGATTCGGGATTAATGGGATTGAAAGGTGATAAGGGCGAAATTGGTATGCCCGGTCCAAAAGGTGATCTTGGGTTGCCGGGTGAAGAAGGTCCTCGTGGTCCTATTGGAGAAATGGGAGATCAGGGTGATCAGGGACCACCAGGTTATCGGGGCCCGGTTGGACTTCCAGGCCCTCGTGGAATTCAGGGAAAATCTGGCGGTCGGGGTTCACGAGGACGAAAGGGAGAAATTGGAGAACGCGGAATGCCTGGTCTTCCGGGACCCCCAGGACCAATTGGACCTGTTGGGCCTGAGGGAATGGCCGGACAACGAGGACCTACAGGAGTTAGTGGTCAGCGCGGACGACCGGGACTATTTGGTGTTCCAGGAACTGAAGGTCAACCGGGATTGCCAGGTACACTTTGGTTGTTTAAAAATAGTGAAATTTTATGTTTAAAATGTTATTAATGTTTAGCGAATTATACAGAGTTCTTTTAAATATTTTCTGTTTTAAGTACATTTTTGCATGAGTTATTTTTAAGGGATTTGTGAGTTTGAAATAAAATTATATTTATTGTGTTAAAAGTAATAATTGCTGTTTACATAGCGATATTTAGACATTATATTATGTAAGTTTTAGCACCTTTATAAATGGAGTAATGCAAAATAATTAAGGAAAAATTAAAAATATTCTTTTTATAGTAAATTGATACTTTTTCATTTCATTTTTTGTTTATTAGCATTGACTAATGTTAATCAGTTTGCTGACAAGCACTTTATTTTTAAAAAATAATCAAATTGTTGTAAAAATTCATTTCTGTTTTGATTTTAATTGCAGGTCCGAAAGGTGATGCTGGACCAAAAGGTGGCACAGGTCCAAGTGGACAGAAAGGCAATTCTGGGATTCAGGGTCCTCGAGGTTTTAAAGGGGAGCGCGGCAAAAGGGGTGTAATAGGACTCAAAGGAGATGCCGGAAAACCTGGTCAACTGGGCGTTAGTGGAAACGTTGGACCAAAAGGCATCAAGGGTGACATTGGTTTGATTGGAATAATGGGCAATCCTGGAATTATGGGACCTAAAGGCGAATCGGGACCTGCAGGTCCAGTTGGAGTGCGCGGTGAAATTGGATTGAAAGGTTTTCCTGGCGCTCCTGGTCCTCCTGGTACTCCAGGCCCAGATGGTGAACGAGGGCCTTTAGGAATGGCTGGAAAAAGGGGAAGAGACGGCGACAAGGGTCAGGTTGGACCTCAAGGACCACCAGGAGAACTTGGACAACAGGGTCAAAGAGGTATCCCTGGATCTCGGGGTCCATCTGGAAAAGTAGGACCACCTGGCTTTAAAGGAGACGTAGGTCAAATTGGGCATCTTGGTGCTATTGGTTCTATCGGAGAACAAGGACCTCAAGGACCTAATGGTCCCCCTGGGGCAGTGGGAAGTCCAGTAAGTATAAATCATTATTATTTATGAGTACATGCCATTTATTAAAATGCATTTTACACATATATTGTGTAAGAAACGATTAATAATTACATTGTTTACAATAATATTTTTTTATTTATGATTAAATTTATTATTTCAACTGTTTAAGCATATTTAATATTGTTGTTGGTGATAATAGATTACAAATAAAAATATAAGAAGACGTAAATTGTGAGATGAATTCATTTCGTATATTCTCGTCAGTCACAAACATATAACATTTTAGTATATATATACAAAAATAAAAAGGGGGGTACAGATAACATTTAAATTAGTACAACTCAAACATTTACACACAATCATTACGACCAAGCTAAGTTTAATGTAGTGACGAACTGTTTTTGTGCACACAAAGCAGGTTTCAATGTGTGAATATAAACAGATTCGAGAATTTTCAACATATTCGAAGCTGGAGAAGTAATTAGCACTTTAAAACAATTTTTAAAGTTGATTTGATGTTTGGTTTGTAGTAAGTGACGTAATATGGATGATGTAGACAAGTGTTTATTTGCGTTTGACCTCTTGTTGATCCAATTAGGAATGTGTTCTTTAGCCCGATTAGATAAGCGACGCATTGTCCGACCAATGTATTTGTCACCGCAACTGCAAGTGAACTGGTAAATGCAATGTGAGGCGGAAAATGTGTCTTTAGCCGTTTTAATGTTGGGTAAAGGGAGACCTTTAGTGGTGAACAGCATTGTTAGTTGAATCGATGGAAAGGTCCTTTTTATGGCTGTTTTAAGACGAATTTTGAGGAGGTTCATAATGTCATCTCCTTTAAATGGTAGCCTTAGATTACGTTGGTCAAACTACATTAAGCATAACCATATATATATATATATATATATATATATATATATATATATATATATATATATATATATATATATATATATATATATATATATATATATATATACATAACACTTTGTGTTAGAAAACTGCAAAATAAAAGAAAAACAATATTTAAACTGAAAATTATTTTTAAAATGTCGTTTTAAATTGTGATTAAACAGTAACAATAATAACAACAATTATTGTAAACTGTTGGTTAACTTCACAAACAAAACGAAAAATGTCAAATCACGTTACACCAAATATTACGAATATATACAACCCTCACAACAATTACTGCAAAAAAGTGATTATTAAACTAAAACCTCTCTAGCAACTACATAGTATAGAAGAGAAACGTCACTTCAATTATAAAATATACAATAATATATAATAATTGAAAAAACTATAATTATATATACATATATATTGCAAGTAAAAAAAAATTATATAAAATATCAACGGGTACAAAATTCGAAATGGAGTAAAATGATTAACATGATTTATAACGTCAACTATTAATAAAAATACAGATTACACGCAATTTGTTTAGTTACCAAATGATTAAGGGCATTACAAAGTTCAAAAAATTCAATAATCTATGTGATCGCCTTTCTTTTGAACAACATGATCCAGGCGTTTTGGAATGCTGTCAACGAGAGTGTTGATATATTCTTGTTTCATCTCATATTGAACAACAAACCGAATGCGTTCACATATATCCTCAATTTCGGTATGCTTATTGATATTGCGCTTTAGCATACTGAAAAAATTTTCAATAACATTGATATCCGGGCTGTTAGGTGACAATTGAGTGAAAGATAGCTTTTCTGATTTTAGTCCCTCTACTGTCTAAATGTAAATATAAAGCAAATATAGTAAACTTAGATAAATATGACGTTATCTTTTTTGACGTATGAGATGGAGCATTGTCCTGAAAAACAGTAGCAACCCCCGTGTAAGTGTGCTGCATTTCATAATGAAAAACATCCTTCATAACTGAAATAAATTTTTTACTATTTAAGGTACCAGATATAATGCTCCATTTGATAGGTTGATTATACTTAATACCAAACCAACACATTACTTGTCGAGGGTGGGCTTTTTTTCTAACAACCGGGAGTGAATATTTTTGAAAACCCGTCCCACACAACACTTTGTTTTAAAGCCAAATGGTTTATCCCGAATCATTGTTTCATCAGCAAAGTATACGGAACGCCAATAACATAAGTGTCGTTCACTCTATACTTTACAAAAGGCTAATCTGTCATCCTTTTGTTTTTTGGTAATAAATGGCTTAATCTTCGGTGATTGTAGAGCTAAACCGGATTCAATTGCTCTGTTTCTCATTGTAGAATAAGTAAAATTGCTTAAACTATTTCTTTTGGTTTCTGAAATAGATTTTTTATAATTTTTTTAACTCTAATATTTTTTGGTCATCCGTACTTGTTGTTACATGTTTTCTTCCAACATTATCATAATTTTGTGGTTTTTGACCGTTGATAATCCGATAAATTGTTGAAAGGTTAACTCTATATAAATCTGCTAATCTTTTCGGTGAAAATCCTTCATTTTTTAATTCTTTAATAACACGGTATTCATTTTCGGTGAGATGAAAACATTTTTATCGCTATTCTCCATTTCAAAAACAATGCAATCAGAAAGCAGAATTAGCGGGCGAGCGGAATCTCAAGGTTAAAAGTAAATAATAAAATATTAGATTTATTTAAAAATTTTTATTTAAAATTAAGAAAAAAAGTTTTTGTTATTTTTATTTATATAGATTAGAATAATTAAATGTTTATTTTGATAATTATTATGACATCACAATCAGAGCAGATTTGAATGTGTGTTTAACATCAATTTTAAGAATTAGTTATTGTTCATTTTTAATGAAATTAAGCACACAAAATAATAATGGACTAATTATTATTAAAATTGTGTAATTTTAACTTATTATCTACGTTAATATAGAAATAGCTTTTAAAATATGCTATTTTGGCCGACTCAACCTTCTTAAATAAATATTTCTAAGTATATATAAAGGATCTATTAAGCACTAGACATTATTTTTAATTCCCGATACTTGGTTTTACGAAAAAACAATTGGACATAACAAATTAATTTATATTTAATACCTTTGTAATTTTTTGCGTTAATTGTTAAAATGGGTGTATATAAACCTTAAAACAATTACTTCAAAAACCGTAGTTATTTAACCAAAACATCTCTATCAACTACACAACTTTGAAAAAAATCAGTTTAATTATACTACATTTAATATTTAGTAAATAAAATAAAAATATAATCTTATTGATATATGTTGCTAATAATGGAAAAAAATACATAAAATATTCACGATCAAGAATTGAGTATAATCACTACCACAAAATATGACGTTAAATATTGAAAAAAAAATGCAAAGCAGACCTAGCCTTTTGGTTACTAAATGGTTTCTTGTATAATACTCTACAAATATCAAATAATAAATGTGATCGCTACTTTATTAATACTTGACTTAGATGCTTTGATAAGTTGTTCGTTAAAATGTTTATTAAATTATACATAACATATTGTGTATATTTTAACAAAAGTTAGTTCAGACAGACAGTTTGGATATGTCTATGGGTGTTTTGTTTTATAATACATAAAGCGAAATAATT
This sequence comes from Cardicola forsteri, assembly GCA_025895645.1. NCBI lineage: Eukaryota > Metazoa > Platyhelminthes > Trematoda > Strigeidida > Aporocotylidae > Cardicola > Cardicola forsteri. Next base: position 52,510 of record JAKXYG010000486.1, read on the forward strand.
AGCATTAATATTCGAACCAATAAACGATAAATTGAAAAAATATCAAAATTTTTATTTTAGGTAATGTTGTTTAAATAAATATAAACAACAATTTTTTTTAATTTTTGACATTGGTGTAAGTTAATTATATTTTAGCTTTAAAAATAATATTATGTCTAAAAGTAAAAATATTACTGTTTAAATTAATAGATATAATTCTTTATATAATATGTATTTTATAATTTTTACAAAGTTAATACCATTTTTTTCATGTAGGTTTTTTCAACTTGTTACGTTTGGATTCTAGTAGAATTAACGTTACAGGAAGATACTTATTATATTGAAAACGCTAACTTTCGTACCAATTAGTGTCAGAATCAAAAATAAGAACATAACACCATATTCAAACCATAATTAAATATTGGGGTTAACTTTAATGTATGAAATCGGACATTTATTTTGTGACGGTTTTCGTTACTTACTTACCGTTTGCCTACTTATTATTAGCTAACCTATTGAAAAGAATTGAGGTGTTTTTATATTGTCTGCTATAATCCGGAAGTATGTATTTTGAATCTCTTCACCATACTTGGTTGTCCATTGTTGTATTACACGCTACGTATCCAACTTTACTAGCTAAATCCCGGATTTCCACTTTTTGAAAAATGGGTCCCACATGAATATATTCATACCGCCAAACAATTTTTGATTGTGAGGGTTTTTTTATATCGGTTGAGAGACGTTTTTGTCTTTCAAAGTCATAATTTTGGTGATTTGGCACAGTTTATTTATCGGTAGATTTTTAAGTTAGATAAATGCCAAATAGATTTAAGTTTGGTTCACGAACCACGTGATTGATTGTTTTACTGGCAAATAATAAACAGGAAAGATATTCTTCCTCCTAACGAGTTTACTGGAAAAATCAATAAAAAATTGACGTTTTCTTTAACAATAAAGAAATATTTTATTTTATTTTTATTGAAGTCGGATTGACTTTCTTTTATCGACTGACCTCACTTTTAGTGGTGAGACAGCGTGAATTACATAATTGATTGATCCTCGAATGTTTTTCATAAACGCTGTATTGTTTCGTCAAATGATAAATCTGCGCATGTTTTGGGAGAATGTAATAAATGTAATGTAATTCTCACTAATGCCAAGTTTTCTTAACAGGGTTTGAGTGTTCCATTAATTATTGAAGTATTTGTTGAACATATTCTCGATGCGTTTGAACCACGCTTCAAATGTTGCACCATCTATGGGATCAAAATCAAATTCAGTGATGGCATTGATAAGGTTATCTATAGTTTGATTGCTTGCTATTACATCTGCTGAATGTGAAAATAACATAAACCTTGATATCAATGTTTCTATTGAAAGTAATTGTGCCGTCTAAAATTGAATTTGTTGCTGATGTAGAATATGCATTGATTATTCTGCAGAAATTGACATGTTTGATGGGTAAGTTTCCCGTTTTCAAGTTGTTATGCCTGGATGCTAGGTGGAATAGCGTTACAAACATCTACTTAATGTGCTGAAAACTCTGACTTGCTAACACACTAGTGTCAGAAACCAAAATAAGAACACAACAGAAAATTTAGACCAGAATCGAAAAATTCTAGATAATAAAGATATTGTATGCAGGAGTGAGATTATTTAACCAGCCCATTGCTTGTCCATCTTCAATTGGATTTCACTGTGATTGGTTGGATGATTCAATTATTGATTATGATTCGGTGTTGTTCTAACACAATCACTCCAAATTAAATTTGTACAAGGTTAACTTTACACAGTATACTGTTTTGGTACGCAAACTATCAATAAATTTAAATCATATTTATTTAGTATTTTTATTTTTACTACTCTAAATGTTTTATGGGAAACAACTTTTAGCAGTGGACATTTTAGCGAAAGCAAACATGGGCTCGCATTTAATGCCGGTAGTGGGAATTGAACTTATGCCCATCCAAATTTAAGTCAAGCAATGTACCACAAGAGCACTTCGACACACACACGTGTGCATGTTTGAGTGTGTATTGATACGTTTATTTTAATTAATTTTTACAGGGCGTTGTTGGACGTGAAGGTCCTCCTGGTTTTCCTGGACCACGAGGAGAACCAGGTGAGCGTGGCCCCATTGGACAATCTGGACCTTTGGGAAGTACAGGTCCATCTGGTTCAATTGGGGATCCCGGACCAGCAGGGCAAACTGGGCCTATGGGAGTCAGAGTAAGTCAAATTGTCATTAGTAATAATATTTTATTAAATTTTATTAAGAATGTGGTTTTAGTACGTTTTCCGGTCAAATAATCGGGTAAATGTTCTTTTCTTTAAATAAGTCGAATAATATTTGTTTGTTTAAAACACCTAAAAATAACTGTTAATATCATTATTATTTAAAGTTTAAACAATGTTTTTTAATAATATATATTTGTATAAAACGTATTTGTACTTTGAGGGCCCGATTGGCGATCCAGGCAGTGACGGCAGTCCAGGACGTGATGGATCACCGGGCCCTAAAGGATCTCGTGGATCACAAGGACCAGTAGGAAGTCAAGGATTGAGAGGATTTCGTGGTTTAGATGGCTTAACCGGTCGTAGTGGACAGCCTGGACAAAAAGGCGAAAGTGGCCCTGATGGAGAAATGGGCTCGCTTGGGAACAAAGGATATCAAGGAGATTCTGGTTTTATTGGGCCACCTGGACCTGCAGGTAGAAAATACTTGATCATTGTTTCTCACAAATCAAAATAAACACTAGTCTAATTTTTGTTAATCTTGTAACGTATTTATGTGCCATCACCTTATAGGTTCCATAGGCCCACGTGGTTCACCGGGAACGGGGGGTCCCAAAGGTACGATGGGCGAAGATGGTCCGTTTGGACATATAGGCCCAGCTGGTCAAAGAGGGCCTTCAGGTCGACCTGGATCAAATGGTCCAATTGGACTTCCTGGCTTTGATGGTGAAAAGGGCATCAAAGGAGTTGTGGGTATTCTTGGACCCAAGGGTGACAAGGGAGGTCAAGTAAGTGTGTGATGTAATCTGGACCAATTTCAGATTGAAAGATGGTACCATAACAGTTACATTTGCAATTATATAAATATGTTACAACATTTACGAATTTACTAGATATTTATCCATTTAAATTATGGATTGTCAGATTTATTTTTACTACTTTAAATGTTTTACGGAAAATGTTTTACAACAGTGGACATTTTAATGTAGCCGAACGTGAATCCGCATTTAGTGGATCAGTGATGGGGATCAAGCCCATATCTATTTGCTAGATTTCTCCAGCATAAAACAGATACATTTATAGGTTTATTAAAGAAGATTAGATTGCAGTAAATAAACTATTTTACAAAGTATGTTATATGGTTAATAATTTATTGCTAGATTCATATTATATTTTTTCGTTTTGTTTAGATTTAGACAACGTTAAATTTGGTTTTCTGTAAAATTATTGAAAACATTTAACCAATTCGTACATTCATTCACGTGTTTTATTTGTTGTGTTTAAAATTTATTTAGGGTATCCGTGGACCAGAAGGTCATATTGGCAGTCCAGGGCTTCCAGGGATTCAAGTTAGTCAATTACCTAATGCTTTAATACTATCTAATGTTATAATTTTGCATGTTATAATTCCTAATAATGAATGTTTTTTAAAAAAATAACCCTTAGTTTTGTGGATTATATGTCGGTGTATGAATAAGACGTATGGATATTAAGTTTTATAATCGGGAATAAGAGTGGAAACACTAAATACAACAGCTACAATTACCATCCTTTTTTAGTAATTTAAAAAAACAAATAGAAATCCTAGTCTACTTGAGAAAGTAAGTTATTAATTCTATTTGCAGAAAAATAACCAAAGTTCAATTACTGGATTTTCCAAATCAGCTATTTCAAGTAAATAAGACTTACCAGCCTGGAAAAGCAGTTTATTTGAGGAAAAAAAGATTTTAGTTTCAATTTTTTGCTACTTTAAAAGTTAATTTAGAAAACAAATCAGAAGTTAAATTTTAAGGTGGATTACTGCTGCACTCAGTGACCTTTAGGCAACTTCTGTCAAATTAAAATTTGTTATAAGAAAAACTATTAAGACGTTTAAAATAATAAATTTTGTTAGCTCTAAAGGCTGGTTAAAAATATTTTACTCAGTTAATTTCAAATTAATCAATTCGTGTTTTTAACAAAGATAGGCAGATTTGTACATTCTATGTATGTTAAATTCAAAAAGTTAAAAAACATATGGATTAACTAAAACTTTGTGAAAATATTGGTTTTGTTATAGGGGCCTCCAGGTTTACCAGGGCAGCTTGGTGAAGAAGGTCTTGAGGGTTTGATTGGAGCAGAAGGTTTACGCGGATCCCCTGGTAGTCCTGGGCAAATTGGAATGATAGGCGTTACTGGTACATCTGGTTTGCCAGGAGAAAAAGGCGACCGTGGAATTCCCGGACCAATAGGAAATCGCGGAAATGCCGGCTTGATAGGTCCATCTGGACCTATTGGGCCACCTGGGGAAATAGGTCTACCTGGTTCTATCGGTCCATCTGGAATCAAAGGCGATACTGGTTTAGACGGTTTGCCTGGAAATCTTGGAGTCGAGGGAAGTCCTGGAATTCAAGGAGTAATTGGACCAAAGGGACAAGACGGGCATTTGGGATCTCAAGGACCACCTGGAGATATTGGTGTGCCTGGACCTCCGGGACCTGATGGAGAAATGGTAACTTGTTTGAATTTATATACATAACTTTATGACAATTTTTTGTTACCAAAACTTACTATAAACATTATTAAAATTTGTACAGTTTATATATATATATATATATATATATATATATATATATAACTTTCACTTTTATATTATAGGGTTTACCAGGAGTTCCTGGACCTCAAGGTTCTATTGGCCCACCCGGTCCTCGTGGTTTACAAGGTCCCATTGGTGAAGACGGTCCACCGGGTCATTCTGGACCTCTTGGTAAACAAGGTTCACGAGGTCCACCAGGACTTCCTGGACTTATAGGACCAACTGGAATAACCGGTTTGCAAGGTCATCCCGGGCCCCAAGGTCAAAAAGGTATGAAAGGTGATGCTGGTGAAGCTGGACCAGTTGGAGAACCAGGACGCAGAGGCCCGACGGGGTCACCTGGGCTGCCTGGTCCTGTAGGAAGACCGGGAATACAAGGACCAGTAGTAAGTGGAGATTAGGTTTGAGTCCTTGACCAAATACCAATATTTTGCTATTATTTTTACCAAAATATTTAATTTGCTTTCTTTTTAGGGAAAACTTGGTTCAGTTGGGAAACCCGGTGAACGAGGACTGGAAGGTCTCCAAGTTCGTCAATCTAATTAGTTTTTTTATTTTGATATTGAAGTGTTTTTGTAAATAATAAATAATCTATTTTATAAAAATTGTACATGCACTGACTGATTGGTTTATAGTATACAAGTTAGTGTAAGCATTATTAAGAAATATAACCCGTTTACTCTCAAATCAATTACTAGTCTGCAAAAATGTTTGAAAACGATACTTGAATAAGAATTTTTAAATTAAACTTGATATAAAATAAAGTACATTAATAAAAGATATTATTGCTTCTTACTTGCTGTACGTATTTAAGCATCGCTTATTCATGGATATAATTTAACTTCCTAAAATTTGTTGTTTACATTATCTCAATGCTACTGTTTTTAATTTTTTGGCATGTTTTTAATAATAAATTTACAGGGTCAACCACCCGCAGTTCAAAGGTTAAGGCATTGAACTGATACCGGACAAGGCTTGGTTTCATGTCGGTTCAACCTTGAAAACCCATAAATAAATGTTCTTAATTGTTTAATCACGTTTTTACAATTTATTATTGTTTTGATCTCACTGACGCTTTATTTGTTGGTTGGAAATATGTTCGTGTAATGCTTATCAACGGTGCGTACATGGTTATGCTGTCAGATCTGAAGATATATAAAGTAGTACTAGTAAACAATTAATATAGCGTTTTATCAATACTGTTAATTATAATATACTACTAAAATATATATTTATATGATTATTTTGGGTTTCTTTATGTAAATTACTGTAAGATATATCGATTATACTCACAGGCTGCTTTACATAAACTTCACCATCCATTCATTACTGGTTAGCAAATGCAAATTTTACTTAAAATATAAATTATTATTATTATTATTATTATTATTTTATGATTATCTTATCGTTATTACTAACTCTAAAGTTAATATTGTTTATAATAGTAGTAATAGTAGTAGTGGTAGCCGTTGAAAAAAATGTAATAGTAGTATTGAGATTATTATTTGTTATTGGTATGTTCTTGGTTTTGTTCTTTATCCAAACACGTAGAACTTTTGAACTAAAGCGCAACTACTAAACAAAACAATTTCACAGTTGTAACAAATACAAATTCAAGGAATAATATACTAGTGGTGCAATTATTTTATGCTACATATTTCAACCAATTGACGGATCTTCTTTAACTGATTAATAATGTATTTATTTTATCGAAAAGTACTTCATACAGAATTTTGAACAAACAATTTCAAACATATGAAACTTTATCCACATTTTGTACTACTTATTGCATAAAATTGTGATTTTTTGATCGATATCTGTATAGTGTTATAATGATGTTTTTAATGTTACATCAATCAAACGTAACTATATTTTGGACAAAAGTTGTGCAAATAACAAAGTCTATATTTAGTCTTGCATCTAAGTATGAACGTTTTAATTGAACTGCAAACTCCCGTCTGCAACTGCACTAAATATCCTCTTGCTACAATCTGTTTACGCTGAAACGTTAAAACGATAAAGCTAGAATAGATAGAACATGAGTTTTATTTATGGTGTTCTACTCATTTCTACTTATTACATTTATATTTTAATTTTAATTTTTTAATTTTTTAAAATTTTATGTTTTCTACTTCGAATGTTTTACAAGAAACATCTTTCAGCACTGAACATTTTAGCGAAGCCGAACGTTGGCCCGCATTTTAGTGCCGGTGATGGGATTCGAACCCATGCCCACCGAAGTCCGAATTCGAGTGCTGTACCGCTAGACCACCCCGGCACCAAACTTATATCTATGGAAATATAAATGCGAAATATTAACTGGAATTGATACACTAATAAACAATTAAATCAATAATTAACGACTATAACTTATAATAAAACTCAAGTTTGAGTGACATTTATTTTGAATAAAAATGTACAATTAGTTTATGATAAATTGTAACTTAAAAAAAGAAGGAACATTTAAAATTATTAAAACAATCTCTGCTTGGATTTCAGCTCGAGTCACACCGCTTGCACTAAAAACGGGTCCCGTTAGACCACGTTAAACCACCGATTGCTGAAAAATGCTTCTCGTGCAAACATCAAACAAACAAATGTATAGAATCATTTAAACATCAATGTTATAATGAGTATTTAAAGGAATTATTTTATTTTACTTTTCCTTATTAAAAAAGTATGTTAATAACGTTACATATTTGACAACTTAACTGCGTCAAAACTGAATCCTAACTTAATACAAATGTATCCATACTTACATTTGTATATTAGGCATCTGATGAAATGAAATTTATTATTGGTAAGTGTACATTTTGTCGATTAACGTTTTTGCGTATTATTATTATTTGGGTATAAATACAGCACATAAAATGATACAATTGAAATTATTAATAGGTCATTTAATTAAAAACAACTTGGTATTCATTTGCATTGTTTTCGTCATGGTAGGGGAAACAAGGTCCACAAGGAACTCTTGGAGATCCAGGTGTAAAAGGAGTGAAAGGAATTCTTGGACCGATAGGACCTCCAGGGCCATCTGGAACCAAGGGAGAACGTGGAGTACCCGGTTCCGAAGGAGGTCGAGGCCGCATTGGCATTAAAGGCGAACAAGGTCCCGTCGGATCAATTGGCGATGTAGGCCCTCCAGGTCCTCGTGGAGTACCTGGACCAGAGGGCCCTATAGGATATGTCGGACCTTCAGGTTTGTTCGCTTTTGTAGTAAATGCAAAAATTAAAATGAAATACTACAACGCGGACACCCAAATTTGTCTTATGTTGTAAAATAATTGATTTATATCTTTGGAATTTTGTATTTATTAATGTAATCCAGTTTTTTTCCGTTTTTTTTTCAAAATCACATTTTAAATACCATAGAGAATTGTTTAAGCCCCAATAAAAAATGGATTATCATTGGCTATAATTAACAACATTTGAATTGATAAACCATCTGCTTTAAAAGTCATGTTTAATTTAGAAATATTGATTTTAATGCATACATTACATAAGCTTTGTAGTTTGTATGTATGTTACAAAGGCTGAAATATATTCCGCAGATTTTTTAACATGCGTGTATTTATTATAACATTTGAACATTGTTGTTTACTTGTAAATGTACATCGTTTCCGTATTGGTCTAATATTTTAAGTAATAAACAAAATGTAATTTTGTAGCAAGTAATATGGAATAACTGTATAGAAATAAATGTTTTTTTGGTATAAATCTTTTACATTTTTATTTATTTGATTGAATAGAACATTAATATAATCATTAATGTGAAGTTACATAATTTTTGTAAAAATTAATCTATAATTATTTTTGTACTTTCATTATAACGCTGTAAACTTTAAATATGCTGAATCAAATTATCAGATTTATATTTACAATTACGTTACTCTCAATATTACTTGATTTCAAAAAGTTAAACGGTTTTGAGTATTAAATTTTTAAGTATATGAAGCTGTTTATAGTTTAAATAGATAAAAATTGACATTATTTGCACAAAAGTTATTTGTATTTCGAATTTTATTAGGTTTACCTGGCATGCCTGGCCCAAAAGGTTCGATTGGCCCGCTCGGTCCTTCTGGACCACCTGGACCAATCAAAATTTTGGATTTGAACGAGGGTTATTATCGATTCGAGGATGTAACTCGAACCAAACGAAGCGTATCCACACTCTTTCCCCATCATTCAGATGAACACGATCCAGGTTCCGTTTATTTTTCCTTTATTTGTCAAAGCTTTAAATGCTGATTTGAAAATTAAATTAAAAAGATACCTCCTGTCTGGCTAGACTTGTTACATCGAAATGCCAAATCCGGCTAAACCAATAGGATTATAATTATTGTTCAATTTGATGCACGTTGGGATCCTACTACAAGTTAACTAAGTAGTTAGAAATGCGTTTATCGAATTTGTGTAGTTAGCAATCGATTGTGAACATTGTCTGATTTTCAAACTTCGAAAATCCAACAATATGACCATTTGTCAACATTTTTTACAAGAATTACGTTTTCTCGAGCAACAGTTCAACAATTATGCCGAAATCTACTTTGACCAATTTGTCCAACAACAAATCATATAATAATATTTTGCAAGAGAAGTTAATATTTTGCTAAAACACATTACTCATATCACTGTTTTTCACACACACCTAAACATGTAGTTTCTACAAGTTATGTAAAATTTCAAATTGGTATTTGCAACATTTGAAGATGTCCTTCAATTTGATACATGTTATGTCTATATATTTTGGATAAACACTCTTGTTAGTTTGATTGTATGTGGAACAGTCAAAATAATGGTTGTTGTAAGAACTTTTAAGATTTCCGTGACAATTTTTATAATCGAAATCGAAATCTATCAAAGCTTGATGTTTACAATACAAAAGCAATGGACGTGATGACATTTTTGCCATGTTATTGATATAAATTATGAATTAAAAGAAAAATAGTAGAACAAAGACTCTTCGATACTTCAACTATAATCAGATTAATCCGACAGAGTTCTACTATTATGAAATGTAGTAAACATGTCCAAAAATAAAATTTAGTAGTAGGACCTATAGTTTTTAGATTAGGATATCTGCGTTTGGTTTTCTTCGCATTGCCTGTTGTTCAAAGTTGACAGCTCATAAGCGCTAAAACTATCCTTATGTTTCAAAGTGATCCAGTGGTACAGCGATGGACTTAAATGGGAATAGATTCGTGTTCAATCACCAGTACTAAAATTCGGATCATTTATAGGCTTTGATGAACTGTCCATCCGCTGAAAAATATTTATTTTGTAAAAGCTGCCAGTAGCAATAATAATAATAATAATAATAATAATACTATTATTATTAAGATTATGATTATGATTATGATTATGATTATGATTATGATTATTATTATTATTATTATTATTATTATTATTATTATTATTATTATTATTATTATTATTATTATTATTATTACTTCCATCTAGTGTTTATGTGTTACTAAATCAGTTTAATTCTATCTACAAGTTGAAGTTAACTTGATTATTCAATAACTTTGTTATCCATTTTGCCAGAAAACATAAAAATATAATTTATGAAAATTTTTCGCATTTATTCTGCTACGATAGTATAGTTGCTAAATTATCGGATATGTCTCCCAGTAAACTCTAGTTTGAATCAAAAGTAAACTTTCGTTTGACTTTGTTAATCCGCATGTACAAAAATATTTTTTAAGCAATACAGCCACCATATGTGAATTCGTTTGTTTCACTTGCAGATTTGTTTATAACTCCAAACACATGGCCATCAATTTGTATCCTATTGAGACCACAGCCAACAGCATCGTTGAGTTTTATTCTCAATCTAAATTTTTTTTAAAACATTATAGATTAATTTTTTGTAAGCTGTATTATTGCTGTTGTGTAGATTGCTTTACAAAATGACACAAACTCTTTCTCCGTCAAAGATGAAATGAAATTCATCAATTTTAGACGTCCGTGCAGCAGTGCACTATTAATCCCAGTTACATAGAAGCAATAATTTGTATTTATTTTACAAATGAATTGGTCAATATAGAAACACACACACACACACATTTCTCATTATTTTGCCAACTCTTAAAATAAACAGACATTATTTGGGTCAGTCATTATTCTGAATAAATGTGGGACATATGAATGTTTAATTTTATTCGTTTTCGTTTAGATGGATAGATACAATCTTCATGCTTTCAGGCACTTTGATTTTTATTGTTTTATGCAGTTGACAAGTAATATTGTCTTTAATCCGTTTGACCAGCGGTAAGCGTTATTTAAAAAAGCACTTCATCATTTTATTTAAAGAATAGTCATAATTGAATGCTGTCAATTTAGAGATAAGTGACATACATTGTTTGATATTGGTAAAACTTTGTTTTTTCAACCCATAAAATATTAGTAGTAAGCAGTGTAAAAGAAGAAGACTCTAGGTAAACTTTCGCTTATTATGGTTAAGTATTATCTTTTAATTGTCATAAAAGCAATTAAACAATAAATTCACAATATTTACATTTGTTTATTTTACAGATGAATTTATAACTCCGAACACACTGCCGTCTATTGGAGCCCTGTTGAGACGTGTTTATTCGCGCATCGAAACGCTGGAGGCCGCAGTGAGCAGTATAGAACGACCAACAGGAACTCATCGCAATCCGGCCAGACATTGTCGCGACATAATGGAATCTTCCGACTCTCCCGAAAATTTGAAATCGGGGATCTACTGGATTGACCCCAACATGGGTTCCAACACAGATTCATTCCCGGTTGAATGCAAATTCGATAGTAAAACGAAAGTGGCACAAACTTGCATCAGTCCCTTGGAAGAAGAACGAACTGTATGGAGTGTAGTACAATTTTATGTTTTTAATACTTGTTATTGTTGTATGAAAATACATGCCTTTTGTAATATTATCATGAATCATTATTTGAAACACATGAATTACTTCCCCATTCATTGATCTATTTAGTCGATAATATGATTATCTTTTCATAACTGCAGAAAAATTTTAATTGTTTCTGTTATTTTTTAAAATACGACACATCATTTTATCTCCAACATGAGTAGATAAAATAAGTTTATTTTTTAGATTATTTTAGTATGCGCCACATAGAGGTCAAAAGTGTTACTACCATTAAAGTTAAAGAATACATTTTATAACGTATTTTTAAAACACATGTTAACACTTTACCAATAAATTATTTATTTTTGTGTAAATAGTTTACAAACACAAAAACGTTTTAAATAATTTAAGTTATTTTGTCAAACTCAAGTCACTTTTCATTTTGATTGTGTTTGATAAATTTCTAAAAAATGCTTTGAATATTTTTTGTATAAAGTAGAAAATGCTAATTTATTTATTTAGTAAAACAGATATATGTTGACAGATCTGCAATCAATTTACTAATAATTAGAGAAAGATTACGTTTTTATATAAAAGTGAAGTATAATATTGAAAAATGAATAATATTAGTAATTTATCAATAATTAACATTGATTTTGAGACAAAATTAATAATCTAAAAATAAAATATTTAAAATCTTACTTCATTATATTAAGCTTTAATGCTTTTTTATGTCAAATTGTTTAACTTTCAAATATATCTAGTTTCATATAGTTAACATCCTTTATCTACTCTATAATTATGAAAAGATTTTGTTTCATTATTTATTTAAAACGTAACCGTTTTTGTCTATTTTTAGCAACCAATGACTCATTTTAAAAACACCATAGATCAAAACGGATCGTGGATAAGTCAGTTGAGAAGTAAAAATTCGAATGAAAACACAACGTTTTCCAGAGTATGTTGCTATGAAAATAATGTTTTCACTTGTTTTGTAAAAATATGCAATATATAATTTGGTCTTTAATTGTGTTAAACAATTAAAAATATATATTATATATTTCATTTAAACTAAATAATTAAACAACGTTTTTCCATTAAAAAATAATTTTTTTTAATATTTGAAAAAATGATGTAATTTAGAACATTATAAATTATTTTAATGTTACATTTAATTTGAAAAATATGTAAACAAGCGCCATTATTTAATATCACCATGTTTGTATATACAGTCATCGTAACAAAATGAGCAACAATGTTAATTAAATTTCAATCAAATCTGACAGGTTTTTAATCTATTAATCAGTTTGTGCATATTCAGAATTCTTTTTAAAAAACATATTTAAACACTATTCCCCACATGAATTTTAATGTCAATCAACTTCTAGATTAGCACTTAGACAACCTATCCAAATACTATCATTTCATATTTTCCCTATCACACTAATATTACACACTATATCAGTTAAAAACAATGACATACATTTGTCTACATTGTTAAATGAAGAAAAAAGAATTTCTTAAGATCAAAGACTCCCTATTTGTACAGATAATAGGAATGAAATTATGTCTCCTGAAAATTACTTATTCGTGCCTCTCTAGAAAATACATTATTAATATTGCACAAAGAACAACTTTCAATAATATCAAGGAAGTTTTGATTTTAAATAATCTAATAAAAATTAAGAAACGATTTCGATCTTTTAAGTTTGACAATTTTATTTGTTATTTTTATTTTATATTTATTACTTTAATTATTTTACGAGAAGCGCATCTTTCAGCAATGGACAATTTGGCAAAGTCGAACGTGGGCCCGCATTTTAGTGCCGGTGATGGGATTCGAACTCATGCCCACCGAGGTCTGAATTTGAGCTCTGTACCGCTAGACCACCTCGGCTTATTAATTATGTTTGTCGTTTGATATAAAAATACATACAAATGTGTTTGTGTATATGGCAGTAAGCATTGATCGTATTTACAACATAATATTTCACTCCTTTCCCTATCCCCCAATCTATTCATTGACAGTTTTATTACTCACCGCGAAACCAACTGCGTTATCTCCAGTTGTTGCACGATAAAGCAGAACAGTGTCTCACATTTGTGTGTCGCAATTCGCCCGTTTATTTCAATGCGAAAAGTCAAAATTATAAATCAGCAATTAATATAAAATTGTTTGATGAAAGAAGCATTAATACATACAACGACAAACTGCTGAAAAATACTGGCGAAGCCATTTTGTTGGACATCAGTATCAAAGATGAGTGCATGGTATGACTTTAAATTTTACGTGGTCGATTTACTTCAAATTATCTAATTTCTAGAGGCTTACCGGCAAATCGTTTGATATTGTGATTTTTTTCCGGTTGCTTTTATACCTACAGGTGGCTTTTTTACAAATGGCTATTTTACGTTGAAGTATCTTTTGTACAAAGGGTTAGGGTTAGCAAATTCACTCTTCTTCTTTTCAATAAGAATTTAAAATCAGTTATAGTAATAGTAATTATAAATACATTGATACATACTTGCATATTTAAGTGAAAAAATGTATAATAATTATCTTTGTATTTATTTTTCTTATTATTGCGATGTAACTTTAATATTTTTATTATTTTCATTATTATCGATATTTCTTTAAACGATTTATTAGAAACGATTATTAATCCAGATGCAATTTATAAATACTTTTTTTCATTTGTGAATACCATCAATTTTATTAATTTATATAAAGGAAGTACTTAGAACTTTTATTTATTTTATATAGATTTCATGTTGGATTCATTATTTTTACAGTTATATATATATATATATATATATATATATATATATATATAGTTTTATTATTATTTTTAAATTACATGATATTTTAAAAAAACTATTTGTATAAAACTATTAAGTATAAATTGCATGGAATATTGAAGTAATTTAAATGTCAATTATTGATGGTTGTAATTAAATTACCTTACTATTTTAGGACCGAAATGGTGAAAAACACAGCAGCATATTTGAATTTAACACGCGCAAAACAAGTTTGTTGCCTATTTTGGATTTTCAGTTGAAAGAGTTTGGTGATTCAGATCAAGAAATTGGCTACTACTTGAACGCCGTGTGCTTTACCTAAAAATCGGACTTCAAGAGATGTGTTCCATTAGAGTGTCTACATTTCGACATATATGGATTTTTCTTTTAATTTAAATTAATAAAATTAGTAAATATATTTTATCAATTTTTCCACATTTTGTATACGTTTTGATGATGTAGTTAAAATTGTGTTTGTTTATACATTTTCCAGTTTAATAGTTGGGTAAATTACTGTTGAAAATTCCGGTATGAGTACTGTTTGTTTGAACTTCCTTATTATTTAAAATTTATCAGCAATATTTGTTTCAAAGGAAAAAAACTTTTAATAACTACTAATCGTTGAATTAGTTCAGTCTACGCCATTTCCTACCTATAAAAATGTTAGATTTGCTATTTTCCGTATTTAATAATTCATTTTACCCAAACGTTTCACATCTACTTATCGTTTGTCTTGCTATTTATTAGCTAGAATATATTTTCACAATGATAAGATTGTCTATTTTAACTCCATCGTTACCGGTCTAGTTATGAATGGGGGATGGTTTTGAAATCATGGCTATGAGCCTAGTATTTTTGAAAAATAAATATTGCTACAGAAACGACAAGAAGACGTTATTATGCAGAGCACGGCAAAGGACTGATAAGGCCATTCCCATGACAAGGTTAAGTAAAAACTGATAGGAGGCTCAATGCCTAAAATTTAACCCGTGTGGAAAAATGGAATACGTGTACACTTTTCATAGTGGTCAGTTAGAATACCGGGTTTTGTTTGGAAATTGAAAATGGACAATGTATGTATTTTGGCAATTAGCGGAAAGCATTGGACAGGTCAAGGACATTTTACAAATAGATATGCATCAATTTTGAAAATGAAGTACATCATATTCGTGGAGTAGGTACTGTACTGAAAAAAGGTGCTGTTGAAGCTTTAGTTGAATAGAAGCCAGTGACCGACCGTATCATTTTGGTCAGATTCAATACCAGATTTGCAAAAGTAATAGTTGTGCTAGTCGGTGTCCTTAGTGAGACCAAAAAGATATTTTGTACAACCGATTGCAGAATTTGTTAGATAATGTTTTCAGAAAAGTCATTAAAATATTGATTGGATATTTCAATGCGAAATTAAAGAAATACAGAACTGCATACTTTTTAAATGTTGGACTACATAACTATGCTGATAGCACAAATGACAATGTTTACATGTTGTTGACACTAAGCAGTCATTGTAGAATGAGTGTTGCAACGCATTTTTACTTACAAAGATATTTAGAAGGCAACGCGAGTTTCTCTAGATGACAATACAGCAAAAGAGATTGACTGTTTGTATTAGCACAAAATGGCGTTTGTTTTTGCAAGATACACCCGCATATTGTTGAGCAGGTGTTGGTTTTAATTATAATCTTGTGTAAAGAGTTTGTTTAAAATTAAAAAGTAAAAAACAAAATACTTTTTTAATTTACACGTAAAAGACTTAAACAGCCATATATCTCATATCAATTATTGAGAAATATATTTTAAAAACAATTACAAACTGTGCAACAAGTGTGCTGGGTAGACAATGTGACTCTACCAAGAAACAATAGATGCCAACAGTCTTGTGGAATTTAGTTAATTTCAGAAAGATAACAAAATTAAAAAGAAATCAATCTAACAATCCTTTTATTTGGAAAGTACTTAATATTAAGTATAAAACCTTAGATAAACAGATTGAGAAAAACTTCTGTATAGACAAATGATTGGTTAGAAAATAAATGTAAAGAAGCAGATACGGCAACCGCAAAAAATGATTGTAAGTCTCTGCGTAAATTTATGAAACAACTATTAAGAATTAGAAAGAACACCAATATTTTAATCAAAAGAAAAAATAATTGCCTACTTCTAATATGATAATCAATCATCTTGACAAGAAGTACTTGTCGAGTTTATGCCGGATACCCGTGAGTGACCGTATCATTTCAGCCAGATTCAACACCAGATTTGCAAAAGTAACAATTGTGCAAGTCTATGCCCCTACTGAGGCTACTGAGGAGAACCAAAAAGATATATTCAATGATCAATTACAAAGTTTGTTGGATGATGTTCCAAGTAGAGACATCAAAATATTGATCTATAAACAAAGTGATTCATGCAATTCAAAGGTTGAAAAACAGTAAAGCAGGAGGACATTTATTTAATGTTATATGGCATAATAAACAAGTTCCAAATGATTGGCGGCAATGTGTAATTGTTACTCTTCCCAAAAAAGGAAGTCTGAACGATTGCAATAAATGGCGTGGAATAACCTTATTGTCTGTTCCTGGTAAGGTGTTTTGCAAAGTAATTTTAAATCGTTTAAGTAATGCGGTAGATAAACATATTTGAGAACAACAAGCAAGTTTTCTGAAAGGAATAAGTTGTATTGAACAAGTACTCATCCTACATACATTTATTGAACAAAGCCAAGAAATTCAGCAGTTTCTTAAAATCAATTCTATTGATTTTATAAAAGCTTTTGACAGTGTTCATTAAGAATCATTGTAAAAAATGGTTAAGTTTTACGTTATACCACTGAAGTATGTGAATATTGTTCGCTCGCTGTACCAAAATTTAAGTTGTTGTGTTTCAACAAAAGTGGTCATACTGCTATGTTCAAAATTGTTAAGAGAGTATGTCAAGAATGCATTTTGTTACCATTTTTGTTCCTTCTAGTAATTGATTTCATTGTGACTCAATTCGTAAATAATTTGTTTTATGGTATCAAATAGAAACATGACAGATTAACAGATTTTGGATTTGCAGATGATATTGGTCTACTGAGTGAAACTCCAGAAATGATGCAAAATATGACAACACGCCTCAGTAATATCAGTTCTCGTATTGGCTTACGGATTAATTGTTGATAAACAAGTATTATGCACTAAGTCAAACAATTATTCACCCATCAAAATTAGTGGACAAAATATGAATACTGTTGATTCCTTTACATATCTGAAAAGCATCATTGGTAAAAACGGAAAAACCGAAATTAATGTTAAAGCCAGACCTGGAAAGGCAATGTCAGTTTTCAATAGACTCAAATTAATATGGTCATGTGCCTCTATGCGCCTGAAGACAATATTCATTCTTACGGCAATATATGGGAGTGAAACGTGGAAGCGAACAGACAAATTTGATAAGATGGTGGATGTTTTTCATCGCCGGTATCGTAGAAGCATTTTAGAGATTAGCTGACGCGATCACATTTCAAATGATGAGCTCATCAAAAAATTGACTCTCGTATACCACATGACATCTTTACAATTAGACGAGAAAAATTACTCGGTTAAATTCTACGTTCACCGTCCCCAAAAGACCAGTAAGAACGGTTTTGGAATGGATAAATGAAGATAGCGAAAAAATGTTGGTACATTACAAAAAAGGTGGCTAAGAGGTATTTGAGAAGACCTAATTGAACTGTCAAATAGAATCAAACAAAGATTGTAGAAAAATATCCACACCTATGGAATCAATCTATTGCTCAATGCTCTTTTTGAGTTAGTGGGTTGTGTTGTTTTTCCTGTTACTTTTATATTATTGCTTTATGCTTTTTAGAATAAAAGTATATATATATATATATATATATATATATATATATATATATATATATATATATATATATATATATATATGTATATATATATATATATATATATATATATATACATAATCATTGATTGCCGTCGAACATTCAATCAATAAAAGTTGAATAAAAAATCAATAAACAAACGTTTTTATTTAAATCAAACTCTTTCGTAGAGTAACTAATTACCCAAGTACTTTAAAACGGTATTTATTTATGTTAAAACTTCTGTTATTTAAACTACAAAATTAAAATTTCTAACTAATTAGCATTTATACATGTCCTGATACAAGCATTCTTTAAATTTATTTGCTATCCATTTTTCTAAATTAATCAGTAAGTTTCTTTTTCGCTATGTTTCAACAGTCACTAGGACCTCTAATAAAACGGTATAAAACACGTTTATATTTACAAATAACGCATTGTCTACATAAATAGTAAAAAAATGTTAGAAAATTAAAAAAACATATACATCAGTAGAACTTAATTTTAAAATTAATGTGTTGGTTTATTGTTCAAGTCATAACTGACTAATTATGCAATTGGATTTGTGATCATACATAGGTTTGAGTGCTACCAACGGCACTAAATACGGGCTTTTGTTTGGCCTCACTAAAATATCCACTTGTTGAAAACGTTTCTTATAAAGCATTCAAGCAATTATTATTCTTATTATTATCATTATTAATATGATTAATAATAATATAAACACTGCGGGTCTATTTAAAATACGGGCAAAATATCGTACCAGTTTACAAAAAATCAATAAATTGTTCATATTGTTTTATAGATTTAAGTGTCTTCATATTATATAAACCAAGCACGGTTCTTAAATAATTCATAATAGTTGTATAAATAATAATAATAATTATTATTATTACTTTTTAATAACTTGTACAAATTAAATAGTATATAAGATGCACATTTTAATTGCACGTAGCCAAAATGAAAATTCTTTTAAATCATTGAATAGCATTACTAAATTCAGATGATTAATATTTAAAAAAGAAACATTTAACAGCCAAACAAAAGATATCTAGTGTTGATGATGGCACTCCAAGGTGTGTCTACGACAATATAAGTCGGTCACATTGAACACTTTTATCATTGCAGGTGAACGTTTTAAAAACACCGCATCTTATGAACCAAGACATATCACATAATTAAAGTTACTTTTAATAATAAAATTGTATAAACGTAACAGTTACTATGATCTAAGGTAGTTTAAATTACCAAAAGCCTACAAAACATCCACTTTTAAAACGTGCACTGAATGAACGATACTGGAGGTATACTGACTTTAAATGTTAATTGCATCCCAAATTAAATCACTCCAATAATCTCCATTAACTGTAAACGGTAAGCAACCAGGTGCCCAATTAAGTAATTCATTTGAACGGAGTCTTATTATAAATAGAAGCACTGAGTTCGCATGTTGCAATGTTCGTCCAAATTATTCGTTGTCTATCCATTCTTCTTTTCCATCCGCATAATGTTTGAGCTTTCACAGCTATCCCAGCTTGACAAGTGGGTAATATTCGTAAAACATGGCCATATCAGTTTAGTCGCCTTTCGCTTATTGTGTTAGAAATACATGACCAATTAATATCCAGTGTACTACAAATATTTGGAAATAGTTGAAATACTTTATTAATTAAACGGTTGCGTTCAATAAAAGACCGAAAGCGAAACCATATGGATCTTAAACAGCTTTTCTCAAATTGAACAAGATTTTGTATATCCACTTGGATGAGAGTTCAAGTTTCACAAGCATAAAGTAAAATGGAACGCAATAAAACTTTAAATATTCTAATCTTGGTTTCAACAAAATATCGGAGTGGTCTAGCGGTACAGTACTCGATCTGGGATTAGGTGAGCATGGGTTCGAATCCCACTACTGACACTAAAAGTAATAAAAAATTTTTTTTTCTATAAAAGTTTGCATAATCGTCCAAAAGCTATAACAGAGAGGCGGATACGACGCCAAATCTTTAGAGTTGAATCCTTTGTTATCTATGACAGAGCCTAGATATTTAAATGCATCAACCACTAGAAATTGATTGCCATTAAGTGATTGAATTTGCTCGTGAACCACACTCACGCTCATCACCAGGTTGAGCTGTTACCATTCGGAGTAAGCTTTGATTATAAATAAATGTGTAAAGCTAAACGTACCAACCTAATCTGCAAAAATAAATATATTCCTGTGAAGCAATTAAAAAGACGAAACTAATTTTTAAAATAAAAACATATAAAATTTTAACTAAATGTTAATAAAACATTAACAATATTAGTTACAAATAATGATATAATTGATAACAAATGTTATGTACAAAACTCTTAATTACATACAAAAGAATGGAGTTCCATTTCATCCTGTTAATACGGTGAAAACATCACTGTAAAATTAATTGTATACAATTAAATAAGCATTTAACACCAAAATCAGTTAAAATTTTCTACAAATAAGGAAGTTGCATTGGGGGATGTAACAGGAAGGGAGTGATCAGTTGGAACATTTTTTCGTTTGCTACAATTGTGTAAAGTGGATGATTTTCGGTTTTTGTATAAAGTTTCTTTACGTTTCCGACTGTTAGAATGAGGTACATCAAAGTTTTCTCCCGAAAACGAAGGCATTGAGTCTTTTTCATCACAACTGGAAACGCTATTATCGCTACTCCAAGATTGAGTGTCAAAGCCACCATTTCGATTAACTGAAGTTTTTCTGTTATTAGTACTTTTAATTTCAGGAGTGTCTGCTACTAACTGACGCAAAAAAGAAAAATGTTCGTTATTTTCTATAACATATTTACTGAAACAAATGTTAGCTTCAATTAAAATTTACATATAACTTGGAGTCATAGTTTTAGAATTTCGTGTAGAAATTAGTTGAGAAGATTGTGTCATCAGTTCCTCTAAAAATAATTCTAATGCTCTGGCTGCAAAAAATATGCATTATGAAAATGGCAACTTACAAACCACAGGCGGAACAGTAGCAGAAAGTTTACCTATATCTTCATCTAACTGCATAATTTTTTTGATTCGCGTCTAAAATAAATATATATATATATAATAAGTTAATTATGTAAATAAATATGTTAACATAATAATAAACAACAAATATCTTACTGTTGGGAAACGAGCTGCAAATTTACGCTTAGTAGGCATTCGTGGTGTACAAAGTTAGCACAATACAGTGGCCTTAGAAAATGAAGAAATAGATGTGGAATAAATAATACCATACAAATATTGGTAGTATGATTTTTATTAATTATAAAATAAAACGTTTTTTAATTAACAAAAAATATAATTAAAATTAAAAAAAAATTATTAATAAGTAAGTTTTTAAATATTTATTTAATGAATCAAAATTATTATTAAATGTTATTAATTTTTAAAGGCATACTATTGAAAAAAATTTATTTTAACAAATTTTTTTTTAATTCAAACAAAATTTTCATTCTTTAATCAAATTGAAGATTGTTTTGTGTTTTTTGTTTTACTACTTTGGATATTTCAAGGAAAACATTTATTTTGTTACAACTTATTACAGTATTTTACGGGTTATAAGTTGCTACACAAATTAAATAAGCAAAACGTTTTTCATTCCTTTGTTACAATATAGTTCAAGGCAGGTTCTGCTGTCATACGTTTAAAATGTGCCGGGGTGGTCTAGCGGTATAGCGCTCGAATTTAGACCTCGGTGGGCATAGGTTCGAATCCCACTACCGGCACTAAAATGCGGGCCCACGTTCGGCTTCGCTAAAATGCCCACTACTAAAAAATGTTTCTAATAAAACATTCAAAGTGACAAACATAAAATTAAAAAAATAAACAATTTTAAGGTTATTTATAATTAATCAAAATCATATCAGGATAGAAGAAGGTTGGTTTTAAACAACCTTAAAATTGTTTATTTTAGACGTATAACGGTTGTGTTGTTATAGGTTACAAGTTGGTTCACCAGTTGAGTAGGAGACAATCTCCTTTTGATCCTCGGTTTAAATTTATCATCAATATCGTATTAAGAAAACAAAATTAAAATAAAATCAACCAGATAGAGACAATGAGTTATATTCACGTAAAATTAGCTAGGGCGTAACTATCGTAAGCAGCCTTAAAAGCCGATACAGACTTAGCATTAACTACCTTTGTAGGTAGACTGTTCCAAATATTAATAACTCTCTGGGAGAAATGGAGTCTTAGCTTAGAGTTAACTCTAGATTTACTCAATTTAAGATTGTGCCCTCCGCAAGAGTTCCTCGTTAGTGAGATGAAAGATGGTTGGGGGCCTGATGTTAAATATTGATATACCAAAATAAGATTACCCCAAAGCCGCCTATCCCTTAGGGAAAATAATTTTAACGAAAAAAGCCTATCTTGATAACGCAAACTCCTTAGAGACCTAGGTAATTTAGAAATAGCCTTTTGAACTTTTTGAAAATTATAAGAGTCAGCCTTTAAAATAGGAGCAGTGACCTGTGCACAGTATTCTAAATAAGGCCTAATATAAAGCCTATAAAGTAGACAAACACTCCTCGGGGAGAGACAGCCTAAATTTCTTTTAAAGCATTTGATTAGTCGATAGCAAGTTTGAGTTGCTTTAGAATGATGACCTGGTAACTTAAGCGCAGAATCTACAACAACTCCCAGATCTTTTATGAAAATAACCGAATCTATCAATTGAGTGTCACGGTTAGGCATTGTGAAAGCATTTCTGGTTGGTTGATCAAAGGACATGTGCTTACACTTGACTAAATTGAAAGAAAGAGAGTTTTTAACAGCCCAGTTACATATGTTGTTAATATCAATCTGGAGTTGAACTGGATTAGCCCCCCAGATCTTAACGTCGTCAGCATACAACAGGATATTAGACTGGACCACGTCAGGTAGATCATTAATAAACAAAATAAACAATAGAGGTCCTAACACCGACCCTTGTGGGACTCCCGAACTAATTTGGCTAGGAAGGGATAAGTCAGAGCCTATTCGAACCCTAAAGGAGCGGTTAGTAAGAAAGTTAGAAATCCAAGCCAAGATTGACCCAGTGATACCAACTGATCTTGACTTGGTTAAGAGTAGGTCATGTAGTACTTTGTCAAACGCCATGGCAAAATTGAAGTATATAGCATCAACTGAGGGGCCAGAGTCTAATATTTTCGTGATATTATCTGTATATGTAGTTAAGTTGGTAAGGCAAAACCTGTGAGAAAAAAACCCATGTTGGGCAGAGTTAATAATTTTATGCTTAGTAATGAAATCTACACACATGAGCTCTTATTAACATTTCCCTAATCGCAGAAAAATCTAAAATTTAGTTATTTATGTATTATTTTTAATTAATATTTTGCATAGATTTTGCGTTATAATGTTGTATTAATAATTTCAGAATTAAAACATACTTTTGTACTTCACAAAATTGTTATTAAAAATTACTTTAAATTAAATTTTTATATTATTTATATATTTGTATTTTTAATAAATTTTTAAAATATATATTAGTTAATATTTAGATAAACAAATGTTACATTTAAAAAAATTTATTATTAAATTTGTCAGAAATTGAATAATATTATGGAATAATCTACCAATCAGTTTAAGAAAAATACAAAACTTTAAAGCTTTTAAAACTAATTTTTAAAAATACATCAACATTCATACTGTCCCCAATATTACTAATCATACAACGTTCGATTATTTTATTGGTCCATGAGAAACTTCTTTTCATTATATTGTTCACTTAAAAATCGCTATTCGCCCATCTAAATAAAAAAATAATACTATTTTATACACATTGTTTACCGTTTTCCAACTATTGTTTATAATTTTTATTCATTTCTCTTCATATAAGCCCCAGTTTACAAATAATCCATTTATAACCAAACATTTTTCAAATTATTTTTAGTTCAAGTTGTGCGGGTAAATATTACCAACAAACTAAAATTGTACATTTTTATTGTTTATTTATTTTTAAAATATATATAACATTACTACCAATATTTATTTTATTTAAATATATATTAACAATTATATATATATATATATATATATATATATATATATATATATATATATATATATTAACATATTAAAATTTTTTATAGTTTGTGATCAGACCTGTAAATTGGTTTGTACCTCAAAAAAATGCAATATTGTAAAAGCTTTTTTTCAAGTAATAAATTATTATTATTATTATTATTATTATTATTATTATTATTGATTTTAAATACACTTGTTTACTAAATGAAAAAACAATAAACTACAACAATTATGCGAGGTAATTGAAACGATAAAATTGTAATTAAATAAACATTGGTTTAATTTTTTTATTGGAAGTAAATGTGGACCTTTGTTTTGTTTTGTTAACTGTATACTTGTTTCAGGTTTCAGGTTTGTACACGAGTTAAATAGGAGAGAAACACCTTTTGGACCTCGGTTAAAAAATGTTGGGTATTATAAACAGGGTAATATAAATGAAAATAGAAAATATAGTAATATATTAAATAAAATTATAAAAATAATACGAATTATAGGCCGTTTGAAGGCATTAAGGGACGAGGCCGAAACGATGTACGCGGGTAAACTATTCCATGCAGAAATAACCCTATACGAAAAATGATGGGAACTCAGACGGGATTGGACCTTAGGTTTGGAAATCTATCGTCTAACTAAATTTTTTAGGCGTAATTTAGGAAACATCTCTGCCAGCTGTACCCGACTCCTGTATTAACTCTACATTAGGCCGCACCTCGAATATTGTATTCAAGTAACGTCCCCTATCCTAAGGGCTGACATAATTAAACTCGATAAGGTACAAAGAAGCTTCATCAGATTGTCGCGTACCCTCAAGAGCCTGCCCTACCTAAAGCGTCTGAAAGGTGTCCGTCTCTTTCCACTGAAAAATAAGAGACTCCGGGGCGACCTCGTTTTAGTATTCAAACTTATCAATTTTAACCAGTTTAAGCTTTTATTCACCCTTTCCCACGATCCTCGTAGAGGACACCCACTCAAACTCTCCAAGCCTCGAGTTTATTCCCGGCTATGTATTCATCATTTTTTCTATAGAGTTATCTCTGTATGAAACAGTCTGCCCCCCATGTTGTGTTAGTCTCATCCATCCAGGCGTCTAAATCGGCGTACAATAAATATTACCTTCTTAATTTTACCTAATACTTTATTAATTTAATTTATTTTTCTCTTTTTTTTTGTTAGATGGGATTTAAATAAAGGTAAGTGTAGAGGATGTATTTTTTACATCAGAGATTCCATACAGTTTTCTATTTTTAATCCAGGTTTCAATAATAAAAGAACTTCTTTCCCTTGCTTTCCTACTTCATAAGTACATCTTTATAATGGGAAACCTCAATGCTCCCTCAATTAACTGGAACTCCCTTGATGGGCCTCACATGTTTTTTTTGAATACAGTTTGCTCAAGCTCAGTATCAAACATGCCTTCTAGCAACATGTCCGTTCTGCTACCAGATATAGATATGGATGCCATCCATCTTATCTTGACCTTATCTTTACCATTGTTTCATCTTTAATAGACTCTATCAAGTTCCTTTCTCCTTTGGGAAGAAGTGATCATACCCTCCTGTCCTTCTTAGTTAATTTCCCCTCGCCAATCTCTAAAATTGCAGATGCAGAACACATAACCCTTTACAGATTTTAGGAAGACAAACTTTAGTGATTTACGAAAGTATTTCCAAAATTCAAATTGGAATTTACAAGGTTTTGATAATGTAAATAGCCTTTATTCTCATATAATAGAAATTTTTAATTGCGGTATTAAATTATTTGTTTTTTTCAAGACTCGTATAAAAATATTTTTTTCAGCCGCATTAAACGCTTAATCCAGAAAAGAAATTTAGCTTTTATTAAGCAAAAGCTACGAAATTGCCTTGTTTCCATTACAGCTACATCGATCTTCGAAATGAAGTCGTAGCTGTCATAAAAAGTTTTAAAAATAAAAAACTTAGCATTTTACTATTTAAAACTAAAAATGATAAAAAAAGTATTATTTAATTTCATTAAAAGAAAGCGTTCTTCGAAATGTGTTCTTCCTTTTATTAAGAATTGTAATGATTTGCCTCTATTAGCCAAATTTTCATGTAACGCATTTAAGGATTACTTTAAGTCTGTTTTTTGTACTGGAGACATAGTTGCCAGATGTTCTGCCAATTCTACTATTCGTTTGGGTAACTTTAAAATCACTAAAGATGTAGTGTGTAAACATCTTAAGCACTTAAAATACAGCTCTTGTGGGTCTGATGGTATATACCCCAGAGTCCTCAGGGAGTGTGCCAATATATTGGCACTAGTTTTTTATCACTTATTCAATATGTCCCTTTTTAGTGGTCAAGTACCAAAAATCTGAAACAAGCCTACATTAAGTCAATTTACAAAACAGGCAGCAGATTCAGTCCTGATAGTTACAGGCCAATTAGCATATTACTTGCACCTAGCAAAATATTAGAAAGACTTATTAAAGAGTATCTAGTAGGCTATCTCCTGGATAAGAAATTAATTAATCCTGCTCAGCATAGTTTCATCCCATCCACTTTCCTGTTTAATTAATTTATTAGAATTTACAAATGGACTAACCAGTAATTTAAAGCATCACCCTTCCGTTGAGGCTATCTACTTTGACTTCTCCAAAGCTTTTGATAAAGTTCCACACTCTCTCCTAATAGCGAAGCTAAAGACTTTTGACATAGGTATTCCACTGTTGAACTAGATCATTAATTTCCTAAAAGATCAAAGTTTCAAAGTTAGGCTCGGCAATACCTTGTCTTCCCGATTCAAAATTACGTCAGGGGTGCCACAAGGATCAATCCTAGGTTCCCTACTTTTTATCATGTTTGTTAATGATTTATCTACAAAAGTTCAATTAAACATTCTGTTTTATGCGAAAGATGTTAAAATCTGGGGTACAAACCCTGAACTTCTGTAACAAGATATTAACAATATTTACCTTTGGTCGGTTACGAATAAGCTGCCTTTAAATTTAGAAAAGTGTAGGCATACAACATTCAAAAGATCCTCAGAAAAAATCTTTAAGATTTGCAATAAAGTTATTACTACGGTAAAAGAGATTAAAGATCTAGAGGTCATATACACACCATCTCTAGTTTTCACACTACATCACAAGAAGCAACCCTGATTAAGTTCTTCAGACGTAATTGAAGTAAAATTCCGATGGACTGCCTTTGTCTACTTTTAATGTTATATATAAGACCACATTTAGAATATTGTATTCAGGTAACAATCTCACCTCGGAAGGCGCATATATATATATATATCAATTGGAAAGAGTCCAAAAAACGTTTTCCAGATTTCCATATGAACTTTATCTCAAGTCGTACCCAGAGCGTTTGCGGATACTAAAACTATTCCCTTTAGGAAATAGGCGACTCCGAGGTGACTTAATCTTAATCTATCAATTAGTTGCTAGCAATCGCATCACTCATTTTTTCAATGTAAATAATGGAAACCTTAGGGGACATTATCTTAAGATTTACAAACCCAGAGCTCCCACCTGCTTGCTTTTTTCATTTAAATTCTTCATCTATCTACTTGTCTTGTCCAACTTATTTATTCACTTTTC
Organism: Cardicola forsteri; assembly: GCA_025895645.1. Classification (NCBI taxonomy): domain Eukaryota; kingdom Metazoa; phylum Platyhelminthes; class Trematoda; order Strigeidida; family Aporocotylidae; genus Cardicola; species Cardicola forsteri. The sequence continues at coordinate 80,439 of JAKXYG010000486.1, forward strand.
TCTTATATTGTTACTACTTTTTATCTTTTATATTATTTATCCCTGTTTGTCCCAGTTTTTTCCTCTCTCTTTATTCTCCCCGGTTTTGAATTTTCAGATACATTAAGAACCGAGGATCAAAAGGATAAATTCCTACGTACCTCGTGTACCTTCCTGAATCCTGAAGTTATACAGTAAAAATCGGTATCGCTGTACGCTAACTCATTATAGAGGGATTCTGAAAGACCGGTGCAGTTGTCATGAAACTAGGTGCAGCACCCAGAACAGAGCATACCTGACTTCACTGACTTACTACAACCTTGCCTGCCACAAATTGATGGTCTGGGGAAGTTCATTAAAACAGGAGTCTAAAGTTTAATACTAAAATATAAAGGCAAATATCACAATGCAACAACAAGGTGATAATCAAATAGAAATACAAAGAATTCGAGCATGAATACAAATAGATCGCGCTTGTTCAATCAATTGCACAAAACAATTACACAATTGACACATAAAACACACAAAACAAAAATGTAACCAAAAAGCTAACCACGAATCATTAAAATAACAGTACAAACTAACTAATTGAGCAACAAAAATTGCAACAATTACTATACAAAAACAAAGGATACCAAAAAAAAACAATTGATACGTATAACAGTGAGCAAGCGCAAAATAACAAAGCAACTTTTAATTAGCACGTCACGTAAGCGTACCGCAGTGATTCAAAAGTGAGCGGCGGTTACCCAATAAATAAGCGAGCCTGCCAGGATTCGAACCTGGAATCTCCTGATCCGTAGTCAGGCGCGTTATCCGTTGCGCCACAGGCCCACACTTGTTGCATAGTGTTAAATAGTGTTTTTTCTAAAACCGTCAAGCACTAAATCTTAAATAAAATTTTATTTTAGAACATTTGTCTTAATTTTATTTCAATAAAATAGTTACACAATGAGTTAAAACAGGGTGTTACTTAAAACGCACTAATAAAAGTTACTTTTCTAATTTCGTTATTGTGAGTATTTAATAGGAATAAGCAGTTTTGTTAAACTATTAATATTATTTATGTATTACTTAGTTTTTACTATTTAAATATTTTACGAAAATCTTTTTAACAAATAGGCATTTAGCAAAAATAAACATCCGATCGTATTTAATACCACCGGTTAAAAGTAATATTTATTAATTGTTGTTAATAGAAACCCATTTTAAAGATGGACGAATTTTAAAAATATTGGTTTTTTAATAATAACTTGTTATGCTATTTAAGGAATTTAGTTTATATAGTATATTTTTTTACATAATAATTAAAATTTAATAGTTTAAAATCTTTTAAAACATGGAAAAGGAGATTAAATAATTTCTATTAAAGATTAATAAAACCTATAGAGAAAATTGTTTAGTTTTTAACCTAAAATATTTATTTATCTATTTACCATTAATTAAATTTTGTTAATTGTTTAAAGGGTCTGTAAATTTGTTCTGTTACACGGTTTTCGTTAATAATGCTATAAATTTTAAATTTTGTTGTGTTGGTGTAAATTGGGATATTGATGTGAATAATGGAAATAGATATTAATTTGGTTTTTAGATTGTTTGTTTTGAAATTAATTGTAAGATAAAAATGTCTGTTTTAATCAAATCCAAAAATATTTTTAAAATAATACGTGAACGTATTTGTTATAAATGGTAAAATTATCGGTTGAGTGGTACATAGCTTATTTAATCTATTCTTTATGACTATTTCAAAAGGTACTTTGCTACTAGTTTCTATTTCTCCTTTTGTAAACAACTTCTATTTCTGATCAGTTTTCTCTAATCCGTTTTGCATTAAAACAATTTAAAGTATTATGGCCGCTAAATAGTCTGGTCGTACGTCTTTTACTACTAGATTCCATTTCTGCATTGAACAGACTTTTAGTGAAATTGACTCCAATGAAGGCTACGTAGTCTGGTTTTACTAAATAAAGCAATAGGGCGGGTTGAAAAATTCAACAAACAACGTTGTTTATCGGCGAAGATTGCGTGTTATGTCTAGTTTCAATTTCCCCCAATATCTTACGTCTTTACCGATTACGTTGAGTAATGAATAAAAACGCAAAGACCAAAAGGGGAAAAGGTTTATTGTCAAAATTTACAGAATCAATATTACGGAAAAACCAGAATTCAAAATGGAAACGGAAGTTAACGATACTGGATAGAATCGGACGGAAATGTGGAACGGCGTAGGAACGGTTGTTTATATAACCATTCCCACCGATATAAACCGTTGACACATTTAAACAAAAATGTTAATATTCGAAGAATATTAGTTTCAAAAATTAAATGTTAACTTTTGTAATGGAATAAAATAATATTGTTTATTATTTTGACTTCAAATCTTCTTCGTCGATTGTCACCGTTGCATATGCCCCCACCTTAGAAAAATGGGGGTTGATAAATTGTAGTAGGACAGATAACAGTCAATCTGTAATGTGGAATCTTCAAGACGGACTTCATCCTAAACGCGGCTGGTAGCAGCTGGTAGCGACGATGCGACGAATTGGACAATTTCTGGATAAACGTCGAGTTCCAAATGATTCTACGGTTGGCAGTTGTCTAGAAGATTCGGTTGAGCGGGCAAGCATTCTATAGGACATTGGGCTCTCCAATATAGAAGACTGTGCTGCAATCGTTGATGCAAATTGGGGAATGATGCAGATTTGCACAAACATCCGACGGCAATATACCTGCGATACTTGGAAAACCATAATTTCCGGAGGAATAGACCCTGTAAAAAAAATTAAATTTTAACCACAGATACGACTCTACCGGAACGAGTGAAAAGCTGCCTGTCTTCTGAGGTTGGAGACTCAAAAGAGGCGGATGATGGAGGCAAGTCTGCTAATATTCATTTGCGGTGGGGATAGAAGCAGTATGTCACCGTAAACGTCCAATGAATCGTCAGTAGGTGTAGCATTAAAAACAAGATGCTCTTCCTCCATGTAAGCTTCGTTCAGCTCATCTATAATGACAATTCCCTTTTGGCCTTTTCAATGGCAAAGGTCTTATTATTCTTAGCCAAAATGCGGAATGGGCCTTCGTAGAGCTTCTGGAACGGCGTGCGTACTGCATCGATACGCACAAAAACATAACTACAGCTTTAAAAATTATACAAAACATACAACCTTTGTATTTGTAAGTGAAGTGTGTGCGCTGACAACTGTCGTGCATATTTGCTTACGTTGGAAGCGTTCAAAGATAAATTATTAAAGAATTCACCGGGTAGTTGCAATGTAGTACCACAGATCATCTCAGCCGTGGAACACTTCAGATATGCTTTGAATGTACTGCGAATTCCAGAATGAAGTATTATAAGCCTTCAGCACAGCTTTGATTTGTCGGTGTAATCGATCGATAAAACCATTGACCACTGGATGGTATGCTGTAGCTCTAATCCGGATAGTACTTATTGGACGAAGGAACTGAGTGAATGCGCGTAACTCAAACTGCGTTCCTTGGTCAATAGTTACCGTAGAGGAGCAACTAAAGCGTGCTGCCTAATGATGTATGAAAGCCTGCAGTATCGATTCTGCAGTAGCATTGATTAAGGGTATAGCCTCAGCTCATCTAGTAAAACGGTTGATGCACGTAAACAAATACTCGTGTCTCCTTGACTGGGGTAGTGGACCTACTAGATCGATATGAACGTGTTCGGAATGTAGTTAAACCTGTAGAAAATAACCCAACGTGACACCACATAGCGGTATACTTTGGACTTCTGGCAAGCCCACGCTGATTGTCACTGCCACAGATTAGATCGGTTTAATTCTGATTTTCTCCAGATAAAGTTGTTTGTTGATAGTTTTGATAACTTGATTTTAAAATTTTTTTAAAGTAAACTTTTAAATATTTTAACAGTTAAAATTCTATTAATTGTTGGGGGTTGCCAATGTTAGTTCCCTTATTAATTATTACACATTTATTTATATGAGTAATGCGGTTTTATCTATAATATGTAAATTTACATAGTATACACATAGATATACATATATATTACATAGATATACACAATATTAAAAAATAAGTAGTAATTTGTATTACATGCATAAAATTAATTTTAAGACATAAATATAATAGTTTAGATACATATTGTTGACTACATATTATATTTATTTATTTTTTATTTTTTATTTATGGTTATGATCTTGCATAATCTGAAAAACATACTACTGCATTGGAATAATTGGATTATTTAATAATTGTTTAAACACAATTTTATATATACTATATCATGCTGTTTATATTAAAGCAAGAAATATTAGATTTTTTAATGTTTATGTTTAAGTTAGATAATAAAATGTGCTATGACGAAGTTTTATAAATATTTGTACTGCACTTTTACAATACTTCCTTAATATCATTGTCTAAATGTACAATGTAAATGTAGTTGAAACAGAAATTAATCTAATAAGACCGCCACCGGGGGTATAGCTCAGTGGTAGAGCATTCGACTGCAGATCGAGAGGTCCCTGGCTCAAATCCGGGTACCCCCTTTTCTACTTTGGTTTACTTTTAAAAAATGTTTAATTACCAAAGAACTTTTTAAATCACTGTAATTGATCAAAATTTCATATTTTAATTTCATATTAAAAGTATAAGAATAAAGATTTTACTAAACTACTATTATGCATTAAAGTAGTATTTTTAATATTATTTATTTATTTTGATAAATTTGTTGCATGCACTGAGAGCTATTTATTTAACTATATATGGTTAAATGCAAAAGTTAAAAGCTTTATAAAATTATATTTCTTTTCATATTTAAAATGTTGTCTTTTAAATACATTTTAAAAATTATTGAGCACAAAAAGATAGTTAATTCTACGATTGGATTATAATAATAATAACATAAATCTATCACAACGAATTCTCTTTAAATAAACAAATATAAACAAAATTATGCTTATATAATTTCTAAACATATATTATTAAATAAAAAAATAATGGCACATAGAAATAAGTTATATATGTAGTCACATCAAATTAGAGTAGCGCAGCCATTTGAGGCCCATTATTTAATACATAAATTAACAATTTTTAAAATGTAATAATTTTGTACCATATATATATATATATATATATATATATATATATATAGGAACTAGGTTCCTTTATAATTCCAAATAAAAATAATATAAGAATTAATCTGTGAGATAAATTTATTTTATATATTCTTTTTAATCACAAACACAAAATATTAGTATATATATATATATATATACTGCTACGGAAACAATAAGAGGACGCCATTCCGGCAAACAACTGCAATAAGGTGATTGCACGTACCTGGATGACAGATTTACACAGGATTGAGTGAAAGCCAAAAGGAAGCTCAATTTTCGATTTGCAGAATCTTCAATGCCAAAACCTTAACCAGTGTTGGGACATGGAATGTGCGCACACTTTTTCGTACTGGACAGTTAGAAGAAGTTCTTCGAGAAATGAAAAAGTACAACTTAGATATTTTGGGTAATAACGAAATGCGATGGAAAGGCTAAGGTCGTTTCAAGATGGGAGATACATTAATTTTATATTCTGAACTTGAAAAACATTATATTTATGGAGTTAATATTATGTTGAGTAAAATTGTTGCTAAAGCTATGATTGAATGGAAGCTCATGAGCGACCGTATCATTTTATCAAATTTGCAAAAGTAACAATTGTGCAAGTCTATGCCCCCTACTGAGGCTACTGAGGAGAACCGAAAAGATATATTTAATAATCAATTACAAAGTTTGTTGGATAATGTTCCAAGTAGAGACATCAAAATATTGATCAATAATTTCCGTGAAAAATTAAACAAAGATAGATTTGCGTACTTCTTAAATGTTGAACCACATGGCTATGCTGCTAGCATAAATGCTAATGGTTATAGGTGGCTGACGCTAAACAGTCATTGTTGAATGAGTGTTGGAAGCAATTTTTTCAATCACGAAAATATACACAAAGTAACGTGGGTTTCTTTTCACGGAAAAGCAGCAAACGTGATTTGACTACATTTGTATTGGTACTCAAGCGCGATCTTTCTTGCAAGATGTACGCGCATATCTCGGTGAAATGTTGATTCTGATTACAATCTTGCTGATGAAAAATTTAGTTTAAAACTAAGGATAATAGAAACAAAAGAAAAAGTACTTCCGTTTTCGTGTGAGAAACTTAAGCAGCCAAATATTTCTCACCAATTTTGCGATTCCTTAAAAAATACATTTTAAAATCTAAAAAACATAAAAAGGTCAGATGATCAAATGAAATTGTTTCAAAAAACAATTACAGACTGTGCAGCAAATGTACTAAGTAAAAGATGTCGCTTTACAAAGCAACAATGGATTTCATCAGTCATGGAATCTAATTGATTTCCGAAGGAAAACAACATTAGAGAGAGATCAACCTAACCATCCTGTTATCTGAAAAATATTTGACGATAGGTATAAAACTTTAGATAAACAGGTTTGAAAAAACTGCCGTAAAGATAAGAATAATCAGTTTGAGAAACAGATGTAAGAAAGCAAATAAGGCGGCAGCAAAAAACAATTCCAAAACTCTTTTTAAAATCGTGAATCAACAGTCGGGAGGTTGAAAGAACACTGATATTCCAATCAAAGGGAAAGATAGTCGTTTACTTCTAGCAGTTGATGAGCAATTATCTAGATGGGTAGAGCATATTAAAGAAATACTTAATCAGCCCATGCCAAATACCCTCATAGATTTTGATAATAATAAGTATATGAATGTGATTCAAAATCCGGAAATATATACAGATGACATTTCTATAAACAAAGTGATTTATGCAATTCAAAGGTTGAAAAACAGTAAAGCAGGAGGACATTTATTTAATGTTATATGGCATAATAAACAAGTTCCAAATGATTGGCGGCAATGTGTAATTGTTACTCTTCCCAAAAAAAGGAAGTCTGAACGATTGCAATAAATGGCGTGGAATAACCTTATTGTCTGTTCCTGGTAAGGTGTTTTGCAAAGTAATTTTAAATTGTTTAAGTAATGCGGTAGATAAACATATTTGAGAACAACAAGCAAGTTTTCTGAAAGGAATAAGTTGTATTGAACAAGTACTCATCCTACATACATTTATTGAACAAAGCCAAGAAATTCAGCAGTTTCTTAAAATCAATTCTATTGATTTTATAAAAGCTTTTGACAGTGTTCATTAAGAATCATTGTAAAAAATAGTTAAGTTTTACGTTATACCACTGAAGTATGTGAATATTGTTCGCTCGCTATAACAAAATTTAAGTTGTTGTGTTTCAACAAAAGTGGTCATACTGCTATGTTCAAAATTGTTAAGAGAGTATGTCAAGAATGCATTTTGTTACCATTTTTGTTCCTTCTAGTAATTGATTTCATTGTGACTCAATTCGTAAATAATTTGTTTTATGGTATCAAATAGAAACATGACAGATTAACAGATTTTGGATTTGCAGATGATATTGGTCTACTGAGTGAAACTCCAGAAATGATGCAAAATATGACAACACGCCTCAGTAATATCAGTTCTCGTATTGGCTTACGGATTAATTGTTGATAAACAAGTATTATGCACTAAGTCAAACAATTATTCACCCATCAAAATTAGTGGACAAAATATGAATACTGTTGATTCCTTTACATATCTGAAAAGCATCATTGGTAAAAACGGAAAAACCGAAATTAATGTTAAAGCCAGACCTGGAAAGGCAATGTCAGTTTTCAATAGACTCAAATTAATATGGTCATGTGCCTCTATGCGCCTGAAGACAATATTCATTCTTACGGCAATATATGGGAGTGAAACGTGGAAGCGAACAGACAAATTTGATAAGATGGTGGATGTTTTTCATCGCCGGTATCGTAGAAGCATTTTAGAGATTAGCTGGCGCGATCACATTTCAAATGATGAGCTCATTAAAAGAATTGACTCTCGTATACCACATAATATCTTTACAATTATACGAGAAAAATTACTCGGTTAAATTCTACGTTTACCGCTATGTTCGAAACTCCAGAAATAATGCAAAATATGACAACACGTCTCAGTGATATCAGTTCTCGTATTGGCTTACGAATTAATTGTTGAAATACAAAAGTGTTGTGCACTAAGTCAAACAATTATTTACCCATCAAAATTAGTAAAAAAAATGTTGATAATGTTGATTCTTTTAAATATTTGGGAAGCACCATTAGTGAAAACGAAAAAACCGAAATTGATGTTAAAGCCAGACCTGGAAAGGTAATGTCAGTTTTCCATAGACTCAAATCAATATGGTCATTTTCTTCCATTTGCCTAAAGACAACACTTTATTTGTACGCATCAATAATCAATTCTGCGGCAATATATAAGGTAAAACGTGGAAGCGAACGGACAAGATTTTTTTTTAGTGTTTATTACTTTAAATGTTTTACTAGAAACATCTTTCAGCAGTAAACATTTAGCGAAGCCGAACGTGGGCCCGCATATTAGTGCCGGTGGTGGGATTTGAATCCATGCCTATCGGGGTCTAAATTCAAGCGCTTTACCGCTAAACCACGCCGACTAAAAGATTTTTTTTATCATTGGTATCTTAGAAATATTTTAAAGATTACTTGGCGCGATCACATTTCAAATAATGAGATCATAAGAAGAACGGACTCTTGTTTACTACATGACATTTTTACAATTAGACAAAAAAAATTACTTGATTAAATTCTACGTTTACTACCCAAAAGATTAGTAAGAACGGTTTTGGAATGGAAAATTATAAATTGTAAATAAAGGTTGGTAGACCACAGAAAACTTGGATAATAACTATTAGGAACGATCTAGTTGAAATGAATGTTTTATGGAATCAAATAAGACGTTTGGCACAATGTTCAAATACATGAAAACATTTTGTTGTCTCATGTTCTATTTGAATAATGGAACTTTGTTGTTGCTGTTTTTTGCTGTAATTGTTATTTTATTGCCCCTTGCTTATTTTTAAAGCAAAAGGGTTTTGTGATAATATATATATATATACCAAAAAAATGTAATTAAACCTTTAATTTCAATTATTACACAAACAGATATATACATGACAGAAGCCAAGAATGAACTAAATTTAATAAAGTAACAAATTGTTTTTTTTTCTCACACAATATGAGTTTTAATGTTAGAATATGAACAGATTTGAGAAAAGTTTTAACATAATGGATGTCTAAACGCTTATTAACAGATTAAAACAATTATTAAAATTAATTCAGTGCTTTTTTGTAATAAATGATACATTATAAACGAGTTGCTTGTGTTGGACCCTTTTTGATCCAATTAGGAATTTGTTTTTTGGCCCGGTAAAAGACAAATAATAGGTTACAAATTGGTATACAAAATGAGTAAAAAAAAATTACTTTTGATTTTTAATTCAAACGTATCAGATATCAGAAATGAAGAAAGGGAAGGAATAAGTTGGATAAAAAATATAATAACATTAAAAATAATTATGATCATAAGCCAGTTTAAAGGCCTGAAAAGACAATGTAGTGACAACATGTGGTAGTATATGAATCTTTGCGAAAATAACCCTGTATGTGTAAAACAATATAAACGGAAATAAAGTTTAGGTTTCCCTATCTTTAAGGAATATTTTTTAAGAGAATCATTAAAAATAACAAAGTATGGGGCTAGTTTTCCGTTATTTAAGAGTTTATAAACTAGGATTGGATCCCCTCAAGACCTTTTGTTTTGCGGTAGAAATAGCTTAAGTAAATTTAAGCGATTGGGTTAGCCTTATTTTGGAACGATCTCGGTAGTTTTGTAGTGCACCGTTAGATTTTATTTTATTTATTAATGTCGGACATGAAATGGTTACCGTGGTTTAGATACATTATTTGAAATTAGACCCAATGTATAGGTAATATGGGAAACGGGTGCAATTGACGGAACTATTTTCTAAATTGCGTTTAAAAAACATAAGTTGGAAGTAAATCTAAGCTGTTTTGTTGAGCTAAAGATTAAAAGTTACTCCTCAACATTTAACTACGTTCACGCGGAAATAAGTGGAAAACTTGTGATTAAAGTATTGGTTGAGAGTTTTTAAAAGTTGAATTGTTTGCTCTCAAAACCATTCAGTAGGAGAGCATTAGCTAATGACATAATATGGCTTTGTTCAACAACCCATCGTGTATTCTTTATTGTCACGTAAATAACTGGAATATTGTCAACTATTTTTATAAAATAAAAAAATAAAATTTGTAAAAACAGATTGAAACCGAAAATTGTAAACAATGCTTTAAATTAACTAATAACGGTACGTGCATTACTAATAGTGTTTCTACTAAATAATGTTAGTGCAATAGTTTTTAAAATGTCTACAATTAATAATTTAACAACTTTAATAAATAAATAAAATTGCATTTTTTTCCAAAATAACAATTTTATTCCAATAAACTGACTACATTTTATCATCAGTAGATAACAAAAAGTTTGTTTTCTATTGACTGTTGTAATTTTATCGATATATCTACTAAAAATGGACACATTTACATTGAAACCATTTTTCTTGGTCCAAATTATAATCATAAAATTTCATAATTTTTTATATAACAGTTAATAATTGCCATTAAAGTAAAGTCTAATAAAATAACACTTTTTAATATTTCTTTTCCAACAGAAACACAGTATATTTATTAGTCTATAACTGACTTATTTGAACGTACACCCTAAATTATAGATAAACCTAATAAATCCAATTTTACAAATTATTAATTATTTGCCCCAAGCTAGAAAAGTTAAATAAATAAGCGAGAAAAAGTAATAATACGAACGCGCATTTTTTAAGGACTCTAAGATACAAGTCGGCAGCATCTAAAGAGATAAGTTTTAGTTTAGTAAGATATTTAAGGACTAACTAAAGAGAAGCATAAGTTCTAGGTGTGTATTATTTGAGTTATTCATATTGAAAAAAACAACAAGTAGTAACCGAAGACATTACAAACTTTTACTTTTTATAGATTAAAAAAAGTTATTTTTAAACCTGGCGTGGTTTAGAAGGGTGTAGAATCGTTAATACTTTAATACGCTGATACACACCACACCTCTGTTAAGCAAATCTAGGTACATATAAAAAATGAAAGATCAAAAAAACTTCCTTCTTTAAAATGTGATATTGCATTGTTTGAAAAGCCAAGTTATATATATCCACTTTTGAAAGATGTTTTCCGTAAAAACATTTAGAGTAGCAAACATAAATATATATATATATATATATATATATATATATATATATATATATATATATATATATATATATATATATATATAGCTGGTACACAAAAAGGTACTTGTTTTAACAGTATTGGATAAGTTGTTATAAAAACGGTCCTAACCTATGCTACTTGTTAGTGTTAGAGTGAAATATTTAAATAATTATTAATTTTTATTTCGATTACAATTTTTACATTATTGTACATTGAAACAACTTTGATTTAATTTGAACTTTGTTTTGAAGCGCCTTTTTGCATTTGAATTCACTACGTTTGTTGTTGACATGACCGTGGTTTTGTGAGTATATTGTGTCCTGTTTTTCCTGTTGGTAAACAACATTGGTATGTAATTGTGAATTATTTTGTAATAATAAATTGCAGAACGATAATTTACAATAGCATTTTTGATTGAGATTAGCTGGGGTGTTGACAATTATTCGTATTATGTTAAATCAAAGGAAATCAGGGCCAAGAGAACAATATTGATTTTCAGGTTAAAGACAAAATTAACAATTGAATTTTTAAACAATAGCAGTTTTTTAGTATTATTATTTAAATAAACTGGGACAGTTATGTAAATAGCTTTAGTTCTTTAATAAACCTTTTTAATTCCACATTAGTTACATATAATTCTTGGACTAAATCAATAAGATGATCAATTTAAAAATTATGTAATAAAAGAATACAAACAAAATCGTTAATTTATGAACATTTCTTGCAAATAAACTCCTTACCAATATTGGTGAGATTATTGTAGAAAGTCTCAGCTAGATATGTGCAATTTTATGAAACCATTGGTTACACGCGAAGCAGAGAATTCCTATCTATATTGAATTTATACAACTTTAGCGGCTATAGATTGAGATTTTTGAATTTTTGAATTTTTGGCTTAAAAAATAATCGTAATTTAAAAAATTAGATAAATAAAATAAAAACAAAATATCACAACGTAAAGCAAAGTGATAATCAGTTAAAGAAACTTAAAAATTAAGCACGACACGTAAACGGATCGTACAAGCTTAGATAATTAAAAAACACGGATTTTACAATTAAACACAAAATATAAATTGTGCACGCACAATTATATAATTATGCACCAAATTGTTCATTTGGGTAGATCCTATATATCACCGAGTATACATATGATCTGGTAATCATTCTTTATTTTAATCGGGCAAACAAGCGAAACAAGAAGCGTATACAATAAATTTTAAAATAAAATATTTATTTTATTTTATTAAAGTTAACTAAATTCATGTTTTAAAAATTATAATAAATTAAATTAATCATTTTAAGTTAATTATATATTTACACTGTAAATTAAAATAGTTAATTAAAATGTAATAAAATCATATTTAAAAAATTTTAAATGTTGTAATAATATTTTGTTTTTAAATGAACTAAAATAATAATATTTATCTGGCAATCTTTGGATATTTGAAGGTCGTATTGGGTGTTAATAGTTTGTGATAGAACTGTATTAATATGGGACAGATTCTATCTGCTCCTGTACTTACAAAAGAAACAAAGTCATGGGAAAATGAAAAATATAGTGTTGCCGCGTCCAGTATGCAAGGTTGGCGAGTTCATATGGAGGACGCTCATACATGTTTGTTGGAGCTACCTGGCGATCCTAAAGCAGCATATTTTTCAGTTTTTGATGGGCATGGGGGTACAAGAGTAGCTAAATATGCTGGTTTACATTTACATGAGAAAATTGTTTCTCAAAATGAATATGGTTAGTTTAACGTAGTATAGGTTATAGTAATAATGTATATATATATATATATATATATATATATATATATATATATATATATATATGTATATATATATATATACATATATACATATATATGTATATACATATATATATATATATACATATATTTTGAATGTAATTATGTTTAGAAATAGATAGTAGTTTATATTTTTATTACACAATTTTATCTCGCTTAATTTTGCAATTGATTTAAACTTGATATGTTTTTAATGTCGTATACCTTGCATAATATTTAATGTAATTGTATTTTTACACACTGTTTTATTAATTTTAGGACATAACATAGAAGAAGCTATTAAGAAAGCATTTTTATCTTTAGATGCGGAAATGCAATCCGAAATGACTTCATACTCTTGTAATTTGATTCAGAACGCTGAAAAAAGACTATCTTCAAATGGTCAAAATTTAGACTCAACGAACGATGTTATTGCAAAAGAGGGTGATAACGTTACAAGTTGTTCAGTAAAATTTCCAAACCCTGGAGATGAACTGGCTGGTTCAACTGGCATTATTGTATTGTTGCGTGAAAATGTGCTGTACTGTGGTAATGCAGGCGATAGTCGTGCCATATGCAGCCGATGTGGAGTAGCTGAGGTTTTATCCACCGATCATAAACCCACTTTGCGAAATGAAAAAGAAAGAATTTTAGCTGCAGGTGGATGGGTTGATGCAAAGCGTGTAAATGGAAATTTAGCATTATCCAGAGCATTTGGAGATTTTGTCTTTAAAAGAAATCCTCATCAAAATGCTGAAAATCAAATTGTAACGGCTAATCCAGATGTTTTTGTACGCAATATATCAAAGGAAGAAGATGAATTTATTGTTATCTGCTGTGATGGGATATGGGATGTTATGACAAATCAAGAAGTTGTTAGTTTTATTCGCCTTCGTTTGAGTTATGGCATGAATCCATCAAAGGTATAGCCTGATTTATACTGTTATATAAAGTATTGCATTAAAGAGAGAATTGGAATTTTTCATATTACATTTTCATTGAAACATTTTTATTCGTGATTACACTATTTTCAGGTTTGTGAAGAATTGATGATGCGCTGTCTGGCTCCAAACTGCCACACCAACGGACTGGGCTGTGATAATATGACAATTGTGTTGGTGTGTCTTTTACACAATCGACCGTTTTCTGACCTGAAAAAGCGTTGCTCACGTTCGTGTCCAGCCGGGCTTGCTCCTGATATTTTAGGTGGTTGAACGAAATTACCAATATAGTTTAGTGTTTCAATGTTTATTTGATATTTACTTGGACGTTATATGAACTGTGATATTACTTAGTAATTACAAACATTTTAGTGAAGTTACCGAGGATATGTTATGCATGTGTGAAAGTCGTACTAGCTTTTAACTCATTTCTTTTATTTAATGTACATATATTTTTAATAAAAATTGTCTGATTACACACTTTGCTTCTGTCCAGCACATATTTTCCATTTATCTAGTTTTTGAATATAATTAAAACATTGAATTTCTAGACAGAAACCACTGCTATTATACAAAATCAATTATTCTAATGACAACTCAAAAATAGTACTTATTAACTGAAACTAAATTTTACAGTATTGATAGGAAAGAAAACCTACTTCCCGAATCAATCGTTATGCATACATTTAGTTTTTAAAAGCGATTAAATTAAACTAAGTTAAAGATTAGATTAATTACAAGCTTTAAGTTTCTAAGTAGATGATGAGTCCAATCAGTTCATTGCCTTAATGGAGATTTACGGAAATACAAACTTGCTTTTTAACTGTTTGGTGTGAAAGATTTTTTAAATTTCGTACATATAAGGCAGTAATATTCTGTTGATTTCTGCTTGTTGCAAATGCGAAAATAAGTGCTGAAGTGTTTTATTTTGCTAAACGTGGGCACTTACCATAAGTTAGATATTTGATTATTATATTGCTGCATATCTTAATATAACTTCTTCATTTTCTTTTTCACCCTCACAATGGCTAGGTTCCAGTGGCAATATTTCCTAAATAAAAGTACATATTAATCACTCTCCACTCCTGGAAACCAGTAGTCATGAAAAGATTATGATTATTGGCCTAACATCTGTGTACTACTCCAAATGTTTTGTGGGAAATATTTTTCAGCAGTGAACATTTTAGTAAAACCGAACGTGGACCAGCATTTAGTACTGGTAATAGGAATCGAATTCATGCCATACCAGGTTCGGGTTGATTGCTGTACATCTGGACCAATATTAATAAAAATTACTTTTTTGTTAGCACATATTTTAATAAAATTCTATATTAAATAATAATTTTGACGCTGCAGTTACAAAATTTACTTTGGAAACAGGAATTCATAAAATCAAAACAATATTTCGTTTTTTGTAAATTTACATTAAAATCAATCAAAATAAACATAAAAACAAAATCTAATATTTTAAACTGAATCACGTTTTATATATTAAAACTTTCGCCACATCCGCATGTACTTTTGACATTTGGATTATTAAATACAAACTGACTACCCAGCAAACCCTCTTGAAAATCCATTTCGGTGCCTAACAGTGTCAGCTGGGCTCGACGATCAATAAAGAGACGAATGCCATTTTGCTCAACAACTTCATCTCCTGGTTTTTTATCTTCAACAGAAAACTCCATTGTGTACGAAAGCCCGTTGCATCCTCTTGTACGCACTCCAATTCTTAGACCCCCTGCTTTTGGATTTTCAGCCATTAGTCGTTTAATTTGATGGACGGCAGCCTCAGATAATGTTAGCGGGGCAGATTTACCCACCAAAGGGCTTTTATTTTGAGATGACGGCTTAACTGAAGGTGATATATTATGCTGTTTACTAGATGTTGTAAATCCTGTTGAAAATAAATTGGAGTCTACACTGATAGGTTGATTGAATTGCGTCCGACATTTACAACAATATTTTAATAATGGGCGATTCAATGCAAGCAATCCTTTACGGATGAACATAACAAATATTCTAAAACAATTAAATATTAAAAAATAATACATTTAATTAATATGTAAATATATTTTTTGATGTTATACTAATTTCAACAAGTTATAAAATGTATGTTTGACCATACGTAAATCACCTTAAAAAACAATGGAAATAAAAAAATTTTTTTTAACATTTTTAAAAATACATTATGTTGCTTATGAAGAGGTAAGGCCACTTCTTGATTAGTTCCAAGTTTGTATAGTATTGAGAAAACCCCTTCCAAGTATTCATAAATTTTGAAAATATGCTAAATAGATCTATCCAACAACTTAAACAATTTTTCCACAACAATGTTTCAGTCAAAATTACATAAAAATCGTTCTAAATAGTAGTATGTTGTTAATCACCATTGTTTCTTTTCTATTCAGTGTTCGCGCAAACCAAAATAACAATACTTGAGGTTGTATCATAATGTTTTCGAACAAAGTGTCCAAAACCATTATCATTTCCGTCGTTTCAGCACCAATGACAAAAGAACAAAAAATTAAAGGTTATCACAAATTTAGTAATTGTTAAGATTATTTGTTCAGCCTCTCAATACAGATAATGTCAAATGAATGTTGTGGCATATGTATTTAATATATCTCTTTAACCTTTAAAATTGAAAAGAGTTGCAGTTTCGAATGTACACAGAAATATTGTGTAAACTATTAAAAGATAAAAATTGTAATCATATTCAGATTGATGTTTTTCGTCTTCAGTGTGGATCTACAAGCTTCTAAATGCAGCAGTAGTTTAACAAATGTAAAAATTTACTTTATTGAATAATTAACTGTTAAAAATATTTTACCTAGTCCTTTTAATGACATTTGCAAAATTCAATGCGCAGTACTCTTACTCCATACATCAGTTTCATACCCCAATGAATAATATTTCGAATCTACTAAAAACACTTAACGCTAACTTTCATTTAATTTTAATAAAACAAAGGATAAATTGGTATCAAAGAATAAAATATACGTCGTACAAAACGTTTGTAACCTTACCTTTTAATAACGGTTACAACTAATAAGTTTAAATAGTAACCACAAAACATTATATGTGTCTAGTTATATGCTTACATTTACTAATTTAGCAAATCTAAATTTTAATAAAAACAACCAAAAACAAGTTTAACCAGTTTTACCATTGTTTTAATTATGTTTAAAATCTACCAGATGCCACAACATTATTATCATATAATTTTAAACTAAAAATTATTTTAACTCAAATAATTCAATAAATTTAGCTTTAAATAAAATTGTAGTACATCCGATAAAAGTGAGTGCTATTTATATTTCAAAGCACATTAATACCATTAAATAGTTCAAATATAATCAGAAAACAATGCTGAAAATCGAAAATCATAGTATATAATCTAAAAAAACAAAATTTTAGTTACTACTTGTATTTTACTTTAAAATAGTAATAACTAATAAGATGTTGAATAAAAGCATTGAGTTATTTAAAAGTCTTTGTAAATAAATTAAAAATTAAAAAAAAATAAAAGGTATAAAACAAAAAAATAATTACATTCACACTATTGATAAAACCAACAGTAAATATTTGTGCCGAGGTAATTTAGCGGTACAGCACTCGACTTGGACCTGGGTGGGTGTGTTCGAATCCCAGTGCCGGCACTAAATGCGAGTCTACGTTCAGCTTAGCTAAAATTTCTACTGCTGAAAGATGTTCCACGTAAAATATTCAAAGTAGTAAATATAAGCAAATATTAAAACCACAAAATAAACTTTTCAAATATTTAAAACAATATAAAAAAACTACTAAATTACAAATATAACTAACTATAGTGTAAAAACGTCAAATCTTATATTATTACCTATTTCTATATTAATTTATTTAACAGTATACCTCCCTTCTTTACATTTATTGCATCCAAATCAACCTTGAAATTATGACCTTAAAATTAAAAAAAAAACAATTAACAAACTTTATTTTTTGTATTTAAATAATAATTATAAAAATTAATTTGTATTTTTAAATTAATTTTAATATTAAATGCGAACTAAGTAGCATAACTAATTATGCTCACGACGTTAGGCGCGCGTCACGATATACGTCTATTGAAGCGTTATTCAAACTTTTATTTTTTCTTCTTTTTTAAAAATTATTGCAGTGTTTTTCTATTGTAATACGTAACTTGTTTGATTATTATTTTTGTATATTTATAATTTTTATTCGTTTTCTATATTTGTTAACTCCACTATTTACCTTGATTTTGTCTTAATTTCTTCTTTTTCTGTTGTTAATCCCCCTTTACCTCACCATCCATTTTATATTTTTTCCTGAAATTTTGGGACAATTTGAGAACCGAGTACCAAAAAGCCCTCTGTCTGTAAATTAGCATAAATAAGACCCATTTACAAGTCTAGTGCTAGAAATAGTCCAGAAATTTATAAACTCATTAATATTCTTTCCGCTCTTAGTAAAATATCAAAAAAGATAATCAAAAAATATTTGATTTAATACATACTAGCCAGTAATATTATTAATTTTATTCAACATGAATTTTTTTCACAGAGATTCTGTCTTTCAAACTTATTAGATTTTACTGATAGCCTCATTAAATCTTTTGAGTTTTGCTCATCTATTGAAGCAATTTATTTCAATTTTTTGAAAACTTTTAATAAAGTGTTGCACTTATTACTCCTCGTCAAACTCAAGGCTTGTGGTATTGTCAACCCAATTTTTAGCTAGATTAGGAACTTTTATTTGTAAGAAACAATTTTAGCCATTTAAGTAGTGAGTCAATTATGCCATATGAGTTGAATGAGTTTACTATAGGTTACTTTGTCAAATGCTTTATGTAGGTCAATGTACTGGATGTTAATTAATTTTCTTTGGTCACTCTTTTGTGTAAACGTTTTATGAATAAAAATATGTTGCAATAGACTAAATAAATTGTTGTTTATCAAGTGATTTAAAATTTCAGACTTAAGTATTTTTACCAAAAATAGGGAGATTCTTGAGGTTTACAATAGATAACTAATCAATTCAGAAATTATTTTAAAACCTTTAATTTCATATTTAAAATACATTATTCAAAATTTTTAAAATAACAAAAGAATTTTACATAAAAAAATTGTTTTGTGAAGAAAAGCTTTTCTAAAATTTACTATTATAATTAGAATGGATCAAATTCACTATAAATAATAGATTTAAAAGTCCAAGGTCATCCACCCGTAGCTTACTGGTTTAAAGCGTGGGTTCAAGTTTATATGTGTAAAACTTGAAAGGTATGGGCTGCTGATAATTCCAAATAAAGATGAAACAGCTATACAGTGCTCCTGGTTGACTTAAAAACCTGGTGGATCTATTATTCAATTGAATCTGACAATCATAAAACAAACAATCCCTTAAAAACCCAATAATAATAAAAATTATAAAAAATATATTTTACTAAATACATATTAAAAAATGATTCTAAAAATATGTGCATATATGTAAACAAAGAAATCTGCACCAAACATTTGATTGACTTTTTATTACTTTATTTTATTTAAAATTTACTATATCATCAACGTTAAGCGGACATTTTGGTTTTAATGGGCAAATCCTAGATTTAATAACCGGTGCATTATCGCGAGTAATATTCACAAAGCAGACAGTAGCGTCGCGAGTCACATTCTGCCTTGTTTGAGCTCTGAGAATGGTGTTTTTTTGAATTTGGTCATCAGTATCAGCCCTGTTGACCACGGCCTTTAATTGATTTTTGAGATAGTTTCGACCGCGAGTATATAGACCAGTTAGCAGCGGCCAGCCATCCTAGTGAAAAGACGAGCAATTTTTAAACCACCTTTTCTAGGCCCTCTCCGAGTGGAGTAAGCAGTGCTGTCCCTAAATAGGGCTGCTTGGTGATAATACTCAGGGTGACACCGATAACCGTTGTCGCCTTCTTGTCAACGGGTTAACGACCTTAACGCCTGAGTATCCGTTTGGTCCACGGCTGTTTATTTGGCACAGCCTTATTAACAGCTAACCTCTATTGTTAAAGGTCATTCCACTATCCGCCACCTGTGGACGCGCTAAGTACGGGTCGGTCTCCCCCCTTAGAAAATTTACTATAAACAATTTTAAAACAAATTATTCTTTGTATGATTATTTTCTAGTATCATGTACAAAGTTGATAGTATGACGCCTGGCGTTTTTTCAAAATTTTATTCAGTTGTCATCCGTTACCAGTTATCACTCAGTTTTAGAATGCCTAAAACAGGTCATAGTTTGTTTTTAAGGGCTGATCAATACAAACAAATTTAAAGTCTATATAAAGATTGTGTAAAATCTAACGCTAACGCATATGGAATACACTTATCTACTGTCTACAGTGTTAAACAATAAAACCGGTCCCAAAAACGCATACAGGTGGAAACAAAGCATCGACAAGTAAACAAGACGATCATTTCATTATCACTAAACTGAAAAAATACAGAACAGTGTATATAAAGGAAATAAATAGGTAATATTTAGAAAATTTCTCTTACTCGACTATAAGATGCATGAGATCAGAAAATTGTTTTTAAAGAAGACAATTAAGAAACCTTTTCTAAGTTGTATACATAGATCAAAACGAGTGGAGTTTGCTAAAAAGTACGAAAATAGACCATTTTGTTTTTGAGGATTATTGTACTTCACAGGCGAGTGTGCTATCACTTACGAAAAATTCAAGGGTAAAAATTTTTCCGTTGACAATATCTGCATGCTCGTAAAGTTGCACATCCATCCTGTATTAAAGGCTATTTTGCTTTGAAGAACAATCAAACATCAAAACAACTGATGCAATTTATATAAACTGAGAAGTCCGCTTTAGCCCCGACACTCTTCAATTTCGTAATCAATGCTATTTTTGATGAGGTTGCCCAGCCATTCAAGAGCTGTAAAACTCATAATAGTCGCAAAATAGCGGATCTTCAGTATGCAGATGATAGCAGAGACCAAAGACCTACAAAATGTGACTCAGCTTACACAAAAAGCCTGAGAAACAATGCTTATAACTTAATATTAAACAAACAGTTTTAGCAAAATACTTCCCTTTAGGAATCTAAGCACTGTAAATGATTATCCGCTTCCAGTATTTAATGAATTTGCCTACCTGGGATATTTTAGATAACAAAGGATCCAAATCTTCAGAAATTTGGCGTCGTATTCGCCTCTGTTGCAGACTTTGTACGTTTAGGTAGATGAATTTAACTAATGACCTATATATTTAGTTCCAAAACATAAATATTTAAAACACAAATTGTAGTTTCTAAGTTTATTATAAAACTATATTCAACTATGTTGAAATACCTGAAATTTTCACATTTGCAAAACAAGCATAACGGTACATTATATACCTTATTTATACACCAAAAATACATACTAGTATCTTTAAAATAACTAAATAAAAGTAAAAGTTAATAATAATAATACACATGTAAAAATTTAACAGCAAATAAACCTAATTTAACCAAATGAAAATAAGTTTAGACTTAATGTTTCAAACAATATTGAACATAATCGTCCACAAGTTTTTTTACACGATCATCAGTTACTTTGCATGCAGGTTTTCGAAATATCTAAAAAAGGAAACGATATAAATCGTGTAATGTGCCTTGTATAAATGCAATTGTGGTTTATATATTTTATACAATTGCCTTCCACAAATGTATTTAATGTAAAAACGTCATTGTTTTAAAGTCGTTTATCCTACAATGCATAAAACCATGCATTACTTTACCATGATTACATTTACACATCAGAAAAATAATTGTACTTTTATGTCATAAACAAATAAATATGGACATTTAAAGTCCAATAAATACAACAACCCATACAACTGCAATTTTTCAGTATTTTAATAAATCAATGTTCACCTAGTAGTCGCATATAATTATGCCCACATTTAAAACTAAATCCATATTAACCCTTCTAAAGTTTAAAGTAGAAAGAATGGCACTTAGCAGAACAATGTTTGGCATATACATATATCATTCATTTTTCTAGTTTAAAATCGTTTACAAACTCCACTTAAATCTACTAAATGTAGTAAAATAAACGATAGAAATGTTGATTTTTACAGCCGTACAATAGTAAAAACATTTTTTGTTGTATTTTAAATACACTCGATGAATACGATTAAACATCATCATCATCATCATCATCGCATAGGACAAACATCCCCACTAATTATTAAATCTAAGAACATGATTAAACAAATTATATCTAAGTATTAATTGTACCATTTCGTTTTGATTAGCAGCATGAAATCATATTGCAAGACCAAAAAAAGGAAGGTAAAGTACAAAACAATATAAAAACTAAAACACTAAACAAATGTATGTCTCTACTTTCTATTTGCCTGTCTATATTGAGACATCTCGAGCAATTTATAGAGACCAAAATAAACCCAAAAAATAGTGTTGAATGGAAAAGACATCCGTTTAAAACATCGTCATCATCATCGGCGATAAACATCCCCCACCGGTTATTATCACCCAGGATAGTCCAAAAAACCAAAACGTCTGCAAAAATGTCAACTTTTGGAGTGTGTACTTAAACAACGACACTTGGGGTGTGCTGACATTAAATGTTAATTACATCCCGAGTTAAACCCTTCCAATGATCTCTGTTGGCTGCATAGGGTAAACAAACGGACGCCCATTTAAATAATTCATTTGGACGAGGGGGCTTAGCATAAATAAAAGGACTGAGTTCGCGTGCACAATGTCCGTCCAAATTTTCCGTTGGCCGCCTGGCCTTCTTTTCTATCCGGGTAATGGATGAGCTTCCATAGCTATTCTGACTGGATGAGTAGGCGATCTACGTAAAACATGGCCAATTCATTTTAATCGTCTTTCTTTAACTGTGCTAGAGATACATGGCCAATAAATGTTAAGAGACTTACAAATATCTGGGAATGGTCCAAATATTTAACAAGTTAGTAAATGAGTGCGTTTAAAACGATTTAATAAATGACCATTCCACGATTATGTTTAAAATGCGGATACTAATAATCCTGGGGTTTTTAGCAATGCTTATACAGCCTCAATTTCTAACTATGGTAGTAATAATAAACAATAATAAAAGTTAGAGGTAAAGCCACCTTTTTATTAGTTCCAAGTTCTCATAGCATCCCGAATAATTCCTTTTAACTGTTCACGGTTTTCGGAGTATAAATTATATATTTATATATAATTTGCATAGCATCAAGAATAATCCCTTTCCATTGGTCACGTCTTTCGGAGGCGTGTCAGTCCAACGACTTTACCATTGCTACCAAGATAAAGTCCCGGTCAATATAGAGGGAAGATCGTCCATCCATCCAAGTACGGTAATATTCCCGGCTAAAAGTTCCATGTGGCGCATATTGGACTAAGTGCACATAAACTCTTAGATTAACACAACAGGGACCGAGTGCAGTGAGGTATAACTGCAGACCCGCCTTGGCAGATGGGTGCAAGCATAAACTCAGAGTACTAAAAAGGTATACGTGTATCATATGTAGCCGTTGTAGTCCAACGTTAACAAAACGTC
This sequence comes from Cardicola forsteri, assembly GCA_025895645.1. Lineage (NCBI taxonomy): Eukaryota > Metazoa > Platyhelminthes > Trematoda > Strigeidida > Aporocotylidae > Cardicola > Cardicola forsteri. The sequence goes on from JAKXYG010000486.1 coordinate 103,945, forward strand.
AGGCGGTATCATCAATCATTACATACAGTAACGCCATCTGTCAACCAAGAAACTTGTCCATTCTTTCAAGTGTGTTGCGTTTATAAAGCCATTGGGAGGCTAATAATCATGAGGATTTTAGTAATGTTATAAAGTCTCAATTTCATAACTGTTCGTCCATGTTTCTAGACTCATAAGAGTAGGGACAACGGTATAACCGGGCTTACGGTACGGCGGGTGGGTGCGACCATACACCCAGGATACTTAAAAGGTATCTTAAGGTATATACGTATATCATATGTAGACATTGGGTCAAGATAGATAACCCTGACAAAAATTCAGGCGGCTTCGTCAATCTTTACGAACAGTGGCGACGTCACAAGGAAAATAAAGTCGATCGTTTCAACTGCTGTACAAATGTAGAAAGGATGTAAGGATGACCAGCCACAATAGCTAAAATGCATTTAACATTATGTTTAATGCCTAAAAAATGGACAAAAATGTGGCATACCTTGTCCAAACAGCGTTTGTAAATGTCCTGAAACATATTCTTGCTAATTGTCTGCTTATTCAAATAAACCTTCAAATATTGTCTGACCAAGACACAAATGTGCTGCTTATTGTCGCAATGCCATCCTAATTTGGGATCGGCGTGCATTTCCACCCGTAAATCGTCTTCCACATGATTATCGCTGTAACCGTTCGATGTAGAAGGTTTATGAGTGCCAACCGATTCATTTTTCACAGTTGTCGATTTGCTTGTCAAGAGCCTTTCGTGATTTGGTTGCGATTTTTCAAGCTTACACGTCGGTGCAGCGGGTTGGTTGACTGGAATAGGGCACATGGAATGATCCGAATTCACTTGCATATGACGTGTAGTAAATTGAAACATGGAAGCTTGATTTGCTTCAATATCTCTCAAATAGGAAGATGGTTTTGGGTGTGCATTATGTTCTTGAGAACTAGCATAATAAAAACATCAATATAGTTTTCTGTCTGTTTATGAAAAGCGTAAGTAAAAAGTATTGGAAATGAATAACTTCAACTGAAAATAATCCAATACTCAATACATATTTTTTTCCAGTTACACTCACTTGGATTCCCTTTTCGATGTACTAGGTCCGGGCTTAGAAAGATGGCTGTAAACACCAACATCATGTTCATCATCGGAAAGGCGCATTCGAAAACTGAATAAACAAATTAATGTACCAATATAAAATCATCAATCACAAATTTTCATCGTGGGTTTTTGAGAAAAACTTTTAGAATTATCAAGTTTATTAAATAATAAATCTACCTGATGTAAGCCAACCAAGAGCACTGTACAGCTGTCTCATTCTTGCTTGGAATCATCAGCAGTGCATACCGTTCAAATTTCAAGGACTTAAACCAACGCTTCTTCTGGTTTCAAACTAAAGCCCTGCTCCACTGAGGTATGAGTTGGTTGAAAGACTGTAAATATATTACTTATGGTAAATCTGACTAATACCAATTGCCCAGTGACCTGAAATCCTGTACGTTACTACCGCTAACAAACAAAATGAATAATTTTTTTCCTTAGGAGTGCTAATGATCATGAACATTGCTTATAATGAAGGTGATATTCTTGGTTGTTCTTCCTCTATGTAGTGCATCATGGACTATGTTCTCATAAGTAGTAACTGAACTCCCACTCAATGAATGGGTGCTAGAATACACCCAAGATGCTTAATAGGTATCTCACGGTATCCAATATCAATACGTAGCCGGTTAGTCTTGTAAATCCGTCAACCGATGCCAACCCCACCCTAGTTCCCCGGAAAAGGATCGCCTAATAAACTTCATTGATCCCTCCAAGTTTAATTCGTATCCAATATCCCATTTGCACAGGAATTCGGAATGCTATGCGAACTTGGAACTAATAAAAAGGTAGCTCTGTCACCATCCCTTGATTTGATTTGATTTGGTAATAAAATACACCCAAATTGTGGATACAGATAAATCAGTAAACTCGTAGTTGGGTAAGCATGAAATCGAGTCTAACCATTACAACTAAATGCGGACCCTTCCCTACGGCATCGCTGCAAATGTGTCCAGTCAAAACATTCTGGCAATAAAAACGAGAACAGTTGAATAACACTAGCGTTGCATCTTGTTTACTATTTCATAAAGAAATTAAGCATATTGGATAAATACAATTGTTGCACTGTTTCTCTTTATTCCAAAACAATGACGAAAATCCAATTTCAGTACAAATTGCCTTTTAGCAAATTTTATTATCAACGCCAAATTTTTGTGCAGAAAAGAAAAGTTCTCGAGACTGAACATTTCATTTCTCATTGTTGGCAGTCCAGCTCAAATTGTGCACAAAGTACAATTCAAATCTACGTTCACATCGCCGTTAATCCAGCACCGTCTACCACCTTGAACAATTGGCCATCCTGATCGCCATTTTGCCAAATTTATTAGTCAGAAAAAGAAAATTACTTGGTAAAACTCCGTTTACCGCGCAAAAAACAAGCAAGAACGGTTTTAGAATGGACGATTGAAAATGATAAAAGGTTGGAAAAGACTACAAAAATTTTGGATAAAAAGCTTTGGGAAGATTTGATTGAAATGATTGTTTCATGGGAACAAACAAAACAATTAGTAAAATGTTCGAATACACGGAATAATTTTGTTGCCATGTTCGTTTTGAATTTTGGAACATTAATGGGTTTTCTTGCTATAACTTTTATCTTATTTGTGCCGGGGTGGTCTAGCGGTACAGCGCTCGAATTCGGACCTCGGTGGACATAGGTTCGAATCCCATCGCCGGCACTAAGATGCGGGCCCACGTTTGGCTTCGCTAATTGTCCACTACTGAAAGATGTTTTTCGTAAAACATTTAAAGTAGCAAACATAAAATAAACAAAATTAATTCCCCATACTTATTTTTAAAGTAAAAAGGTTTTGTAATAATAAAAATAATGATGACTACATACTCGCATGATAATTCACTTCCAAGGACAGAAAGACGAGGCAGCGAGGATAATGCGCTTTTGGTTCGACTTAGTGAATGTTGCGAACTGAAAGAAGATGAAGATTTGTTGGGCGTGGCACCGCCAACCGACTTGTTGAGCTTAGTCTGAACAAAAACGAATTAAAATGGTCTTTAACACGAATTTCACGTTTTAATTATACAATCGTTCGGTTAATACGTTCAATTGTAAAATACCTATAAAAATTATTGTTCTTTAAAGAGTAGTAACTAATGGACACAGTGACCACTTGATTTTCCACATGTTTTCTATTCTGCTTCCATACTGCGTGAATGCGTTAAAGGAAATACTGTTGAGCAAAAATTGGGTACACGTTTGAACAGCAGCATCCCCGGCTTATAAACAACGTTTTAAATTCAAATTTAAACATCACTTTTCTAGGAAGTTGTACAATCTAACGATATGTTGTGGACATAAAAGAAGTGTGCCACTCCAAACCGTCTGGATGAGGTGGTTAAAAAGGAAGGTGATCAAATAGATTATTGAATACTTTGTACTTTGCAATGCAGTTAATGGTTTGGTAACTGAAAAAATTGCATGTGACGTTATATTCCATGATAATAATTTAATTCCATTTTCGATTTTGCACCAGTTGATATTTTATATATTTTTTTTACTATTTACAATATATATTATATTTAATTAATTTATATGCTAAAAATCATTAATTAAAGGTACATTTTAATGTTTCTGTAACACAAAAGTTAACGTTGTTGATAGATTAAATATTATACAAAAACTTTTGCTTTAAAAATAAGCATGGGGCAATAAGACAATAATTACAGCAAATAAACAACAACAAAGTCTCGTTGGAATTGAAGATTCTGCAAATCGAAGATTGAGCTTTCTTTCGGCTTTCACTCAACCTTGTCATCTGTGTAACTGTTATCCAAATACGTGCGATTAGGTCTTTGCTGCTGTTTGCCAGAATGGCGTCCCCTTATTGTTTCCGTAGCAGTATAAATTTTTTACAGAGGTTAGATTGCTAAACTTGCGCCCAAACCCTCCTCCTTTATCCAGGCTTAAGACTGACTAGATTGAATCATTTATTAATTATTAATTCTTTTTTTTAATATAAAAATTTTTAAATGCTTGTTATTTTAAATCGTTTCTAGAGATATATATTTTCTAATTCAAAATCCGATATTGCCTTGTAATCTAGTCTCAAAATGTTACTTTGGTTATTACTTAAAAATTTTGATTTGTTGTTAAATTTAAGTTCAAAATAAATATTTGCATAAAATGATATTTATTTTGTTTTCTGTATAAGTATATCTAAATCAAAAAATATCTGTCCAAGATTTTGTCCATTTTAGTGCTACCTTAAACAATTAAAGGTTCATTTTATTTCAATGAATTTTTGTACTTCATTTTACTATATTCTTTAACAAATAATAAGTTTCTAAACATTTCGGATAAAATAATATCAAAAAATTAGTAAAATGGGGTCAAACTAGTAGTTGTTTAAGGCAGCACTAAAATTGGTAAATTAATCAATTTCATTTCACTAATACTTCTAACATAATGTTTAAAGAATGTTTTAGTACAACTTAGATGTGCTTCATCTAATTAAATAGTGTTACAAAAGCTTGTTAATCTATATATATATATATATATATATATATATATATATATATATGTGTGTGTGTGTGTGTGTGTGTGCGTTTACACCAAAAGTTCAATGTTAAAAGTAAATACTGACCTTTTTCTTCGTCAACCTTATCTTTTTCAATTTCGTTTTTCTTCTTCGACGGGTCAGCGATGACGATAATTTGCGCTTTATTCTTTTGGCCGATTTCTTCTTCGCAGATGGCGTCTTAGTACTCGTACGTTTTCGTTTCTTCTTCCTCCTCACAGCAGGTTTTTTTGTGCGTTTCGAAGTAGTAATAACAAATGTGCTGTCGTTCGGATCAGAAATGGGATCACCTAATGACTCCGATTCGGAACAAGTATCGTTACAATTGAATGCAGTCGATGATGTGGAAGGAACGGGGGGGTTGGAGATACCACACCGACTGACTGCGGAGTGAATGTCTTGATTATCATCTTCGTCATCAATAAACCGAGGATTCTTGTTTTTGTTGCGAGGTCTGGACAAATCGTCCGAATCCGAACCACTAGAGGGTCTAACCAAACGTTTGCGGCGAGTACGTATAATTCCAACCGGAGAGTCGTCATCACTGCTGTTACTATTAGACAACAGACGGACTCTTCGGCGTGCACCCTGATTAATTAAATATTTTTTTGGCAAAATATCAATAAACTGTACAAGAAAAATAAATATAGAGCAAATGCGAAACATTGTTATTAGAAAATGTGCAGGGCAAACAGCAATTTTAAAAAACAATCATTACATTTACAGCTATATAGAGCGAAATAAAAAATAAAATGTTCCAGAAACATAAAGGTGAATATTTAAAATGGCTCTTGATGAAATAAAGACAGAAAATATCAAAAAACGTTATTAAAAATTGTGAAAACTGTAATCGCTATATTGTTCCCCTCCCCCAATTTCCGCTGGAGAAACAAAAAAACCTGAACTGAACTAAACTTACATATAATAAATGATTTAATAAAACAAAAAGCTTTTTATTCGAATAAAAAAGTTGAAAATTTGCAAAATTCACTACTGTTCTTACGCGTTTGTGTATTTGTTTAATTATTATCGTTATTCTCAGCAACTTCACTACCGTGATTTCCATTTAAAGAAAGAAAAGAAAGCAATAAATCACACTGAATATAGTAAACTACCGTATGCAAAAACTAATGAACTAGTAATACTATATTGTAATGCTACACCATTTTTTCCTGTCAAATTTCTTAAACATTGACAATCAATATATCCTATTGCGATTCTTATCCTCAAACGGAAAAATTAAATAAACGCATCTTACGAAATAATATACAAACGCAGTTCAAAAATACCCCAGTGTCAATAAAACAATCGTTTTTAGTATAAGGTATACCTGAGATGAACGTGCTTGGCGAGTTTGCACAGTTCTAGTGGCTGCATTCGAATTTTCAGTACGATTGCCCACAGTAGAAGCAGCGGTCGTAGAAACCGTATTCAAGCGAAGTTGAACAGGTTGATCGTTCTACAATTAAAAAAAATGTTTTAAACAAGTGAACCAAAAGAATTATAAACAGTAATAATACTAAACCTCACCTAACATATAAAAATGAAGATAGAGATATCAATCTTATCAAATAACAACAAAAGTCAGTGGCAAAGCCACACCTTTAATAATTCGCATAGCAACTCCAATAATCCCTTTCCATTGTTCACAATTTTCGGAGTATACTTTATATATATATATATATATATATATATATATATATATATATAATATTTGAGTTTCGACAGCGAGTATATAAACCAGTTAACCGCGACCAGCCATCCTGGTGAGAAAAGAAAGATGATTAAAATGAATTGGTCATGTTTTACGTAGATTGCCCACTCATCCAACCAGAATAGGTATGGAAGCCTATCCATTATCCAAATGGAACAGAGGACCCAGTGGTCGACAAAAAATTTTGATGGACATTGTAGCACCGAACTTAGTCCCTTCTATTTGTGCCAAATCCCCCCCATCCAAATAAATTACTTAATTGGGCGTCCTTTTGCTTCCGTTTGCAGTTAATAGATATCACTGAAGAGATTTAATTTGTGATGTAATTAACATTTAGTGAGCAAACCTCAAGTATCACTGATTAAGTGCACATTGTAAAAGTTGATGTTTATTCAGACTTGGTAATTTGGACCACCCTGGACGATAATAACCGGAGGATGTTATATATATATATATATATATATATATATATATATATATATATATATATATATATATATATATATATACATACATAATATTATTTCAATGTTTTATTATTTTGTTTACATACTCGGGTAAGAATACAATCAATTATCATCACGATCATTAAAAAGTATGATCTCTACCACCAACTCATGTAAATCCATTTCGCTAAAACAAGTTAATAGAATAAAAATCAATACATGTGTATAAAGCAGTTGTCTGAAAAAAACTACTTACTGATTTCTGCTTACTGTAAGCAATATACAAATAAATATCAAATTCTAAAGTTTAGCTAGACGTGGATATCTGCCAAAAATTTAGTAAATTAAATCGTCATGACAATCAGTATTACATAAAACTACAAGACAAAAATATTATAAACAAAGTTACAAAAAAAACCCTCAAAACAGAAAAATGAGAAGTAACTGGAATAGAAAAAATGAACATTAACCAACAGTAATTATCAGCTTCAGTAAAACGTCCTATACCAAAGATTAATCACGAATCAAACCGTTAAGCCAGAGCCCAACAAGCAATTAAAAATTAAAAAAATATTCATTACACAAGATTTGATTGACGTTATTATACCAACAATAGCCCAATCCAATTTAACTAAACGCTACTTCAAAAGTCTAGAGGTAAACAAGACAATTATAGTAAATAAAAGCAACCTACATTTGAATGTATATCAAAAAGCAACGTCGTTTGAGACAATCCATTGTTGTTACTGTCATTCGACTGGGAAATTGCATTTGACCGCGCTTGAGATCGTACGCATCGCCTTCTATTTAAGCGATTTCTTTGACGATTTGCAACTTCAATTGTTATCCTTTCACTTAGATTAGAAACCAATTCTTGCAAAAGCCTAGATCCTCTGTGCCGTCGTACAGCAAGTTGATGAAGCCTATGTTGAGCGTTTGGAGACAATTCACCTAGAAAACTCATATCCTCGGAAACAGAACCATCCAAACTGCTGTGATAATTATTACCATCACTTTCTTCGGCCTCCAAATCCTCAAAGCTAGTTGCAGTATTTCCACGAAATCTACTCCTTTGATTAGAAGACTGGTCGTTTTCACAATGTGGACAAAACCAGTCACCTTGCGGCACGGAAGTTAAAGGAACGGGCAAACAATATGTGTGATATCCCCGATCACAATTATCACACAGTAATAAACATGCTTCGTTATCTGAATTTTGGCAAACTTCACAATTCACTTCCAATTCAAGTGGAGGAGTATCTGAAGGTTGATGTTTCACTGGTGGTGCAGAAACCTTAATAGAAAAGGATAATAAATGTCGAATATTTATTAAAAATAGTCAATTTTTCACTAAAATATATCAAAATATGCAAATTAATATACTCAAATTTGTAAATAAGTTTAGCAAACATTAAATGCTTAAAATATTGCAAATGAGTATAAATGTTATATAACAGTGTTATCATTGCTACGTACAACCGATATTTATATAATAAGAATTTTCATTTCTGGATAACAATAACAGCTAAAATGTGTCAAAAATAAAAATGGAGTTCAAGCTTAAGATTTTATATTTAAAGAACAAACTGTAACCAATTTGTCATTCAAAGCTGCTACACTTCTACAGTGTTTCACAATCCCAGTAATATCTCCAAAACCACTCATTACTAGAAAGTCATTTACTCTACCTCAACTTATAATAATGTATATAAAAACAATTCAATAATAACTTAAACAAGATGCTGTATAATCCTGAACATTTAAGTAATCCTTATAGACACAATTTCTAACAATGATAAGAATCTTGTTTCTGTACCTCCATCTGATACATCCTAGGTACAAACTAACGCAAATCAGAAACCTAATGTGTAAAAGTATAAGTGGGCTTTGGCGTATTGGTTCAAACGTATAGTTAAGGTACTAAAAAGATATCGTTCAGTATATTTAATAACATATTTTAACAGGACCCCCTAACAAGAAAATTAGCTCACTGTTTGTGAACAGTAGTCCGTCATAAAGGTGCCATTATTAACCAAAAACCGTCAGAACATTCGTACGGTAGTTATGCATGCACGCATTCTGTATGTAGAAGAAATAATAATAGAAATAATCATATGACTATATCATTCATTTTGGTTGGTGATGTGGTCACCTCTTCATTATTTCCCTTATTTATACAACATAGAAAACGATCGACTTCGATGGCTTGATAAGCGTAACAAACGTGGAAGAATAACAAAGTTTCTTGGCTGGTGGACGGCATCCTTGTGACGGCGCCACTGTTCACTGTATGTAGGAAATGAGATGGAATCGTTAGATAGATAGAGGGTAACTGTTACCAACTGAAAGCAGTTTATTATTATTATTATTATTATTATTATTACAAACCTCATGCTTAAAAAATGAGCATGGGACAACAATTACAGCAAAAAATAACAGTCTCGTAATTCAAAATTTAAAGCCAACAAAAATCATTGCAAATCTGCTAGTGTATTCCTCCAGAAAAAATACGTTAAATATAACCTAAGGTTCGCCCTCTAGGAATCAAATAACTGTAAATGATAATCTTCCAGTGATTGATCAATTTATCTACCTATATCCTGTTATAAATAACATAGAATATAGCTTCACCTATATTCAGCATTGCTTCTCTGTTGCACATTTTGAATGCTTATATAGACCTTCATAGAATAAAAATATTTCTATTAAAACCAAGATTATATTTAAGAGTTTAATGCGCGTTATACTTGCAAAACGTGGACTATCCTAAATGGATATATAAAAGCTTGTTCAGTTTGAACTTCTTTGGCTGATGAACGCAACCATTTAACAACTAATCAAAAATTTCAACCATTTTCAAATATTTGTAGCACACTCAATATTATTTGGTCATGTATTTCAAACACAATAAGAGAAATAAGTCTAAAATGGATTGACCATGTTTTACAAATGTTACTCATTCATTTTACCAGAATAACTACGGAGGCCCAACCATTCCCCAGATAGAAAAGCAAATCGAGTGGTTAATGCATAAGTTCGACGGACATGGTAGCGCGCTAACTCAATCGCTTTAGTTATGCTAACCACCTCCATCCAAATAAATTACTTGATTAAACGTTCGATTGCTTAACCTTTGCGACGAATAGAGATCATTGAAAAGGTTTAATTCACAATAGAATTAACATTAACCTCAAGAGTCGCCTATTAAACACAAATTGTAAAAATTAACGTTTTCAACTTTAGGTAGCTTGGGTAATCATAGTCGGTGGGGATGTTTATCCCCGATTATAATGTCACTTAAATCACATTAAAAAACAATTTTTACAGTACAATAATTAAAAACACTCACTCTTTGTGTAATCGGACCGCCCACACGATCAGATAATAAGATGAGTTCGAAAGAACCTCGATCTAAAGGACATTCATGACGGATCCGAGACCACTCCTTCAAACATATATAACAAAAAGAATGATTGCATGATTCGGGAGTAGCAACTGGTTTTTGAATTAATTCACAACAAATTGGACATTGATGTGATTCTTTTAAAGAAATAGTTTTTGAAGAGATAGATCCAGATGTTTTGCGGATAATGATATCGGTAAATTTGGACAAACAGCCTTCTACTGGGCATATGTAATCTGATTCAGTTGCATTATCTAATGCCCAATTTTCTAAGCACATCCGGTGAAATAAATGTGAGCATTCTTTGGGAGAACAAATCTCATTTTTAATACTTCCTCTGCATAATTCACAATTGTTGCCTCTTTTCTTTAGATTCAAAAAATCCAACATAATTAAATTTTACAAATAATTAAAATCGGTGTTCAAATATAAACATAGAAGAAACATAATTGTATATAAAAACACAAATTTGTGAAATCAGACTGCTCAACACATTTCAGACAAAGCAGCGTACCACGAGTACGAATAAAATTAAATCAAGCGGCCAAGGTTAATAATGTTATTAAAGGTTGCACTTTTTATTAGATTTTATAGCTTTACTATAAAATTAATAAATTTTTATTTACATTAAAAATTATTTAATTTAAAAAATTATTTATATTTTTTTTAAATAATTGTAAATTATTACTTTAATAAGATAATAATATTTTTTAAAACAAAAGGAGAACGCTTAAAATAATTTAACGTGCTTAACCTATATAAAATATTTAATTATATTTGGTGACCCCAGTATCACTACCACAACAATTTGAAACTATTTTTTTAAGTTAAAATTAACTTCACGTAATTTGAATAGTATCTACTGTACAATTCTTAAGGAGTGCACAAGTATAATAAGGTTAATGTTCTTCGTTACAAAATTTTTAATTGATCGAAATCTGTGTAAATTTTATTAAATATAAAAATTGGTTTTGATTGTTCTTTGACTGGTTTATTTTTAATTAAGCTGTGATTGGATGTTATGGGTACTATCTAGTGTGCAACGTTGTGCACCTGCTTTATTTTACAATGGCATTTCTTCCTGCACCTGAGTAGCTTTAACATTGTTATTACAGGTCTCAAGTTGATAAGTAAGTTAAATAAAAGCGAAGTTTTTTTTAATCTTTGGTTTGATTTATTAATGACATCAAAAAGAGAAATAAAAGTAAATGAAGTAAAATAAATACCAAAATTGAGTGAAAAGGAAAAAGAGTCAGGTTAATTAAAATTGAAAAACTTGTGATTGTTGTAAGCTTTTTTAAAAGCTGGAAGTAATGATGCATAAACTATTTTGATAAATTGGTTATTCTATGGAGTGATTGTTTTGAGAGAAAAGTGATGACTGCTTAATAGCGAGATGATCCTAGATTTGGACAGTTGGAGGTTATGATCTATTAAAGTGTTTTAAGCTAAAGTAAAGAATGGCAGTGTAGAACCAAAATTAATTAATTGATAGATTAAAGTATTATTACTCTGAAGTCGTTTATTACTTAGAGGGAACAGTTTTAGGGATTCTAATTTCTGTTGGTAGGATAAGTTGTTAAATACACCGGGAGGTTTAGTGACTGCCCTTTATACCTTATCTAGCCTTAGAATGTCTGATTTTAGAATTGGGGCTGAATCTAGAGCACAGTATTCAACATGTGGTCTCCAGTACAACATATACAGCAAACGGAAGCATTTGTGTGTGTGTGTGTTTCTTAGGTTCCCATTAAAGAATTTAATCAGCCTGTAGCAAGTCTGAGTTGCTTTCGTATAATAGTCTGTAAGTATAAAGGACAAATCAAATATGACCTTTAGGTCCTCGATTGAGTTAATAAGTGGTAACTGATTAGTTACCGACTAGTTAAAAATGTTAATAATGTCAACTTGTCGTAGTTCGGGGTTAGCAGCCCCGATCTTATCATCACATGCATAAAGCAGGATGTTAAAACAAACAACTGAAAGTAGATCATTATTAAAGAGAATGAACAATAAGAGACCTAAAACAGATCTTTGAGGTACCCTCAAATAGATGTGACATGAAGAGGAGAATTCAAACCAAAAGCAAACCTTAAAAGTACGATTAGAGAGAAAATCTTATATCTATACTAGGATATAACTATCAATCCCTACAGCCTTCAGCTGAGAAATAGGTTTATGGGGGACTTTGTCAAATGCTTTGGCAAAATCAAAATAGATAGCATTAACAAATTCATAGTTTATCAATGAGTTTTTAAAGGTTTATTTGTTATTTGATTTGTTATATTAGAATTGATAAATACAACCGAACCTTACTATACAGGCTATTAAACCTGACAGTATGCAAGGATCTACATGGTAAAGTCCTAGTAAAAGGGTTCTCTCACTTGCTAAACCAATAGTAACGTAGCAACATTTGAGGACACTAAGCAATTAGAATTAATCAGATTTACTATAAATAATAAATTTATAGGTTCAAGATTATCTACCCGTAGCTCAGTGGTTTATGGTACTAGGCGTTGGTTTAAGTTTATGTGTGTGTAAAACTTGAAAGGCATGCGCTGCTGATAATTCCAAATAAGGATGAAACAGCTGTACAGTGCACCTAGTTAACTTAAAAACCTAGTAAATTTATTACTCAAATAAATCTAACAATTCTAATATAACAATTCTAAAGACTCATAGTTGTCTAGAATTTCTGTGATGTTATTAAAACAGGTAATTAGATTAGTAAGGAAAAACTTCTTAAGCATAAAGCCTGGCTGGGCAGGGTTTACAATGTTAAGTTTCATTAAATAATCTAGTAAATGGGATTTGATATCCTTTCTATGATTTTACTTAAAATGAAAAGGATGCTGATTAGCCTATTGTTTTCATGTTTGAACCTGCACCCTGACTTAGAAATAGGTGCTATAAATACGACTTTTCATATGAAGGAAATTTGGCCAAATACAGCTAATAGGTTGAAAATATTAGTCAAGTGAAGATCAAGAATATCCGCGCATTTTTTATAATTCTGGAATAGATACCATCAACACCGAAGGACTTAATTTTTTTAAAATAATTAAGGTAAGAGGTTGGATAAATGGACTACCTGTAATGTGGAGAAACGGGGTGCAGGAAGGGGCCTAGAAGACTGAGTTGAAATAATTACTAAACAGGATACAGCTGGAAGAACCTAAAATCATGCCATTTTGTTGATCTTTGAGGCAAGGGAAAAAATGGTTAGATTTCCGTTTATTACTGATAAACTTAAATAATATTCTTTTTTAAACGTTTTTTGATTTAAAAGCTTGTAGAGTAGATTCCCTTTATATCCTTTCATAAGCCTAATGCATTTGTTATAAACATCTAAACATCTGAAAAAGTGTGGTAGAAGTAAGGTAACTTAGTAGCTTTCCACAATTAAAAGGCCTTGTTCCATTTTTGAATTAATATACAGATGTGTCTGGGAAGTCTGGGGTTGGTGTGATTGTGGACTTTAAAAGGAACAAAGCAATTTACCCCATTGTTGATTACTTTGATGAAGAAAGAATAAGCTTTGTTTAAATCACAGCTATCTAGCTGCTCCCAGTTAACATTTGATAAAAAGTGTCTGAGCCTATTAAAATCAAATTTTCTGAAATCCGGTATAGGTTTTAAGTTAGGCTTGCTAATAGTGGAAACAAGAGAAAAAACGTGTAAATTAAAAAATAATAAGAAATGGTCGTTTCTGCCCAGTGGTAGTAGATAAAAGATTGAGTCAATAGTTGTGGCTTTATTTAAAAAAACAAGATCAAGGACAGGGATTTAAACCAGATACATATCTTGTTGGGGAAAATACATGCTGTTTGAGAACATATACAATATAAAAATTTGGAGGTTTGTAATCAAAAACGTTTGAACTATTGGAGGAGACCCAATCGATAAAGGGACAGTTGAAGTTGCCCATAATTACGAAATGCTTAAATGGCAAAGAAAGGATGTATTGGAACTTGTTGATAAACTCAACATTGGAGACATTAGAGAGAGCTGGAAAACAATACAGTATGGAACACAAGGTCCTAGATGGGGAAGTCTCTACCGCTGAATAAAAAAAGTCATAGTCAGCCTTGTAACCTAGAAATTGCGCTGTGATAGTGGAATAGGTTGAGTTTTCCCTAACATAGATTAAGCATCCACTATATTTGTCTTTAAGGAAATCATGCCGCACTATACTATATCCCTCTATATAGAGTTTGGAGTTGAGCACATCCTCAGAGATCCAAAACTCTGTTATACCGAACAGATGTGTAAAGAAAAAAATAGGTGTTATTGAACCTTAGCGAGTTTGTTGTGGAGGTTTAGAGCTTTAGTGAAATAAACTTTTAATGACGTGGGAGTGGTAGTGGCAATAATGGGGAGAGTTGGCGTAACCTGTAAAGGGTTGGGGAACAGGGTGAAGTCCTGAATGCTAGCCGAAAACCCTAATTATCAATATCAATATCCAGCCTAAGGGGAGTGAACTTAACTATAGGTAACGTATAATGGGGAAACATAGACTAATTTGCTAAACGTTTTGAGAGGAGTAGGTCATTCGTAACTTTCATTCCTCTATACTGGGACCTGACGTTGATCTAATTTCTATATACGGTTTCTCTGTCAATAGGGGATAAACAGAAAACAAAAATGAGATAAAACAAATGGAGTTGTTTACATGATAGCCTACCAATCATAAAATTTTTAAATTTAGGATGACATTTAACTACGATGTTGGAGACTAATTCCATATAGTTGTTTATGTCATTGCTGACTTCTCTGACTATAAGAATGCAGTCCCGTTTACGCAATCAGCATAGTTCCTGGCTCTTTCAAGGATCTGTTTTAAGATAATTTGAGGATAGTTTTGGACACTGTGAAAAACAACTAAGGCTGAATATTTGTGCTTTAAGGGAATCAATTTCCTGTGTTAACAAATTAAAGAAATTGAATACCGAGGGGACAATTTGTTCGGCTTTGTGGGAAAAATCAGAGACCCTGTTTACTAAGCTGGATATAAAATTTGTAACGAAATCAATCTTGGAGTCAAACTCATTGACTCTAGAGGATAGAGATAGTCATTTATTAACTAAATATAAAATTTTGTAAAACTTGTTAAACTTGTGGCTGGTGCTGAAAGGTAATAGCTGCAAATCGAATTCACATTTACAATCTATGCAATTGTAGTTCCGAGGACTATTTGCGAGTTGCAGGTGATGTACCGAAAACAGTCCAAAACATGCCTTGTAAATTTTTGCAAATGACACAAAAAATGCCAGTGTTTTCAACCTTCCTGTGCTGTTAATGGCCACAAATAGACGGGCTAGAAGACACCATTCCTGAATATAAAATTTAGTATAAAAAAATAAAAAAATAAAGTGAAACAAAAATTTATTACTGGAAATAATACTAGTGATAATTTTTTAAAGAAAATTAATAATTAATGCCTAAGCACGATGCAACTCCACCTAGTTTAGACCAGTTCAAAGCCTGGATAAAGGAGGAGGGTTTGAGCGCATGGTTAGCAACCTGGCCTTTGTAAAAATTTATACTGTCACAAAAAAGAAGAAAATACCATTCCAGCAAACAACGGTAAAAAAGTGATTGCATATAGATAACAGAAACACGATTTTTGTTTTGCAGAATCTTTAATGTCAAAATCTTAACCAGTTTTAGAACATGGAATGTGCACATACTTTTTATACTAGACAATCAGAACAAGTCTTTTGAGAAATAAAAAGGTGCAACTTAGATATTGTGGGTATTAGCAAAATGTGATAAAAAGGCCAAGGTCATTTCAAAAGTGGAGATACATTAATTTTAGATTCTGGATGTAAAAAGCCTTATATTTATGCAATTGTTATTAAGTTAAATAAACATGCTGCTGAAGCTATGATTGGATGGAAACCTTTGAGCGACCGTATCATTTTAATCAGATTCAACACCAAATTTGCAAAAGTTACAACTGTGCAAGTTTATGCTTCCTACTAAGACTACTGAGGAGAACCAAAAAAATATCTTCTGTAATTAATTACAAAGTTTGTTAAATGATTATCTAAAAAAATACATCAAAATATTAATCGGTAATTTTAATGCAAAATAAACAAAAACAGATTTGCGTACTTCTCAAATGTTGGACCACATGGTTATGTTAATATCACAAATAATAGTGGTTGTAAGTTGTTGACGTTAAACAATTATTATGAAATGAGTGTTGGCGACACATTTTTTGTTTACAAAAATATACACAAAATAACGTTGGTTTTTCCCGATATCGCGGTGCAAATGTTGGTTCTGATTACAATTTTTTTTTTAGAAAATTTTGTTTAAAATAAAAATAATAAAAACCACAAAAATATTAGTTCCATTTTCGTGTAAGAATCTTAAGCAGCCAAATATTTCAAACCAATTTTACGATTTCTTAAAAAATACATTTCAAAATCTAAAAAAGTAGAAAAGTGTGATAGTTAATGGAAATTGTTTCAAAAAACAATTACAGACTGTGCATCATATGTGCTGGGTAGAAGATGTCGCTCTACAAAGAAACAATGGATTTCATCAATCACCTGAAATTTAATTAATCCCAAAAAAAAAGAAAAAATAATAACGATTTGTTAGAAAACAGATGCAAAGAGCGAATAAGTCAGAAGGAAAAAATGATTTTAACACTGTATAAAATTGTGAAATAACTGTTGGAAGTTAGAAAAAACACTGATATTCCAATTAAAGGAAAAGATGGTTGTTTACTTCTAACAAATGATCAGCACTTATTTTGATGAATAAAGCACTTTAATAAGTACTTAAACAGTTTATCCCAAATATGTATATGTATATTTTATGGCATTTGAGTTTGCTTATGTCGTTAATGCTATATGATATGATAAACAAGTTCCAAATAATTGAGGGTAAAGATTAATTGTTACTCTTTTCAAAAAAGAGAGTTTAAACAATTGTAATGATTGGCATAAATAACTTTATTTTTTGTTCGTAGTAAGGTGTTTTGCATAGTAATTTTAAGCCGTTTAAGTATTGCGGTAAATAAACATTTTTGAGAACAAAGAGCAGGTTTTCAAAAAGGAAGAAGTATCAAACAAATAGTCACTCTCCGTAACATTATTGAGCAAACTTAAGAACTTCAACAATTACTTAGAATTTATTTTATTAATATTATGAAAGTTTTTGGCGGTGTTTATTAAGAATTTTTGTAAAAATACCATTAAGTTTTACAAAATACCGTTAATGTATGTAAATATTAATTATTCAAGTTGTTGTGTTTGAACAAAAAATGGTCATACTGCTATGCTTGAAATTATCACGGGAGTACGTCAAGGATGTATTTTGTCACCGTTTTTGTTTCTTCTGGTAATTAAGTTCATTATGACTTGATCCATGAATAATTTGTCTTATAGTATTAAATGGAACCAAGGTAGATTAACAGATTTGGATTTTGCAGATGGTATTGGTCTATTCAGTGAAATTCCAGAAATGATGCAAAATATGACAAGTCTCAGTGATATCAGTTCTCGTATTGGCTTACGGATTAATTGTTTAAAGACAAACGTGTTATGCACAGAGTTAAACAATTATTTGACCATCAAAATTAGTGGAAAAAATATTGATACTGTTGATTCTTTTACATATCCGGAAAAAATCATTGGTAAAGACGGACAAACCGAAATTGATGTTGAAGTCAGACTTGGAAAGGTAATGTCAGTTTTCAATAGACTTAAATCAATATAGTCATCTTTTTCAATTTGCCTGAAGACAAAACTTTGTTTGTACACATAAATAATCATTTCTACGGCAATATATGAGAGTGAAACGTGGAAGCGAACGGACAAGATTTTTTTAAATGTTTATTACTTTGAATGTTTGACTAAAAACATCTTTCAGCAGTGGACATTTAGCGAAGCCAAACGTGGGCCCGCATTTTAGTGCCGGTAGTGAGATTTGAACCTATGTCCACCGAGGTCCAAATTTGAGCGTTGTATCGCTAGACCACCTCGGCTGGTAGATGTTTTTTATCACCGGTGTCTTAGAAGTATTTTAAAGATTACCTGGTGCGATCACATTTTAAATAATAAAATCATAATAAAAACTTACTCTCATTCACTCCATAGCATTAGTACGATTAAACGAAGAAAATTACTTGGTCAATTTCTACGTTTACCGCCCAAAAGACCAGTAAGAACGGTTTTGGAATGGACAATTGTAAATTGTAAAAAAAGGTTGGCAGACCACAGAAACCTTGGTTAAGAACTATTTGGGAAGATCTAATTGAAATGAATGTTTTATGGGATCAAGCAAAACGTTTGGCAAAATTTTGAAATACATGGAAACATTTTGTTGTCTTATGTTATCCTTAAATTATGAGACTTTGTTGTTGTTGTTTTTTGCTGTAATTGTTGTCTCA
Organism: Cardicola forsteri; assembly: GCA_025895645.1. NCBI lineage: Eukaryota > Metazoa > Platyhelminthes > Trematoda > Strigeidida > Aporocotylidae > Cardicola > Cardicola forsteri. The sequence continues at coordinate 122,553 of JAKXYG010000486.1, forward strand.
TTGCCCCATGCTTTTTATAAAGCAAAAGGGCTGTAATGATAATAATAAAATATTTTTCTAATATAATACTTAAGTAGGCATAAATTTAATCTCAACTACTGGAACTAAATGCGGGCCCACGTTCTGTTTTGCTAAAATTCCTACTGCTGAAATAATGTTTCTTGTAAAAAATTTAAAAATAGTAAAAATTAAAAAATGCTTGAGGTACAAATTAATAAACAAGTCTAATTAAATTTTTTTCTATATTATAAATAGTTATATAAATGCTTAAATATTTCAAAATCTACTAAATTAGTCAAATTTTTATTTGTAATTTCACAGGGTTGTTACTTGTATCGAAATAACAGATATGACTGGGCTGCGTTTGAAAACAAGCAAGTTTCTTTGAATTTTAATGTCAATAACGGCCAACCAACAGTAACAAATAATAATATCCCGGCCAATTAGGAAGATATATTATTAAAATTTGCACAACGATTAAAATCAAAGAAATATCTGGAATCACAATAGTAAATCAAAATGGAAAATGTTAAAAACTTCTGGAACCCAAGAAAGGAAGTAGGGTAAAAGACAGTCTATATAGATTTTACAACCAGTCATGCCATTTTATAAAAAAATGATCACTTATTTTACTCTTCAATATTTGTTTTATAACGTATACATTTTAGTTTAGCTTACTTGGAGTGTCTAGATTACTTATTAACAACTTAATGTACAAAAAATTTAATTCTTAGAATAATACCACAATTTATTATAACTTTTAAGAGAACCTACATAATTTGTTAAAAAAGTAAGTTTTTTAAAACAAATAAACATATAAAATAAATATAACAAGACTTATAATTTTAAGCATATAAGTCATGTTTGTAATTCTTAATTATTATTTTAAGTTACTTGGGATGAGACCATGTTAAGTTGTTAATGCAATCCTATAAAATGTATTTTTTAATAACATTGATGATTTTATCAATAAATAACAGGTTATTTTCCGTTTAAAAAACTAAAACATAGTTTTTAAATGTGGGTAATAAAGAAGTAAATGTATAAAGGTCAGGTTTTTACTTATCAATGTTCTGTAGTTTTAATAAATTAAACATACGTCGTACGTTATAAACTTATCATTTAATTGTAGACCACAATTAAAACTACTAAATTTGACTAAAAATGTATAAACGTTATTCTGTATAATTTTAGAAATAAATGTTCGTTGTTATTTACCACTTTTGGACTCAACATTCACAAGTTTTTGTAATGTAAATTTTGCTATAAAGAATAGCGTGCAATTGAAATTATTTACTTTCAACATCTATGCACAGTTATTATGAAAACAAATAGATGTAGTTGCAAAAATTGGTTTGTAACAATAATTTAAAGTATATATTAGTAACAATTAAATATGTTTACAACAAGCAACAAATAGTAAATATTGAATGTGTGTCCATTTTCTTATTCCAATAGTTAAATACAGTTTGACGTCAAATACAGAAAATCCCTTATAATCAATTTGTTTTTAATTTTTACTTGCGAATAATCTTATACTATTTACAATTAACAAATATTCGTCAAAGTAAAAAGTCCCAAATAAAATTTTTTTAATAATAGATTAATAACCATTGTGGTTTAACTTTACACTATAATATTAAATACAAGTCCAACAATCTTAACTATATGCAGTAGTAAGATAAATTGCATTATACAAACTATTAACAAATAATAACTAATGTTATATTAATAAGCGTAAATAATAAAATACAATAGAATGTTAAATAAAATAAAAATAACTTACGGGAAAGTGTTTTACATTTTTGCAATTACAAACAATCAAAACGAAATTACAGATAAACCACAACAAATTTATAAATTAATCTGTCGGTTCTTCTTAAATATTATTATTATTATTATATTATACAAAACCCTTTTGCTTTAAAAATAAGCATGGGGCAATAAGACAACAATTACAGCAAAATAACAACAACAGCAAAGTCTCTTTGGCATTGAAGATTTTGCAAATTGAAGATTGAGCTTCTTTTCGACATTCACTCAAACCTGTCATCTGTGTAACTCTGACATTTAGATACGTGCGGTCACTTCTTTGTCGTTGTTTGCCAGAATGGCGTCCTCTTATTGTTTCCGTAGCAGCATAAATTTTTTTACAGAGGCTAGGTTGCTAACCTTGCGCTCAAACCCTCCTCTTTTATCCAGGCTTGGGACTGGCTAGTTTGAATCATTTCTGATCCAAACTAAGCGGAGTTATCATTTCTGATCCAAACTTTCTCGTTAATTGATATCTAAAAATTATTTCCAATTATCTTCTTCTTCTAGATCAAAACAATGTAGCGTATAACTTAACTGTTTAAAGAGAATAAAATATTTTGAATAAAACTAGTCTCCGATAATTAAAAAAACAGAAAACAAATACAAGCTATATATATATATATATTACAAGTCAATGCATCTTAATACTTAAAATTGGTTGAAAACTAAAATATGCCATTACGGTTATGCATATGTAACTATTTACTACGATAGACTTATTTCAAACTTACTTTAAAAAATAAAGAGTTAAATAACTACATTTTGTTTATATAATATTTTTTTATGTTTAAAAACAACAGTTTAATTATTTAATTGTTATTTTTATAATAAATAAGACTTGGGTTTTAAAGTATTAACTAAAATATTTGTATTAAATTTTAATTTAAAAAGCATATATGTAAATTACATTTTTGTTAATCTACATTGTTGCAAAACTCCTCCTAGTTTGGACCAGAAATGATTCAATCTAGCCAGTCCCAAGCCTGGATAAAGAAGGAGGGTTTGAGTGCAAGGTTAGCAACCTGGCCTGTGTAAAAAATTTATACTGCTAAGGAAACAATACAAGAGGACGCCATTTCGGCAAACAACGGTAAATAAGTAATCGCACGTATCTGGATGACAGAGTTACACAGATGACAGGGTTGAGTGAAAGCCAAAAAAAAGCTCAATCTTCGATTTGCAGAATCTTCAAAACCAAAACCTTAACCTGTGTTAACCATTGTTTCAATATTTTAATTGCCGTTTTTAGCATCTGATTATTTTATGGACGATTATAAATAATACAATTTTACATTTATTAAATAATAATAATAAATAAAATGATGTATATTAAACCCAATAAAGTAAAATAACTTCTATATTTAAAAGTTTTATTTTACTCAACTTTGAATAAACTTTGTAGTACCAATAAGTTGAATTTCACTTGACATTTTCTAAATTTTAATATGTAAGGTCAAGTTAATCAATAAACCCTTAAGTTTATTTGATTTTATTCTGTAATAATATTACCCATATTATAAGACATGAATTATTAATAATACCTAGTTATATTTCCTTACTTAAACATCAATTTTCTTAAATCATTTTAATACAACTGCTGTATGTCTGCTTTAACTATGTCCTTCTTTCTATCGTTATTATTTTTATTTAAGTCAAATTTGTTCAACTCGTCATAGTTGTAATGTTTTTGTTGTAAAAATGATTTTTGAACGTCATTTACGAATAAATTAAAATAGACTATTACATTAATTACAACTTAAATTATTTAAACGACTTACTGAGAAATTGTGATTTAAATGAATTTTGAAACAATTAACAAAGTATACATACTATAGGCAAATACGAAAGCTTTTAATATTAAAGCCATTTATGCTGAATCAAACAAACAAATCAATCAGACATGGCTTGTCTTTGTCGCTGACAACAATCTATACAAGCGCAGAATCGGATGAAGAAAATTATTGGTCGGCTTACTCGTCCAGAAAGTCGTCGAAAGATACAGAAGAGAAAAAAAATAAAAGTCAATCAACTGAACAATGGACAAGTAAGCTGGACCAATTCAATCTTGGTCAAGAAACCTTGTTGGATGATAAAGATGAAGTCAGTTTTACTTGTATAATTTAATACTAATTGTGTGATATTTAAAAATGTATTATTATTATTATTACATTAAGCTTTAATATTTCACTAGAGATAAATTCAGCGCAAAAATGCATTTTTGCCATCAATAAATAAAATAACAAATTAACAGAAAAAGTAGTACAAACAATGGGAACAAAATGAAGTATAAAATACTATGTGATAATGAATATAAACATAGGCAATATGGTAAACATGTAGTTTTTTTTATGTTTGCTAATTTAAATGTTTGCACGAGAAACATTTTTCAGCAATGGACAATTAGCGAAGCCAATCGTGGGCCTGCATTTTAGTGCTGGCAATGGGATTCGAACCCATGTCCACCGGGGTCCGAATTTGAGCGCTGCACCGCTAGACCACCTCGGCACAAAAAAATAATAATTGAAAATTACTAAACTTTAGATGAGTTGTTATAAAACACAATTATATTATGCTGTAGAATGTCCGAATTAGTTCAAATAAATGCGTGAATGCAATGATTCCTACTTTGATAATTTTTTTAAATTTTCACTACTTTGAATGCTTTAAAGGAAACATCTTTTGGCAGTGGACATTTTAACGGAGCTGAACGTGGGCCCGCACTTAGTGAATTTGAACCCATGTCCACCAGGTCCAAGTCAAACGCTGTACCGCTATACCACCCCGGTAGCACGTTCAAATTGCAAAAAATATTAAGAACAACGTAACTACCTTTTTTATTCTTATTATTGTTTGAATACTTCACGAGCAACATTTTTCCGCGAGTGAACATTTTAGCAAAGCCAAATGAAGCCAGCATAATAACTATTTTTTCTTTAAATATGAGTCTTTGTTGGTTTAAATATTCTACTTTGTACAATTTTGTTCAATTGATAATGTTTTAACGTAAACAAATAAACGCTAATCTTGGTTGGTTTACTTTCTGACAAATAACTGAACACCGAGTATTACTAATAAACGAGTTCGTTTTCGTATTGAAGACTGTCTTGTCTCATTGCTATTCAGTTAGATTGGATCGTTCTTTTGAAAGAACAATTTATTTATGTAAAAATGTTTTTTATAAGGCATTCATGCAATAAAACTATTATTATTGATAACTGTAAATTATAACAAATTCATTTTAAACGCTTTAAGCAAATAACCAGACTAATAATAGTCATTTCTTTTTTTACACTTATTGGCGTGTCAATAGTAAGCATTTTTAATTAAAAACAGAATTATGTACTCTTTTGCTCTTTTGCTCTTTTTCATAAAATAAAATTAATGCAAAGCATATACTATTAACAAAACCACTTTTATTATTTAAAAAAAATACTTAAATGAATAAATACAAATTTTTGTTACAATGAAAAGAAGACAGATAAATTATTGGATTTAGCAGTTTTTGTTGATGCCGGGGTGGCCTAGCGGTAGAGCGCTCGATTTGGACCTGGTGAATATGAGTTTGCATCCCACCACCGTTCCACTTATTCGCTTAAGTGATCACTGCTAAAAAAATGTTTCCCGTAAAATATTTAAAGTAGTAAAAAAAAAATTTTTTTAATATTGATAAAACAAAATCTTTTTCATTCTGATTTTTAAACACAAAAAGTTTTAGAAATTTAAACTCAAATGTTTTGGGTTAGAAAAGAAATATTTTATTACCAAATTTAGTGTAGTTTAGTTTCAGTTCGTTTGCTTGTTTTTCAGATGATTTCGAACAAAAGAAAACACAGTTTCCTGCAGTGTAATTTGTAAACCGTTTTTCCGCTTATGGTTGTGAAGAATAACACAAATTGTGTTTTACATAATACACTTTCCAATTCTATATTTTAATATGGTCAATAATCCATTTTTCGTTTATTATTGTCTCAGTTAAATGGAAAAAGTAAAGACAGTGAACTAATTGGCTTTTTATATCTAATTTGTTTAAATCTGCCTTTTTTTAAACATGTGAGCATTAATCATGTTAATGTTTATTTCTTACTCTGCTCAATGTCTACGTAGAACAAATAAAACATTGTATGTGCATAAATTAAGTTATTGGTATTGCATAAATAAAAAACCTTAATGCTAACAAATATTTCCATAATACATACAATTTTAAAATGCAATGTCCATTAAGGCAAAATAGAGTCATTCTCAAAACACACAAAAAAACTACTTATAGAAAAAACTTTGATTTATGTTTTAAGACTTATTTTTAACATTTATTTAATCTATTAATAACTTTCCTAAATATGGACTGCACACGTTACATATATATATATATATATATATATATATATATATATATATATATATATACAGATAGAGATCCATTTTTGGTGTAATTGCTTTGTCGATGTTAACGTGTACCTGCTAATTGTTTATCTATACTGCTCCTTAATTTTTTCGTTTTTATGCAATAGTTTTGTCGTTAAACTAAACTATAGACAAATAATGTTAATGCATTTTTATAACCCTGTAATATTAAAAAATAAACTAAATATTTATTAATACATAACAAAAATACTTTGTTAATTTTAAATCTTTTATTGTTAAAATATGTACTATTTAAATATTCACTTGATATATTGATTTATTTCAATTTTTGACTTTGAAAAGAAGCAATAATACTGATATAAATGATTAATTTAATTATTTTTCTTCAAACTTAAATTTTTGTTGTTCCTATATTTCGAATATTTTAATTGTGTTTTTTTCTTGGAAAAATCAATGCATCGCTAAATAATGCTAATGAAGCAAACCTTTCTTCATACTCTATTTTTCGATGCAAAAAGAGAGCAATTGGGTTGAGTTCCATGTTTTGGGCGTAATCCAATGTTGGCGTGTCAGTTAATCTTACTTTCACATATTAAAACTGAATGTGGCAAATATTTTGTCACATTGTTTCAATTTTGTACCTGGTGTTTAATTTTGAATATATATATATATATATATATATATATATATATATATATATATATATAATATATATATATTTGGCAATAATAAAACATTCGTTCACTTGTGTAAGTGCTCTAAAAACTGACTTTAGTGTGTATGAATTCACAAACAGTTTACATAATCAATTAAACGTTTTTCACTAAACTTTATTATAGAAACATGGTTGTTTAATTTCATATTGTCTTATATAGCAATAGTAATACGACATTTATATTTATACTGTTTAGGATATTCCTTTTTACCAGATGCATAACACTTAGTATGTATAAATACGTTTTAAAAACAATAACTAAAATAACGAGCAATTAGTCAATTGAATTATTATAAATATGCAAACGCAGACACAAAATATGTTAACGTTAATAACGGCACCAAAATGTACACAAAATAAATATTACAGTATGCGTATGTGAAAAGATTTGTCTATTTTTCCCATTTATATACTTATGTTTGATACAACTCCGCCTAGTTTGGATCAAAAATGATTCAATCTAGCCACTTCCAAGCCTGGATAAAGGAGGAGGGTTTGAGCGCAAGGTTAGCAACCTGGCCTCTGTAAAAAAATTATACTGCTACGGAAATAATACAAAAGAACGCCATTGCTACAAACAACGGCAAAGAAGTGATCGAACGTATCTGGATGACAGAGTTATACAGATGATAGGGTTAAGTGAAAGCCGAAATGAAGCTCAATCTTTGATTTGCAGAATCTTCAATGTCAACGAGACTTCGTTATTGTTGTTGTTGTTTTACTGTAATTGTTGTCTTATTGCCCCATGCTTATTTTTAGAGCAAAATGCTTTTGTATAATATTATATATATATATATATATATATATATATATATATATATATATATATATATATATATATATATATATATTTGATACTACAGTATTAAACCAATTATTATAATAAAAATAAATAAACAATAAGTTAAAATCAATTTTCAAGTTAACATCACTTAATTGTTCCGTTATTCACATTAGATTATAGATGGTGTTTTAATTTGTTTACTAATTTGCTTGATCTAGTAACCCTGTTTCATTTTGTTTTACCCAATGTTTCTATTATTTCACTGTCCGGAATGTTGTGAAGCCAAGTAGTCTGCTGATAAGACAAATATGGTTAAGGACCTGTGTGAAGATGGGTTCGAGTTTTACTGCCGGGACTCAATAAAAACCTTTTTTTTAAGAATCTGATAAATATTCACTCTTGCTGAAATTCTTTTCTCATTAAACATTAAAGTAATAAAAACAAAAAGAATAATTTAGAAATACCAATGGCGAAACAATAGTTTTTGCTACACAAATACAATCAATCTGATTGCACATTTTATTCGTCTACAAGATTATGAAAATGAAAAAAGTTTGGTTATTAAGCGCGAAGACAATTGCCCTTTTATAAAATTTGATTTTTGCTCCAATTTTGTTTTTCCTTCTTGTCAATGTTGTCTTGAAATTATTGATGTTGGATTTGAGCACAATACATTCCATTACTCTTATTAAATTAATATTTAATTGCGCAACTTTGTTAAAAAAAATCGTCAATATTCTGTTTTTGTATTATTCGTGTGCTTCCGATTAGTCTATTTCATATCACACATCACATATCACATGTCCATTCAGTTTCGAGTCCAGTGGTCTATCCATTTTTGTTACTATGATACATTGCAAATAATTGATTTTAAAACACCTACAATTGATATTAAAATGGATATTTAAATATGTACACTTTAATCTATATTTTAAATAGGTTTTAAAATAAATAAAAAGCAGGTAATATACTAACAATCTTTGACAATTGTTAGCAGAAAAACGTTTTACCAAAACTTATATATATATATATATTCACTACTTTGAATGTTTTATGAGAAACATTTTTTAGTAGTGGACATTTTAGAGAAACCAAACGTGGACCCGCATTTAGTGCCGGTGGTGGGATTTGAACCCATGCCCACCGAAGTTTAAATCGATCGCTGTACCGATAAATCACCCCGGTATATATATATATATATATATATATATATATATATATATATATATATATATATATATATATATATATATATATGTTCTCGTTAATTTTATTACGCGAAGGATTTATCAAAAATTGTTTACTGGCAAGCTGATTTTATTTTTGTAGTACTTAAACCTCTGGTATCAAAAGTAGTAAATACGTGTCAAGTCAGTGCATTGTTTATTTACTAAAAACAAACATTAACTTTGTGTACTTTGCTAGATTTTAAAAGAAACATTGTCAAACAACGAAGAACCTTTGTCAAGAAAAATTCGTCTGTCGTCCGTTTGTGGCATTACTCCAATGTATCGAAGACAATCAGTCAGTTTGCCTGGATTTCAGACAGGTTTTCAATCAGGTAAACTTGTATCGCGTCTCAGTATAGTTGGAGATGAACTGGACACAAGATTGAAAGTGAGTTGGTCCATTTTATCTAATTATAAAGAGCCTAAAACTACTCAAACTTTACTGAACATAGAACTGAATGGAAGGATTGTTATTTTTGTTCTTAAAAAGCATCAACATGACTAGAAATGAAATTGAGTTTCACTGTCTACACCAAATAGTGACTATTGTGTAGAGCTTTGCCAAATGCTACATTTATAAAAATGTTTTCTCTTAACCATTTACATGCATGCAGTAAACTCCAAATTCTGTTGTTTTAATAATTAACAAACTTAAGGACATTTAAGATAAATAATTGTTGATGTAAAATTTAATCAATAATAAATAAAGGTCAAATTAACTGATAAATAACAAAATCAAATTGTCAGTTTTTTATTTTCAAAATCAGTAGGTGGTATCGCTTTTATCCATTTAATTTTTTTTAATTACTCTTTTTCCATTTTTTCAATTTAACATTACTTGATAATTTGTAAACTAATTGAAAAAAATTATTTTACAAGATTTTAATACATGGATAACTTTATCATAACCGATTCCAACAAATGGAAACTAGAAAGTATATAAATGTGCCTGGAAAGGCATGGGTTTGCTCTCCACTCCCGACACTAAATGTGGGCTTCCGTTCGGTTTTTCTAAAATGTCTACTTGCTAAAAGATGTTTTCCGTGAAACATTTAAAATAATAACAATCTAAAAAATGTTAAAAAAATACATAATTGATCAAAAACGTTGGAAAAGTGCGCTTTAGCAGACCATTGAAGACTGTACAAATTATAACCTCTACTTGTTGCCAGAAGTCATCTTAAAAACAAAAATTAAAAAACTGTACACTTGTATTATTATTGATATTGCGTATTATTTCAAAATTCTTTCGTTCTGGAGAGCATAAGACAATAAAGTTACTACGTACTTTTTTGCCGTAGTTTAATGCATTGGCTTCCTCTTGTTGTTTCTTCAACAATATATTTTTTTGAAGCCAGCTTGCTAATCTTACGCTCAAACCCTCCTCCTTTCTAAACTGGACTTGAGACCAGCTACAATGGAGTTACAACTATATAACAAATTATTTTTGTATTCTTAAAATAGATCACTTAAAAATGAATCAAACCGAATAAAAACAATTTTGCTCTATTATTCAATTTTTAAACGATTGACTTGGTTATACTGAGTTTAACCACAACTATGTTTTGTGTACTATTTCCATCGTAGTGAAAAGTTAAAAAATCGGTTTCTTTTACAAAGATAACACTAAAGAAACGACAGTAAGAAGTCGTTTTAGGAAATTACAACGAAGAAGCGAAACTGGTTACAGGTTTTAGCAAAATGCGAATAAAAGTTCAATTTTTGATATGCAGAATCTACAATGTCATAAAACAATCTTCTTTCCCCCATTCTCTTTGGAGCAAATTGGTTTTGAAATAATAATAAATGGTAGTGAATGTAACATATATACATAATTACGTAAACTCGTGTTACTTATAAATAACGTACTTTAGTTAAATAATTAAGCAAATAATGTAAACGGAAGTTTCACTTATACATAGTAATTTAATCTATAATATTTTTTAAAACATTCAAGTATAAAAGCAATAGATATATTTTAGTGATATAATTTTTTTTTTTTATTTAATTATACTAATATGTTCGTTTTCGTAAATGACGTATCTATATTGTTGATCTGTATTAAACGTATTTATATTTAAATATTCAATTATAGATTAAGCATGATTGTACAAGCAATAAAAAATATTTAATTAATCTAAATCAACGCTTATATATATATATATATATATATATATATATATATATATATATATACAATTAAAATATAATTAAAACGTTTTTCATTAATTAATTTAAGATACACTGCAATAAATGACGTTAACTAGATATTAAGAGCAATCATTATTAATTTTTTATGCAGTAAATAATGTCCCAATTTACTGTTTCCATTTAACTAAAATATATAAATAAGTATTAAAATGTTGTCTGACAATATTTTAGATTATATATAAAACTAAAGTTTTTAAAACTTTTTTATAGTTACGGTTTCTATTATTAACATTTTCAAAATTTAACTAAAATAATTGGTAAAAAGAAATACAAAAAATTTAATTTATTATTTTTTAAAGGATCATGTTTCACATTAATTGTTACGTAAAAAACAAAATTTATTTTTGCTACCTCTAAATTTTATCTTTTATCTTTATTAATACAATAAACAGTCATATAGTGTTAGTATTATCATTATTATTATTATTATTATTATTAAGCTTTAATATTTCACTAGAGATACATTTAGCATAAAACACATTTTCACCATCAATATAAAAAATAATAACAAAAATTAAAAAGTAGTAGTTCAAATAATGTGTGCAAAATGAAATAGAATATCATAAGTTAATGCATATAAATATAGTCAATACAGTAAAAAATGTGATTTAAAAAGAAATTCAAAATTACTATACATAGAATCAGTCATTATAAGGCACAGTTATTACATTATTCTATACTGTAAGATGTCCAAATTAGTTCAAATAAATGCATGGGTAGAATGATTCCTACTTTGAAAGGTTTGTTCAGGAAAAAGCTGTTCTTGATTTTATATTGGCTATGTAATTATAGAAACTGTTTGATAAACACATTGAGTATCTTTTATGTATATAATTAATTATATTATATATAATCAGAATGATTAAAAAGACATTTGATCACTAATTATATGCAGATATTTTTTTAGAAAACATGCAATAATTGTGCAATAACAATTAATTTTTACTTAAAAAACCAAAAATAAATTTGTTATAATTTTTTTTTAATTGAAAATCTGGAAGTTAACAATATATAGAATTAATTTTCAAAACAAAAAATACTTATAAAATGCTAACGATGTAATGTGTCAAGTCCTTACGCAATAATGTTTAGTTTAATTAAGATTACTGTTAACGTTTTATTGATTATTTTTATGTGTTATATTTGTAATTTTTATGATTTAGTTTGTTATACTTTTGTTTTGAACGTGACTATGCATATATGTTTTCGTGTTTCATTTGTAACTATATTATTATTATTATTATTATTATTATTATTATTATTATTATTTATTACTTAGATATGTTAATTAAAAATGTTTTAACAAGTGGACATTTGACAAAGTCGAAAGGCAGCCTAAATTGGGTGTCAACGATTGGACTCTAACACATACTCACTCAACTACAAGTCCACTGCTTTAGTTGCTTTTACCATTCTGACTAATATGCAAAATAGTAGAAAGTAGTACCAATGTGGTCGATGGTACACTACTCGACTTGAACCTGAGCGGGCATGGGTTTGAATCCCAACACCGACACTAAATTCAGGATTACTTTCGGCTTCGCTAAGATGTCCACTGCTGAAAGATGTTTCCTGTATAACATTTAAAGTATTAAAGATAAATAAATAAATTTAAAAATTGGATAGAATTTCATTTTTACAAGCCTACGTACTTTTAAATTTTTGTTTTTTAAATAAAATTTGAATTTATTAACAATTTTATTTAAAATTTATTTAATATTCTTTTGCTCCGAAGAGTTTGAAGCAACAAGATTGTTTCATAGGATTGTACATTAAATTGTCGTTTTTGATGTCGTGCATGTCGAAATTGAAATTGTATTCGGATTTCGCCGAATCCCGTTATCGGAATCATGCTGCTTTCAGTTTTTACTCTTGTTTAATTAAATGGTTTTCTCTTGTCGTTTATTTAGCAATGTTTTTAACAGAGGCCAGGTTGCTAACTTTGCACTCAAACTCTCTTCCTTTCTTGACCGGACTTAGGACCGGCTACAATTGACAATTGTAATTCTGTCTTGGCACAAACATAAGTTTGTTATACATGAAATAAGTAAGACAATAACCATATTTATTAAACAAAAAATTAAATTGCAAACATTATCGCTTTTTAAAAAAATTAACTTTTGATATTGAAAACTATACCATTACTGTGTTGAGTTATTCAAGTTGGAACAGATGATGCCATAAGTTAAATTTTTTAACATTCCAGTCTGACGATCAAATTTTTACCAAATTACTTTGTCACTCGTGGTACAACACCGAACTCAAACTTGAGTGAGCACAAATTTAAGTGCGATCACCGGCACTACAGGGGCTAAAATGGGCCCTGTCAAAAATTAACGCATCGAAATTGATTAACTTTCTTCACATCACTTAAGCACATCAACATCTTACTAAAATAAATCCTATACATCACTTTAGTAATACTGATAATTAAAGCAATAAAAATAATATTTCTTTACAAATAGCATTACCAAATACTTGCTCAGACAAAACCCAGAATTTACACATTTCGACAAAATAAAAATAGTTTTATATTGTTTGATTAAAAATAAATTATATTATAAAGTATTTACATATAGATAATGGACATCACTAATTTTCCAAATTTAGTAGTTTAAAAAATAATCATAGTTTTTTATAACTTCTTCTAAACACTTTGGATAGGAATCAACCAAATTATTGATATGATCTTGTCAAATTCGATTTTTCAACAGATATTCAATTTTTTCTTTAAACATGCCTTGATTCTCTATCCAATTCACCTCTCGTTTAAGATAACTGAAAAGATTTTCAATTACATTAATGTCCGGGTTGTGTGAAGGTAATTCAATAAACTTCAGTTTTTTGCTGTTTAAAGAATTTTTAGTCTAAAAAATAAAAAATGTGTTAAATTTTAAATTATGATAAAAAGCCCGTTACCCTTTTGATGTATGCACTGGAGCATTATCTTGAACAACAACAAAATATCTTGATGCATTTTATCGTAGTTCATCATTAATAAGTTTTTTGAAAATGGTTATAAATTTAAGTGGCTACTTGTTTGACTTTATTTTGGCAGTTGTCCAAACTTAATTCCAACATATCCATGAAGGCATAATAAATGCGCAACCTCTTATACAATGCAATTGTAGTTTTTTGGAAAATCGGGAGCACAAATAATCGTAGGCTGCACTGTTAATGGTTTGTACTTCAAAGGACACTAGTCAGTAAGAAAACGATCTCCAAAAACAAATAGGATAGTTTTCATATATTTTCGCAAGTGCCGCACGTCATTTTCTATGTTCTAGTGTTAAAGAATTATTTTTAATGCTTTTTTTAACTGAAGTTTTGCCGATTTCATCCAATTGCGAATAAGTGAATATGGAAAATTTAGTAATTCCTTTTTTGTATTTGTTGAATAGATTCTATTTTGTTTTTTTTTAATTCCCTGATAATAAACGTATCATCTCATTTGCTTGTAGATAGTCCCGTTCCTGCTGTTTTTGGACGTGTATAATCCTTTAAAACTCTGTATACAATCCTTTCACTTACCTCAAATAAATCTGCAATTTATCCAATAGTTAAACCACAAATTATAACTTTTTATATTAAGAAAAAATAAGAATTTGTTTGATGATAACATTGTAAACTTTGTAAATACGGGCCCCCGTTTGGCTTTGCTAATATTTTCACTTGCCGAAAAATGTTTTAAGTAGTAACAATCAAATAAATAAATTGTGTTTTAATGCACTCAAGTTAAAAAATGACAAAAAATGCTTCGGATTGCAACTACACTAATATTAAAAGGAAATGCTTTTTTTAATTGTTTTATTCATTTTTCTTTCAATTTTAGAAATTACGTCAAGAATATGCCAAAAATTAACAAAAAATGTCCATGTTTACTCCATCTGTAAGCGAAAACGAATGACGTTATTATACCTAATTTTAAATAATTCCCCAACGCAAAATAAGTTAAAAAATAATATACTTTAAAAACAAGATATTTTTTATTTGTTTGCTTTCAATTTTGTAATATATATATATATATATATATATATATATATATATATATATATAATTCAAACATTTTAAAAATCAATTAAGTAACCCTAAAAGTAATGGAATAAATATTAATTTAAATAAAATTAAAGTCAGTTAAAAAGTAACATTCAAAATAAAAAATTACAAATGCATTTTATACGTTCTTTTCGGCTTCAATTCAGTTGGTTGCAAGTATATAAGTTATTCTAAGTGAAACAACAATTTAAATAAAGTACTATAACTTAATTTAAGTTAGTAAAACATTTAAACAATAAATACAACAACGGAACGTATAACAAAATTATTGAGTTATTTTAAAAGTTGATAGCAAAAATAAAAACAAATACATTATCCATTTTGCTTTTAACAGTTATGATAGTAGTTACACTTAAGAAACGATCGATTAAATAAAAAACGAACGAGTAAGTAAAATAATGAATAATCAAATTCAATTTCAAAACTGAGAAATAGGAAAAATTGAATTATTGTTTTCTCAAACAGCACTTCTCAATTGGGTATCTTGGTTAAGTCGAATTTGCATAAAAAACAAATTGAGTTGTTAATTGGTCTCAAATAGGCTTATAGTGTAACAACTGTAACACTTTTCAATTACTGTGATACGCTTGCATGACGTACTAATTAAAAGTTACTTGCTGTTTTGCTCTTGTTCGTATTACACGTGTCACTGTTTTTTGTTTTTGTTTTTGTGTGTTAATTGTGCAATTTGTGTTCTTCAATTGCTTATATTAGTATGGTTTAATGAATTGTGCTTAAAAGTTTTGGTTAAATTTTTACTGTGTGTTCTTTGTGTCAATTGTGTAATTTGTGTTGTTTAATTGCTTAAACAAGTGCAATTTGTTTAAATCGTCCTTGAACTCTTTTGTATTACCGTTATTTGATTATCATTTTGCTTTTGCATTGTAATATTTGCTTTTATTGTATTTCTAAAAAACTGTTTAGATACTTTTTGGTTTTAATGAACTCCTTCCAGTCAGTAACATGTGGCAGACATGGGTGTAGTAAGTCGGTAAAGACAGATATGCTCTGCTCCGAGTGCTGCACCTAGGTTTATGAAAACTGTACCACTCAAGGATTAAATAAGTAACTTTTTCAGTTTAGTGTTAAGCTAGATAGCGTTACCTCCACTCCCACTTATATCATTTCAGGAGTCCCCCAGGAATCAGTTTTATGTTCTTTGCTTTTTATCATTTATATTAATGACCCACTTTTAATTTATTTTTATTTTATGTTTATTACTTTGAATGTTTTACGAAAAACATCTTTTAGCAGTAAACATTTTAGCGAAACCAAACCTTGGCTCGCATTTCAGTGCCCGTAATGGGATTAAAACCCATACCTACCGAGGTCTAAATCAAGCGTTGTACCGCTAGACTACCCCGGCACAATTTGACATCTTGTTTAATGCTGACAATGTCAAAATCTGGCTACCAACCCTAAACAATTTCAAGACATTTACATTATATATAAGTAGTCTCTAGATAATGCGCTCTCACTGAATGTTTTTAAATGTAATCATTTCATTTTTGGAAAACATTTAGGCAACCTTTTTAAAACTCTTAATTTACAACTTATTGCACCAGTTAACTCGGTTAAAGATTTATATGTAACATTTAATCCCTCTTTTAATTTCTCGTCCTATTATAATAACGTTGTCCTATCAATTAACTAAATTTTTTAAGTGTAATTTAGAAAACATTCCTGTTAGTTGTATCACCTCTACATTTGGCCGCACGTTAAATACTGGATTTAAATAAGGTTCTCCATCCTAAGAGCGGACATTACTAAACTTGACAAAAAATTTACTAAAATGCCTCAAGCATTCAAGAGTACCTCATACTCCAAGCGTTTAGAAACCTTTAGACTTTTTCCTTTGCATAATAGAAGACTCCGGGCGACCTTATTTCAGTATTTAAAATCCTAAATGCCAATTAGTTCAAGCATCTTTTGTTCTTTCCACTGATGTACATAGAGCACACTCTTTCAAGATTTCAAAACTTGGAATTAAGTTTCGTCCGCATTCCCATCATTTCTCCTATAGGATTATTTTTGCGTGAAAACAGCTTACTTGCATTTTTCGTCTCGGCCTCGTCCCTCCAGGCCTTTACATCAGCTTATGATTCTTACTACTTGCACAATTTTGTTTAATTTTTTTTTTTAATTTCCATTTATTTTTTATGTATCCTCACCAATGATATCTGACATTTATGAACTCGTGTATAAACCTGAAACCTAAAAATTGTCCAAGTTCATGCAAACGACAATACCTAAAGGATAATTTTTACCCATCTATTTTAATATAAAGACTTAGCTCTTATCAGTAAACTACTGCGCTATTAACAATAATAATAATAATAATAATAATAATTTTTAAAGAATACCTAAATAAAATTATCTCACAACATTAATACAGTTAAAGGTCGTTTTATATTTTAATTTTGATAAATTGCTCAGTCAAAATTGTGTAATTTAATTACAAAATTTTTCGGAACTAATTTAGCTTAACGGTAACATTCCTGGTTGCTAAAACAAATATTGAACATTAAATGTTTAATTAAAAATAGTTAATACACAAGGTAAAATATTTGTAATAACTAAATTTTAACGAATAATCGTTATTGTACATACAAAAATTTTTTTACATACAACACCAAGTAGTTCTTATAGCAAGATCTAATTAATTGTGCATCCTGACTAGAATTGAATTATTTAAATTTAACTACGCCAAGACAACTTTGTAAGTAATAAAACATATGCAAAACAAAAACGTTATTAATTATTAAAAAACAGAATACGTTGACAATATATTGATTAAATGAAACTGGAAATTATAACAATTAAAATATTAAATTAGTTATACAACAATTAAAAACTCTTATTTTTACATTAAAAGTGCTACTGTAATAAAACATGTATTTAAAAAATTAATAGTAATAATAATAATAATAATGTATTTCTCCAAAAAAAATCTTTACACTAATGCACTATAGCAAGCATAATTAAGATAAAATGACTAATGCGGATCTAAAACTGTAAACCTGAACAATCAAATTAAATATTTAAACATCTTAAAAAATAATACTATTACTTGCAAGGTGAGGCGCGCGTTACGCTACACATCCATTGGAGCGTTATTCGTCTTTTTCACTTTTCTTCTTTCTTGAAGATTATTGCAGTATTTCTCCATTGTAAAACGCAACTTCTTTTATTATTACTTTTGTATATTTATAATTTTTGCTCGTTTTCTATAATTTTTAATTTTTATTATTTATCTTGATTTTGTCTTAATTTTAAAATTATTTTCTGTGACTAATCCCCCTTTACCTCACCATCCATTTCATATTTCTTCCTGATTATCTGAGACAATTTGAGAACTGAGTACTAAAAGGCGTTTGGCTTACTCAACTCGTGCACAATCCTGAAAACTATAATTAATATATGCAATAGCTGTTTTAGCACAAAAATTTGGTATTAAAATTTTATATTTTAGTTTACCATAGATGTTTAACATATCAGATCAAAAGCCAACGTAATAGCAAATAAATTCTCATAGTTAAAAATTAACTCAGATAGTTCCCACATTATCAATTTCTATAAGTCAGCTTTTACCGAGTTCTCTATTCTGTATTCTTTATGTATAATTTGATACAAATATTAACCAATACTTCTAGCTGACTTTAATCAAAAACGTTTCTTATGGTGTAAAATGTCATTCTGCAATTTGTTGTTACAAAGAATAAAAATTATATATCAATTATGTTTACCAACAGGAAAAACGGGATGTGACAATATTCCACAAAATCACAATTACTAAAGCAACACAATTGATAAATTTAAACACTAAATAAAATTCACATTAAAAAAAGTGTAAATAATGCTAATATTGTTTACAGGTTACAGGTTTGTTCACGAGTTGAGTAGGAAACAAGCTCCTTTTGGTTTTCAGTTCAAATGTATCAATATTATTCCGTGAAAGAAAAAAACAAGCGTTAAACAAATATATTGAAATAAATAAAACATTAATACACCTAAAAGTTGTACAAAAATAATTAAGTGAAATTGTAGAGGGCATAAAGATTATAGGAATTATTAAATGACATAACAGATTGAGTGTTAACAATCTTTAAAAATAATAACAATAATAATCATAATAATCATGATATATTTCTCAAACAAAATCTGTACATTATTTTTTTTCTTTTTCAAATACAGACCAATTAACAGGTTTTATCATAAACTACAAAATTTTTAATATGTTAATATATATATAATATTTAGATAAAATAAAGTATTAATTATGTTATATAAATTTTAAAAAATATGTGTATAATAAAAACATATAATTTTTGTTAAAGGTAATATTTATCAGTTGTTATTAATGGATCATTAGAAATATGAGTGATATGTAAAGAGAAAAGAATAAAAATATGTACAATAATTGGATAACGGTAAAATAGTTTTTTTATATTTAGATGGATGAATTGCGGTTTTTATTTAAACATTTTAGACATTATGTTAGTATGATGTAACATAACGTAACAAACATTCTACCACTTTAAAGAAAAAAACATAGAACAACAAAATCACTCTATGTGCTTAAACATTTTACTAAAATCCCAGTTTTATCTCAAGTAACATTTATTTTAATTCGATTTTTCCGAGTATTTTTAGGCTAGTTTTAGGTGGCTTATCAACTTTTTGTACCAATTTTAGTTGTTTTTTTAAAACGGTAAACGTAAAATTCAGTTAAGTGATTTTCTTTGTTGAACCGTAGTAATGTTACACAGTAAATTCAGGAATTAGAATTGTTCACGAGTTGAGTAAATCAAAAAATATTTTAGTACTCAGTTCTCAAATTATCTCAAATTGTCAGCAGGAAATATGAAATTGTGAGGTAAATCGGGATTAGTCACAGAAAATATTTTAAAAATTAATATTAAATTAAGGTAGATAGTGAAACAGTTAACAATTATAGAAAACCAGCAAAAATAATAAATATACAAAAGTAATAATAAAACAATTTGTTTTTTACAATGGAAAAATACTGCAATAATCTTCAAGAAAGAAAAAAAGAGAAAAGGACAAATAACGCTCCAATAGATATTTTAACATCAACTTCCACAACAAATGCTGAGTTGTGCCTGGGTGGAACAACGGTATTTGGACCTGATGGATGTGAGTACGGTTACCACCACCAGGACTAAATGCGGGCCTACAATAATTTGAGATACATTAGAACCGAGAATCAAAAAAAGTTTCTTCTACTCAATTTGTATACAAATCTAAAACGTGTACATGCTATTAAGTTACACTTACGTTAAAACATATTAGACAGTGTTATTACATTAAAAATTACTATTTCAAGTAATAAGTTATAAATATTATAATTTTTTTAAAATTATTTGTTTATTAATTAAACAATTAAAATAATTTTAATGTATGTTTTTAAAATAAATGCTTAAAAAATTTAATTAAATTTTAATTATCTATATTATTATTTAAACTGAAAGGCGCTTACGGTATGGACGCTCAAGGTTGGTTAGATTGCACGTTTCTGTTTTAAGATAAATTTGAGGATTAAATTATCTTTTTAAATATGAAAGTTTTTGATGAAATCTATTTTTAAACTTATATTATTTTATAGATGATAATGAATTTGTTGTTCCGCATATGGACATTTCTTGTTTGCAAAACTCAATTGCTTATCAAAGAGTTTTAGAAGAACCGTGGACTTACATGCACAATTGGAATTCACTAGTTCCTAGTGTTCAACAAGAGATTGTGCATTATCTTTTAGACGAATTAAGAGCTCTGAAGACGGAGGTTGCTGTTACCGACGGAGTTTTTGAAGCAGGTGTGGTTGAAAATGAGGTGACAAATACTACACAGTAAGTATTTTTTGAATTTTAATTTAATAGTTATTTATTTTATTTTATTAAAAATACATAGATAATCTAACAATTTAATATTTTTTGGTATTAAATATATTTATTGAACTATATCAGTCGCGAAGTAGGGCGTGATTGCGAAAGGTTAACTACAAAACCATTTCATTATTAGTTTAAGTTAGCATAACATATTTTTTACGATTTACAGTAGCGTGTAGAGACAGTTACATAGCTTTTGTTTCCGTCTGTCAAAATAGCGTAGTGATCATCCCCAACAGTACGTTTCTAACCACCTTTCCATTTTTTAATCGATGTTTGGGCGAACTAAATTTATGAGATTGCATCAAGATTTCTATGAGGAACATCACTAAACCAGCACAATTTTTGTTGCGACATCAATTACAGAACATCGTGAAATTGGAGGTCATGTAGAATATAGTAGTTGCTGATTTTTCATCTAATCACTTGATACAGAAAATACGAAGTGGGTGTTGTGCCAAATGTGTGAGATATCTTGGTTAAGATTTACTGTGGTTTATATTTTTTTAGCCGATAAAATTACATGTTTCAGCTGCATACAGAAATATTGTGGGAACCATTAAAGAGAAAATATTCATTTTGGCGTCTGAATTGGTTTTCCCATTTCCGGAGTCGATTTTCAGGTTATGCAAACGCATCGGCGAACAAATAAATACGACAATTTATTTTATTAAATGATCTATGGTCAGAAATAATTGGAGACTACAAATCTAAATTCTTTTACACTTATTCAACAAGAATCTTGCTTGAAAATGGGATGCTAATGATCTTGAGGATTTGAGTAATGCTTATAAAGTCTTATTTTCCAATGATGGTGATATTCCTGACTGTTCGTCCTCCATGTGGTGCATCCTGGACTAGATGCCCCTAGGCATCTAAACCAATAACAGCAGGGTCCGAGTGCACAGCGGTATAACTGGGCTTCCTCTACAGTGGGTGGGTGCGAACATACACCCAAGATACTTAAAAGGTATCTAAAGGTATACGTATACCATATGTAGCCCTTGGGCTAAGGGAGATAACCCTGACAAAAAATCAGGCGGTCTCGTCAATCTTTGCGAACAGTGGCGACGTCACAAGGATGCCGTCTACCCGTTAAGAAACTCTTATTCTTCCACGTTTGTTACGCTAATCAAGCCATCGAAGTTGATTGTTTATATGTCGTTTAAATATGGGAAATAATGAAGAGGTGACCACGTCACCAACCAAAATGAATGAATGAATTGCTTGAAAAGTTATGGTGATGGATGTTGTACCAATAGATACACTTTCCATCTTTGCGAATACTTTGTCACGTATAGGATCAATTACATGGTTTTTTTGTATTTTTATTTTTACGATAAATGTTTTACATGAAATGTTTCAACAGTGGACATTTTAGAGTGGCCAATCGTGGGTCCACATTTAGTGTCAGTAGTGGGGATTGAATTCATGTCCAACCGGTTTCTAGTCGAGCGCTGTACCACTAGACTACCACGACACAACGTGATGCAGCTATACAGTCTTGTCAAATAGCACTGTAAATTTTAAACATTTTCCACTTTCAAGTTTCCTCCTTTTACTTCACCGTTTACAAAGAACGTGGTACTAACATTTTTAAATGAAATCAATTAGTTAATCTTTAATGGCGTTTATGTTGTTGATAATTATGTACTGGTAGAATTTTTTAAATTGAATTATGTGAGTTTATTATAAAATCTGTTCAAATGATTATCTTTTTAATGAAACAATACTGTAGTTTCTAAAATAGATATCATATTTTAAATAATTTTGTTTTACAATTAGAAACGATTGTTTTAATGAAATAAAATATTTATTTTCAATTTTAGATTAATGAAAATTTGAAAAGTTCCAATGCATTCATTTTCTGCTTTAATTATTTTTTATTTAATTATTTTCCATATTTACAGATTGTATAACGTTTGTTTTTGTTAGCGTTAAATATATAAGTGAAATAAATTTAGTATGTTTTTATTATATCATCATCAGCATCATCAGGAATAAACATCGGTTCGAATAGTCCAGGTTACGAAAAGCCTGTAAAATCTAAACTTTCGCAACGTGCACATAATGAACAACATTTGAGGTGTGCTGATTTCAAATGTTAATTACATCCTGAATTAAACTCCTCCAATGACCTCTATTGACTGCAAACGGTAAGCAATCGGAAGCTCAATTAAGTAATTTATTTTGACTTAGTATAAATAGGATTGAGTTCGCATGCTACGATATCCGTCCAAATTATTCGTTGATCACCCGATCTTTTCCATCCGGACTTCCATAGCTTTTGTTGGATGAGTGGATAACCTTCGTAAAACATAACTAATTCATTTTAGTCGTATTTCTCTTATTGTGATAGAAATATATGTAAAGATCACTTTGAACTTTATTGGGATTGGATAGTAACCTTGCTAAATACGGCAGATATGAATTTAAATACAGATTTGTTCTGCACTTAGCGTGGATATGTCATCTCATCTTTCCAGATGCGAATGATCTACTGAAATCACAATAAAGTGGATGATTTGTGTTGTTGGAGATACGATCGATAAACTGAAAAGATTCGATGGATTATTTTATTAATAATATCATTATAAGGGATGCTCGAAGATCGGCTAGGGATGATAATACATTTTTTTAAAATACTTTCTTTTTAGTTCCGGAAATATGGGGTAACAATATAATATTGGATAAAATTTAGCTTTAAAATATGTATTAATAATGTGTACGAACACGAAGGTTTATCACTAATCAATGATGATTATTATTACATTAAGCTTTAATAGCTCACTAGAGATACATTTAACGTAAAATACATCTTTACCATCAATTAAAAAAGTAGTACAAATAATAATAATGTTGGCTATGTTTGGGCGCGAAATGTTTTCTTTATTGTGGATGGTTACGTAAATCAAAAAGTTTAAATACTCAAGTCCTCATTAGTGGATGTATTAAAGACGGAAAATCGATTATCACGGTCGGGATGCTATTGATCTCCTAGTATTTGAGTGTAATCCTTATGAAGGCTCAATTTCTAGTAATAATCCTGTCACCACGTGGAGAATCCTGGACTAGGTGCACCAAAGCACATAAACAAACAGCAGAAACCGAGTATATAGCGACATAACTGGGTTTTCGCTTCGGCAAGTGGATGCAAGCATACACCAGGAAACTTAAAAAGTAACTTAAGGTATACGTATACAATAAATGCTCTTGGCTGTTATATCTTGGTGATTATTTTTAGATTTGCACAGCATATTGAACAATCGATCATTGTGGCTTCATAAACATAACAAACGTATAAGAATAACTAAGATTTTGACTGATAAACGACGCCACCGTTTGCAAGGGTTGAGATGGCTGTCTGATTTTTTGTCATGGTTATCTCCCTTAGCCCAAGGGCCACACACCTTTTTAAGTACTCTGGGTGAATGGTTGAGCCCACCCGCTAAAGTAGAAGCTCAGTTATACTGCTGAACTAGGTTCCTGCTGTTATTAGTCTATATGCTTATGGGCACGTAGTCCTGGATGCACCACGTGGAGGAGGAACAGTCAGGAATATCACTGTCATTAAATATTCAGACATTATAAGAATTACTAAAATCTTTAGAATCCCAAAACAATTTGTTCGTTCTCCGCCCTACGGCCATCAAAGTCGATCATTTTATTATTTTTTATTTTATTTTATTTATGGTTATTGGCTTGGATACTTCAGTAGAAGTAGCTTTCAGCAAACAAATAATAAAGACCTGGTTACTTCGCCAACTAAATTAGTGATTATTATGGTTGTGGAATTACATCAAACTGCTAGTCTGTATGCTTAGGTACACTCAGTCCAGGATAATCCTCGTGGAGCTGACAGTCAAGATTATTACCATAATAGGAAATTAAGACTTTATAAGGATTATTCACATCTAATTTTGATGCTTCCGTTTGGAGTTGTGTTAGTTATCAGCTTATTAATGAACTTTTTTGTCCAAAGCATTTAAGAAGTGCAAATCTGAAAATTGTACTAAGCCGATTGTGCTGAATTGGCAGAGTCGACTTATGATTTAAAATTAAATTTGTCTGTTAACAAAAATTAAATTCCTACATTGAATAGATATAGAAAATGTTGTGTAATAAATTCCAACTCTATTTTATTTTTGCTAAATAATCCTGGGGATTTGAGTAATGCTTATAAAGTCCCAAACTCCAATGATGGTGATGATCTTGAATATTATTCCTCCATGTGGTGCATCCTGAACTAGGTGCCTATAGGCATTTTAGACTAATAGCAGCAGGGACCGAGTCCACAGCGGTATAACTGGTTTTCACTGCACTCCCGCTTAATGAATGAGTGCTAGTATACACTCTAGATGCTTCAAAGGTGTGTCAAGGTATCCATTTATCATATGTAGCCGGCTAGGCTAAGGGAGTTCACCCTGACAGAAAACCAGGCCTCAGGTTCTTATCCTGTACAACCTAAAATGAAACTTCATTCAAACAGAATATATGTGATGGAATCAGCAGCTGAGACCCCCAGGGCACCTGATCTCTTAAATTCGTTTGGGAAGGACCGAAGTTGACGAGTTTACATAGGAGGGTTAACAAGATTTTATTCTTGTTAATTAATAATGACGAGCCTGACTTAAAATCACCAAGATGTAAACGGTCTTTCTCTGATGGCTTCCATGGATCCGTCAACTTGCGTCATCCCTCCCATCTCCCGAAGAAGATTATCTTGTCAACTCCTGTGAACACTAGCGCTGTTGCAAGGGAGTAATCTTCCAGCTAAGAAACTTTGTTTACCCCCCCCCAAGTTCAATTAGAATCCGAAATACACTCCGCATAGAAACATGGAACGTACTATTACTGTCGTCTATTTCGACTCAAACATTTACTGCCGCATAGCTAAGTCGTTATAAGATTGACATTGTTTGTCTTCAGGAAACAAGACTGAATTGTTCAGATCCGTTTCGTCTTCCTACAGTTTCCCAGTCTGTTGCATTATTTCTCCCATCACCTTGTGCATCAAACCCAGCACACCACGGGGCAGTATTTTGTCTATCCCCAACAGCTTCCGGTGCGTTAATTGACTGGAAGGGTATATCTTCACGATTAGCGTTTGCGCGTTTTAAGGTATCCAATTACTCAATGTCCATCATCAATGCCTATGCTCCAACCAATAATTATAGTGAAAAAGAAATAGATGAGTTTTACGAGCAGCTAGAAGATTTATACTCCTGACTCAAAATCACATCGCAAATTATCGTTATTGGAGGAGATTTCAATGGCAGAGTTTGCAGGGACGATGTCAATCGTCCCTGGATTGGCCCTTGGACAAAATCGTGCAAAGAATGCGAGAACGGAAAAAAGATTAAGTGAATTCACTGATAGGTGCAATATGGTTCTCACAAACACATTTTTCCACCACCCCGCGAAACATCTGACGACATTTTGTTCAAACTGATTACCTTCTGGTTAGCAAACGCTGGTTTAGTGCAGTTAAAAAGTTCCGCGCATATAGGTTGCCGAACAGGAAGCGAGAATGACACCGATCATTTGCTTGTTTCATGTTCGCTTTGTCTACGTCTCAGAGTGACAAAAGCTAACCCTGAGATTCCTACTCCGGATTATTCTCTAATGACACATGCGACTATGCTGACAGGTTTTCCAAAGCCTACTTATCAGCTATAGTTGTTGTTCCAAGTTGCAGTGTGAGAATAAACTGACACTGGAACATTCTGAAACGAAAGATTAACTTAACTAGTTTGGTGCTCCCCCGTTTAATCAACTTACATGGACCAAACTGGTTGTCCGCCAATTCTCGATATCTTTATACACAAGCAAAGATATCCACGAGTAAAAGCAAAGCAGAATCATTGCGTGCGGAATTTCGAAAAAATTATGAGCAGGATGAACAAAGACACTGGAATTCTGTAACATATGAGCTAGAGGTTTCTGCTTGCCATAATGACAGTGAAAAAGTATACAAGAAATTGAAACAACTCCTGATGAAACTTCTAAATCTCCTACGTTGCTCTGTACATGAATTCAACTGCTATAATCAGCAGTTGCAACAGATCTACTACAAAGCCGTTCGAAATTTGCAGTAGTGTCCGTCAAGGCTGTGTAGCTGCTCCGCTTTTGTTTAACTATGCAATCAATGCTATATTTGCCAAGGTCTCTGGACAAATAGAAGGCGTGTATGTTGGTACATAGCCCGTCACCGACTAAGAATAAGTTGATGATGCTATTTTGCTAGCTGAAAATGAAAATCAACTGCAGTAAGCATTGGATTTTCTTGTGAATGTTTCCGGTGAATATGGCTTGAACATCAATTCCAAAAAATCAGTCATCATGACACCACAGGCTCCTGATGCGGGGATTGTATTAAACGGTGCTGTACTTCCCAATGTAAAGCAATTTACGTATGTTGGCTCTTCGATTACTTCTGACGGAGGTTCATCTAACGAAGTAATTTGTCGAATTTGTTTAACTGCTGCTGCGTTTGGAAAACTTGCTTATCCATTATGGAGACGAAAAAAAACAACAATCCAAAAACAAAGATGAACATTTTCTCTTCATTGGTTCGCACAGTGTTTCTGTACGCAGCTGAAACATGGACTCTTACAGGGTTACAGATCATAAAGCTCAACAAATTTGAGGCAAGATGTCTCAAATATATTTGGCACAACACTCATTTTGTATCATTCGTATCAATGGACTGGATAAAAAATATTAGCAACTGGCAAATTCGAGATGACCTCTAATTCTATAAACTTCCTTCTTTGGTATCGTGACAACGGAGATTACCATGGTTTGGTCACGTTCTTCGTAAAAATCATGATGCTTGTCCAAATTTCGATTGGAAGAAAAGAAAAGGTGATCGGAAACGTACTTGGATGGACGCTGTTAGGGACAATCTTCACACTATTTTGGCCGGGACTTTTTCTTGAAAACAATGGCAAAGTCGCTGGACTGACATATCTGTACTCGCCTCCAAAAACCGTGAACAATGGAGAGGAATTATTCGTGATGCTTTGAGAACTTGGAACTAATAAAGAAGTGGATTTGCCACCAACTTTGTTGTTGTTGTTGTTATTTTTGTAGGCTTTCCTATGCTAACTGTACTTATCAGTGGTGTAGTTTGACATGTCCCTTTTCTTTTCAAATATCGGATTTGTGTGTTATTACCCAAACAATTGCTTAATATGGTTTTGTCAAGCTGGTTACGCTATATTGGTTATTTTTTTCTGATTATGTAAATTAGTTAACAGACGAATTGAACACGCGTATTTTTTTTGCACAATGATGTATTTTTAGACAATAATTACTTCGATGCGTGGGCACTAAAATCACATGCTTGAAAATTAATTCAAAAACTGAATACATTACCATTCTCACGAATATTTATATATATATATATATATATATATATATATATATATATATATATATATCCTTCGCCATATTAGTGTTACATTAATAGAATTTCGGAGTTGATAATACAACAGATTGAATGGTTTGAACACTCCTCAAGTATGACTGAAGAATATGTTCGGGAAGAAACGGAATGGGAGAAGTGTTCACTGAATCACGATTTGGGTAGAATGGTCAAAAGTCGAAATCTCGTAGAACGCAGTCGATTGAACGCTGTTTGTTCGCAGCTGGACAAGCAATTGGAATGGCAACTCCGGAGGTTGGCGCTGGAAAGGCGCGAATTTGCCGACGTATTAGATAATTTAAAATGTTGTTACAAAGAGACGCAAAAAGAAAATGTGCGGAAACGATCTGGGCAAATGGCTGTTTGTGGATTTTTAGCCACCAAGGAAGACATTTCATACATGACCCAAAAGACGTTCGTCAATTTGTCCAGCGAAGACCAAATCGGCACAATTACAGCAGATGAAATAAAAAATGAATCTTTGAATCAAAATTTCTTGTTAAACGTACCAACCAACTGGCATCAGTCGAATCTAGGTTTGCCGTCTCCGAGAATTCGGCTGAACTCGACCAGTTCGTCGACCGTATCTTCCTTTCCGTCGCCAACGTCTTTGGTCGATTCCGCGTCGTCCAACCGAAGTGGATTGTGTCGAAATAGGATTAAATCGTTTTCTCAATTAGCGGTGGGTAGTGTTGATGGCAATCTTGTTTTAACAAATTCTTGTCCCTCAAGTGCTACAACATCGAAATACAAGAATCTTCGTCGTGGTGGCCATTTTGTATAAAATGTTTCACCTATTTGGCAACTGTTTGCAATTGTCTTGCATACA
This sequence comes from Cardicola forsteri, assembly GCA_025895645.1. Lineage (NCBI taxonomy): Eukaryota > Metazoa > Platyhelminthes > Trematoda > Strigeidida > Aporocotylidae > Cardicola > Cardicola forsteri. The sequence continues at coordinate 151,892 of JAKXYG010000486.1, forward strand.
ATTCAACCGCTTTGAGTTGACAAAGCGGACAGGCATACATGCAATGTTGTTTTATTTTTGAATTTGGTCCAGAATCAAACAAAATTAAACTTCTAACAAACCTATCAAACTAGGAATTGCTCTACCCATGCATTTGCTTGAACAAATTTAGACATCCTACAGCATAATGCAACTGTACTTTATAATGACCCATTCAAAGTATAGTAATTTTGGATTATTTTATTTTCGGAACTACATGTTTACTGAATTGACTACATTTATGTTTATTATCATATGACATTCTATATTTCATTTTGTTTCCATTATTTGTACTACATTTTTTATAACTTTGTAATTTTATTTATTTTTATTGATGGTTAAAATGTATTTTTGCGCTGAATCTATATATCGTGAGATATTAAAGCATAATGTAATAATAGTAATAATTGTTATTTAAACAAAGTGTTTATTATTAATTATAATCTTACATTGACATTATAAACGGTATATTTTGTGATTGTTAAATGCACTTTATTTACTACATTAGTTGATAAAACACCAACAACGTTGCATAACATCCCAAAAATTATGTTATTTTTATTCATTTGACATTATGTAGTCACCTATGGATTCCACTGTTTTGTTTAACAGTATGTTTGTGAAACGTGACTTGATGTCAATTAAGGCCATTCTTTTTTTTCAAGTATATTAATTTTATCTATATGTTGAATAAATTCAAAGATATCTTTAAGATTACATGTGTTCATTTGTTTCAGTCATGTCACAAGTTTACCATAGATAAAATCAGTCTAATAGGAATGTGTTTGTAGGGTTTTGGTTGTGTATCAATTTCAGGTGTAGCTACCAATTAGCTTTACAAATTGATGTTTGGATGCGGTGAAACTTCAGGATTTAAAGCTTGCGACTGATTTGCTTTTCAATTAAATTAGTTTTTATTTTTTGTAAAAGTTGGTTTGATTTAGGATCGGTTTTGTGTGTTTGTGTATATTAGTCTGTTAATGAACTATAAACCTCATATATATATATATATATATATATATATATATATATATATATATATATATATATATATATATTATATTAAGTGTTAAGTATACGGAAGTAATTGTATAAATACGATAATTTTACAAGTTAAAGATTATTTATTCTAATTATACAATATAAAACATTTTTAAAAAATCTTGGTGCATTAAACAATAAATTATCTTTTCATAGGTATACTCTACAATAACCAGGAATCTGTACAATTACACAAAACAGGTTAAGATGTTTTTATATTAACTATAAAATTATTAGCATATTTTTTCCATTGTTCTATAGTGTTTCTCAGTTATTTTTACAGTGTATTAAATAAAGATTTGAATATTTAAAAAATATAACGTAGTTGTATATATGACACGGGTATGTTGTTGCTTTACTTTAAAATGAAGTAGTTTATTTTATAATTGCTATTGTTACTTTTACATTTTAACATAATATTGGATACATTCAAAATATATAAAACTTTTTTGCAACCCTTTTATAGATGCATCTATTAATTCAAATATATATTTTTTAATTTTGATTTTTTGAATTTTATATCATTTTATAGCCTTTTGTATTTTGATTTTTTTTGTTTAAGTTAAAAGATTTGTTTACTTGTTACATGTTGAATACACTTCTGATGAATTATATAAACTGGCAATAATAATAATAATAATAATAATCAAGATAAACTAGTAGTGCAGTCAGATTTACACAACTATAATTTTATCTAAAAATAACACTGGTAATTTTATTATTTTTAATCAGGTAATGTAAGATTGGGTAATGTATTAATGTATTAAAGTGTTTAAAACGTCTGTTATTGTTGACTTTTAATAATTTATAATTAAAATTGTGTTAAAAGTTACTTTCACTAAAGTATTTAAATAGGTTATACCACGAGTTGAGTAGGAGAAACTTATTTTGATTCTCGGATGAATTTATCGAAATATTAGGGATGGATGAAGGAAAGAAAATGAACAAAATTATTAGAGTTAAACGTTAGGTACAGTTAAAGAAAGAGACTTTATCGTACGTCAGTTTAAATATATTTAAGGAAGGTGTTGTGACATGACAAAAATCTTTTGCTATTTATTGAAAATAGACATTGTTTTCAGCTTTTTTAAAACTTAAATTGATTTTTAAAGATATTGTTTTTTATTAAGACTTGATAATAACTTTGTGACTAAAAAGAATATACGAAATGAATTCATTTCGTAGTTTATGTCTTCTATTATTTTTAATTTGAAAAAAATATTTATTTGCACAATTTTTAAATCACGATAAGTTGCCTGTTTGTTTACTGTCCAATTTGATTAAATAGGATATTGCATTTTGTTTACTTTTTGTGTTTTACTGTTATCGTTTGAAGATTCGGTTTTCTATTTATAATGATTTTACTCAGAATATTTAATTTGTTGTACAATTGGGATCTTTATCTATTTATTACGGATGGTGGGATATGTTCCTTTTATAAACTGTGATTTTATCAATACTGCACTGGTTTGTCAATATTTAGCAATTTTTATTTTGATTAATCAGATAAAAATGTTAACTGTAGCAAATGCTTACAGTTTATATATGAAAACGAAATTTTAAATTCTACTTTGAGGAAAAAACGATTAGAATATGCCGGAATGGTATAACGGTATAAGACTCGACTCAAACCTTGATGGGTATGAGTTTGATTCCCACTACCGGTACTAAATGAGAGCCCACATTCGGCATCGCTACAATGTCTACTGCTAAAAAAATAAAAAATGTAATTTATTCAATAAAGCCAAATCTGATTAAAACATATTTTTTTAAATTTATTAAAAAAAGCGTTTTTTGCATCTGCATTTTCTCGTCTTAAAGATTATAACGGTTTGTTTCTTTTTGCCTCAAAGATTTACGATTTATTTAAAGAGAACTTTAGATTTGTGTTTTGCTCTGAAAACACCATTATCTCTTGTTTTCTCAACTTAATCTCGGTTATTAAAGATCTTTGTATTACCGCTGATATGGTCTTTAGACATCTTCAGCATTTAAAACATACTTCTTGTAGTTCACGCTACACGTTAAGTAAAGTGTTATTCATTCTTTTTTTTCTTCTTCTTTTTTGAAGATTATATTCATGTTTTTGCATTGTAATACAAAACTTGTTTTATTTTTTGTATATCTATTATTTTTTCTCTTTTTCCATAATTGTTAATTGCTTCACTATCTACCTTAATTTTGTCTTAATTTCAAAAACGTTTTTGCAACATATTCCTTTTTACCTCATCATCTATTTCTTATTTTTGCCTGAAAATATGAGACAATTTTAGAACTGAGTACCAAAGGGTGTTTTAACCTATTCAACTCGTAAACAATCCTGAAATCTTGAAATTGATTATTATTTTAATTATAATTTTTATATTGTTGTACATTTAAATAGTTTTAACTTTATTTGAACTTTGTTCTAACGCGCATTTTGCTTTGTATTTAAGTTTATTATTTGTTATTGTGACTGTAATTTTGCAAATATTGTTACGTCCTGTTTCTTCCTAGTGGTAAACAGTGTTGGTATATAAATTTGCAATATTTTATAATAATAAATTTAAAAAACAATATTTTAAATCACACAATAACTTTTTGATTGAAATTAGTTGGGTATAATAATAAATAGTCGTATTAAGTTACGTCAAAGGAAATCAAAACCGAGATTTTAGTGAGATCTTACAGTCACAACAACACATAATAAATTCCAATACGAAAAAAATAAGCGTTAAAACAAAATTTAAATAATGTATAAATTATTTAAATGTACAACAATATAAATACTCTAAATAAAAATATGAGAAGACGTAAACTGTGAGATGAATTCATTTCGTACATTCTCGTCAGGTCACAAACATATAACATTTTAGTATATATATATATATATATATATATATATATATATATACAAAAAGGGGGTACAAATGATATTTAGATTAGTAAAGCTCACAAACACAAACATTACGACCAAGCTAATTTCAATGTAGTGACGAAATGTTTTTGTGCACACAAAGCAAGTTTCATTGTGTGAATATAAACAGATTTGTCACTATATTAAACTTAGTTGTAATGTTTGTGTTTGTAAGTTGTACTAACTTAAATGTCATCTGTACCCCTTTTTGTATATACTAAAATGTTATATGTTTGTGACTGACGAGAATATACAAAATGAATTAAATTCACAGTTTACGTTTTCTCATATTTTTTTGGAATTATAAAGGAAATCCTATGCTTTAAAAATATTATTATAATTACAATAGAAATTAATAAAATAACTATTTTTAATGTTGTTTGTTTATAGCAACAAAAGGTTAGTCAAACGCAATTTTTAATATTTATAGTTAATCCATTTTAGTATAGATTTGTACCACTGAGATTCTGCCTTTCCAACATGTTAGATTTTACTAAAGAGATAATTAGCATGTTAAAGCATTAACACTTCGTTTTTAATTTCAACTTTAGGTTTGGTTCCAATCTGTCATTTCCGTGTGAGATTACTTCTGAGTTGCCACAAGGATTAGTAGGCTCTTTACATTTTATGTTTGTTAATAATCTGCCTTTAATAGTTCAGTCTAACATTCTGCTCTATGTGGATGAAGTAAAAATTTGGGGGTACTGACTCTAAACTTTTGCAACAACACATTAGTAACATTTACCAATGGTCAGTTAAAAATAGGATTCCTTCAAATTTAAATAAGTGTAAGCGCATGACATTTTGGCTATATTTACTCAAGATATTTAATATCTGTAACAGACAATTAATTACTATTTATTTATAAATATTATAAAGCCTGTGTTAAAAAAAAGAAAAATAAATGCAATTTTAGTTTATTTAAACAATTTTAAAATCATAAACAGTGCTAAACAATTAAATTTTTAAAATCAAATTGCTTGTAAAATGCTTGAAAAGCATTAAAATCAATAAAACCCGTTTTATTATAAATATATAAAAACTTAGTTCAGTTGTCTTGGCAATTAACGTTCTAGCTTGTTAGATTGTGTAGTTTTTACTAAAAATAAATAAGTTTTTTACACTGAATAAATACTGTAATAATCCTTTCTGTTAAACGTACGAACTGTTGAATTGGGAGAGCGACTGTGAAACACTTGCTTGTGTTGACTGAAGATTAGTAGAATTGCAAGAATGTTTTCTAATGTCCAGTGATTCGTTATCTTGACGATACCGAAGTCTGACTAATATACAATAAAAAAACTCCCAATTGGTCAGTAATGATACAAGTTTCCAGTGAGTCGGGAAGTGATGAAGAACACAAATCGGAGTGTCACGTGTGTATTTAAATGGAAGCTGTAGTACAAAAAGTGATTCAAACACGCGCCATCCTTAAACAAAACAGTTTATTCAAACAAACATATTACAGTTAATCTTCCGTCGTTTTTCTTGACGGTGGTATTTGTCCCCGGGGTATATCTGTAATTATAAAAAACAATAACAATATATTAGTACATTATTGCGTTATTACAAATAGTTGTTTTTGTTTATTTACGTGTAATTTTTTTACTTTAACTTTAATTGTTATTAATTTAATCAAAATAATACTAATAATAACTGTTGAATAATTTGAATAATTTTGTTGCCCCATTTTCTTCTTAAATTATGAGACTTTATTGTTATTTTTGCTGTAGCTGTTTTCTTGTTCCTACTTGCTTACTTTTAAAGCAAAAGAGTTTAATAATAATAACAAAATAATAATAGTAATAATTAAGTTAATTTATTCATGTACATATTATTTACTGAATATGTCAATTATTATTATTATTATTATAAAAATATAAATAATTTTGTGTTTTTAATAAAAAAATAATTAATATATATTCTAAAACAATAAAAACATATCAATAATAACCTTACAATATAGATTTATGTCAATGAGATTCTGTTTCTCCAGCCTAAAGGCTTTTACTGACAGTTTCACCAGGATACTGGAGTACTCTTTCCCAATTGATGTCATCTACTTTGATTTTTGCAAAGCATTTGACAACGTACCCCATACCGCATTATTGGGTAAGTTAAGGTTATTCGGGATCAGTCCCCTTTTTATCGATTGGATACGTGACCTTTTTTTAAATAGTTAATTTAGCGTTGGATTAGGCGACGTCATCTTTTGAGCTAGTAATATAACTTCAGGTGTATCCCAAAAGTCTTTTATTATTTATTATTTACATCAATGACTTGCCTCTGTTGTTTAATCTTACGTTCTGCTTTAGTCTACAAACTATTAAAATGAAAACACGTAGATTATTTTTTTGTCCTTGCAACTAACTTTTTTAGAGTTAACTCCTATCTGCGTCTAAACTATTTTTCGTATAGGGTTATCTCGGCGTAGAACAATTTACCAGCTCATCTTGTTTCAGCATCGTCTTTAGGTTTTTTCAAATCGGCCCATGATAAGAATTATTTTAATAATTTTATTTAATTAATCAATTAATTATTTTTTTAAATAATTTTTTAATATTTGATAACATTGAATCGTAAAAAAACCTGAAACCTGAATGTATTCTAAAACATTCTAATTGTTATATTCAATACTTAATACAAATTTAATTTAATATTTAATGCAAATATTTTTAATTTAATAATTTATTGCAATATTAATAAAACACTTAATTTTTTATAATTAATATTTTAATATTTCGTTTTAATGTGCAATATTAAGACCGCTCTTTACAACTTTTTCGTTGCATTTTTACTCTGGTAATTTAATATTATTTACATTTTGTTTTAGAAAATCCTTATTTGTTTTAGAATAATTTTTTACATTTTATAAACAATTTATAATTTAATATGTCTAAAGAAATTCCAAAATTAGATCCGTTTCGTACTAAAGCTGAATTAAAAGGAAAAAAGCAAAAGCGCTCTCAAGGGTCTTCACATTATCGCCCAAAAGCTCCAACAGAGCTTACTAGATTACCTGCTTTTAAAGGTATTTTTTATTATAATTACTTTACATCATTAGATATACCACCTGCTGATCATCAGGAACTACTTATTAAAAAGTTGCAAGAGTGTTGCGTTGTTTTTAACTTTGAAGATTCAACAACAGATGTAAGCAGTAAAGAAATTAAAAGAGCATTTTTAAGCGAGCTAGTGGAATATATAAGTGTAACTCGCAACGCTCTAAATGAAACAGTTTATCAACCTATCGTTTCTATGGTAAATTGAAATATACTATGCATTTGTTAGATTGCTTGTAACATTTTTCGACCGTTACCGCCTTCAGATAATCCAGATTTTGATCCCGAAGAAGATGATCCGGTTTGGGAACCAGCGTGGCCTCACCTTTCCGTATGTTTAAGTGTTTTAAAACATTTCCGTAGTATGTTTATGAATTTTTTCTTCGTTTTCTCGAATGTCCTGAATTTCAACCGGTAGCTGCTAAGAAGTATATCGATCAAAAATTTGTATTGCAGGTATATTTTAACATTTGATGCATACGTTTTTTAGTTACTTGAATTGTTTGATAGTGAGGATCAGCGAGAACGTGAATTATTAAAAACTGTTGTTCATCGAATTTATGGAAAGTTTTTGGGCTTGCGGTCGTTTATTCGCAAACAGATAAATAATATTTTTTTGAGGTATTATATATTTGATTATTTTAATGTGGTAGGTTTATTTACGAAACTGAACAGTTTAATGGTGTTGGAGAACTGTTAGAAATTTTGGGCAGTATTATTAATGGATTTGCGTTACCTTTAAAGGCCGAACATACACGATTTTTGGCTAAAGTTTTAATTCCACTTCATAAAGCTAAATCTTTAGTGATTTTTCATCCACAGGTAAGTTGTGTTTGAGTTTTTGTGTTTATTTTAAAAAATCGTTTTACTGTTTTCTGCTTGTAATTATAGAATTCTTATTTTGATTCATACACTTTCTTCTGTTAAATGGTTTTAAAAATCTATAAGACGATCTTGTTACGAATTAAGGTTACTTTGTTGAATGTTAAGAGGTCTCAGTTTTAAGTACTTCTTTTTAAGTAACTTTAAAAAAGTAGTAGTAGTTGAAATGTTTATAGTTTATTTATTTAATCTGTTATTATTTTGTTCAATCTATTTTAGTAAATTTAAGTACTTTATTTTATATCTGTTAAGACAAATAAGTTTAGAATAGTTTTTAGCTGTTATAAAAAGGTTGAACTAGCCATTGTTTAAATCTTTAAATTTAAATTGAATCCTGGACCACAGCATGATTGTAGAGCTTTTGATAGTTAATAAAAGCAATGCTTTAGACTATATGTCTAAAAGGATAACTTAATTTTTATACAACAACAACAATAAATGTTAGTGGCAAATCCACCTCTTCGTTATTCTCAAGTTCGCATAGCATCTTGAATAATCTTCCTCAATTGTTCACGGTTTTCGGAGGCGTATAGTCTATCGATTTAGCCAATATTTTCAAGATAAACAACAACAACAACAAAAGTTGGTAGCAAATCCACTTCTTTATTAGTTCCAAATTCTCAAAGCATCACGAATAATTCCCCTTAATTGTTTACGGTTTTCGGAGGCGAGCACAGATATGTCAGTCCATTGACTTTGCCATTGTTTCCAAGATATAGTCCCGGCCAAAATAAGGTGAAAATTGTCCCTAACAGCGTCCATCCAAGTACGTTTCTGACCACCTTTCTTTTTCTAATCGGCATTTGGACAAGCCAAAGTTACTGAACGTGAGATTGCATCAGGATTTTTACGAAGAACGTGACCAAACCAGCGCAATCTACGTTGTCGCGACACCAAGGAAGGAAGTTCATGGAATTGGAGGTCATCTCGAATTTGGTGGATACTGATCTTTTTTGCCCAGTCTCTTGATATGGATGATGCAAAATGAGTATTGTGCCAAATATATCTGAGACATCTTGCCTCAAATTTGTTAAGTTTCAAGATCTCAGACCCTGTAAGAGTCCAGGTTTCAGCTGCGTATAGAAGCACTGTGCGAACCAATGAAGAGAAAATGTTCATCTTTGTCTTTGGATTGATGTTTTTTCGTTTCCATAATGGATTAGCAAGTCTCCCAAACGCAGCAGCAGCCAAACAAATTTGTCGATTTACTTTGTTAGATGAACCTCCGTCAGAAGTAATCGAAGAGCCCAGATACGTAAATTGCTTTACATTGGGAAGCACAACATCATTCAATATAATCCTCGCATCAGAAGCCTGTGACGTCATGATGACTGATTTTTTGGGATTGATCTTCAGGCCATATTCACCGGAAACGATCACAAGAAAATCCAATGCTCTCTGTAGTTGATCTTCATTTTCAGCTAGCAGGATAGCATCGTCGGCGTATTCTAAGTCGGTGATGGGCTTTGTACCAACATACACGCCTTCCATTTGTCCAGAGACCTTGGCAAATATAGCATCAATTGCATAGTTGAACAAAAGTGGAGCAGCCGCACAGCCTTGACGGACACCACTGCAAATTTCGAATGGCTTTGTAGTAGATCTGTTGCAATTGCGGATTACAGCAGTTAAGTTCTTGTACAGAGCACGTAGGAGATTTACAAGTTTCATCGGAGTTCCATCACGTAACATAGCTATTCAGAGTCGTTTTCTGTTTAGCGAGTCAAAAGCTGAAGAGTAGTCAATGAACGCTACATACGTAGAACGCTGAAATTTTGCCCGAAATTCAAGAATGCGTCGATGCGTATGAATTTGATCGATGCATCCCATTCCAGGACGAAAACCCGTTTGATTAAGACGAGTGGTATTCTTCCTCTCCGGGCGGATCCGTTCAACTAATGCTGAGGTGGCAATTTTGGCAATTATGCAAAGTACGCTGATGCCTTTGTAGTTAGCAGGTATTTGCCGATCTCCTTTCTTGTGAACAGGAACAATAGTAGCACGGTGCCAGTCCTCAGGGCACTGCTCAGTTGTCCAGAAATCCGTTATGATGCCATGTACATCTTCAACAAGTCTCGAAGGACCATATTTAAAGACATGGAGGAATTCCGTCGAATCCGGCGGCTTTCGTAGCTTTGAGTTTACTGCATATGTGCATAATATCATCGACAGTTGGGGGTTCTACGGAGATTGGATCAATTGCCGGAGGAACTGTGTCAAGATTGGATTCATCTTGCAGCCAGCCTGTTATGATTTCAGGATGTTTTAAAACCTGATTAAATTGAACTAACCAGTCTTCGCTTGAAATACCAAATGATCCAACTTTAACTTTGTTACCACAGTAGAGTTGTTCCAATTTCTTGTATACTTTCCCACTGTCATTATGGCGAGCAGAAACCTCTAGCTCATCTGTTACAGATTCCCAGTGTCTTTGTTCATCCTCCTCATAACTTTTTCGAAATTCCGCACGCAATGATTTTGCTTTGCTTTTTCTCGTGGATATCTTTGCTTGTGTATAAAGATATCGAGAATTGGCGGACAACCAGTTTGGTCCTTTGGAGTTGGTTAAACGTGGGAGTACCAAACTAGCTAAATCGATCTTTCGTTTCAGAACGTTCATGGTCGATTTATTCCCATACTGCAACTAGGAACAGCTGGAGCTGATAAGTAGGCTTTGGAGAACTTATCAGCATAGTCACTGCGTGTTAGTAGAGAGTAATCTGAAGCATGAATTTCAGGACTGGCCTTTGTCACTCTGAGACGTAGACGAAGTTCGGCAACCTCTGTATGCGCGGGAATTCTTTATTGCACTGAACCAGCGTTTGCTAACCAGAACGTAATCAATTTGGGAAGAGTATCTACCACAGCTTGAACGAAATGTTATCAAATGTTTTGTGGGGTGTTGGAAGAATGTGTTCGTGAGAACCATATTGCACCTAGCAGCAAATTTACTTAATCTTCTTCCGTTCTCGCATTGTTCGCGCGATTTTGTCCAAGGGCCAATCCAGGAACGGTTGATATCGCCCCTGCAAACTCTGCCATTGAAATCTCCGATAACGATTATTTGGGATGAGATTTTGAGCTGGGAGTATAAATTTTCTAATTGCTCGTAAAACTCATCTATTTCTTTTTCACTATAATTATTGGTTAGAGCATAAGCATTGATAACGGCCATTGAGTAATTGGATACTTTAAAGCGCGCGAACGCTAATCGTGTAGATATGTCCTTCCAGTCAATTAACGCACCGGAAGCTGTTGGGGATAGACAAAAAGCGACCCCGTGGTGAGCTGGGTTTGATGCACAAGGTGATGAGAGAAATAATGCAACAGACTGGTTAGCTGTAGGAAGGCAAAACGGATCCGAACAATTCAGTCTTGTTTCCTGAAGATAAGCAATGTCAATCTTATCACAACTTAGCTCTGCGGCAGTAATTGCTTGAGTCGAGACAGATGACAGTGATCGTACGTTCCATGTTCCTATGCGGAGTGTATTTTGGATGCTAATTAAACTTGGGGGGGGGGGTAAACAACGCTTTTTGGCTAGAAGATTGTTTCCTTGCGACGGCGCCAGTGTTCGCAGGAGATGACAAGGCAATCTTCTTCGGGGGACGAGAGGGATGACGCCGGTTGATGGATCCATGGGAGCCATCAGAGGCTGACCGTTCACACCTTGGTGACTAAGTTATGCTCGTCATTATTAGTTAACAAGGGTGACATTTTGTTAACTCTCCCATGCAAACCCGTCAACTTCGGTCCTTCCCCAGATGCGTTTAGGTGATCAGATGCCCTGGGGGTCTCGACTGCTGATTCCATCACATATTTTCTGTTTGAGCGAAGTTTCATGATTGTTTGCACAGGATAAGGACCTGAGGCCTGATTTTCTGTCAGGGTGAACTCCCTTAGCCTTGCCGGTTACATATGGTAAACGAATATCTAGGGTGTATGCTAACATCCCTTCACTGAGCAGGAGTCCAGTGAGAACAGATATACCGCTGTGGACTCGGTCCCTGCTGTTATTGGTCTAGAATGCCTACAGGCCTATAGGCACCTAGTCCAGGATGCACCACGTGAGGAATAACAGTCAGGAGTATCACCATCATTGGAGTTTGAGACTTTATAAGCATTACTTAAATCCTCAAGATCATTTAGCATCCCTTCAAGATAAAGTCCCGGCTAAAATAGCGTATTAGTCGTCCCGAACAGCATCCGTCCTATTCTTTTACTCCAATCGGCATTTCGACAAGTCAAAGTTACGGCACGTGAGATTGAATTACGATATCTACGAAAAACGTGTTTAAGCCAACGCAATAATCATTTTTGCTATACCAATGATGGAAGATTGTGAAATTGGAGGTCATCTTGAATTTGGCATAGATTCATCTTATTCGTCCAATCCATTGATACGGAGGATGCAAAATGGGCGTTATGTTAAATGTGTCTGAGATATCTTGTCTTATTTTTGTTGAGTTTTGTGATTTCTGACCCTGTAAAGTCCAGGTTTCAGCTGCGTACAGAAGCACTGTGTGAATCAATGAAGAGGAAATGTTCATATGTGTGTTTGGATAACATAGCTATCCAAAGTCGTTTTCTGTTCAGCAATTTGAAACTTTGCCCGAAATTCTAGAATGTACCGGAGCGTATGAAACTGATCAACGCATCCCAAACTATGACGAAAACCAGTTTGGTTGGGACGTGTGGTATTCCTCTCCGGGTGAATTTGTTTAATTATAGCTCATGTGGCAATTTTTACAGCTGTGTAAAGTAAAGCCCCTGTAATTAGCAGGTATTTGCTGATCTCCTTTCTTGTAAACAGAAACAATTGTAGCATGGTACCATTTTGCAGGGCACTGCTCAGTTGTCTAAAAATCGGTTATGATGATATCTTCAAGAAGCATCAAGGGACCACATTTGAAAACATGGAGGAATTTCGTCAAAACCGACGGCTTTTCTAGTTTTGAGTTCACTAGAGTATTAACCAATCCAGAATCAAACAAAATTGAACTACTAAGACACCTATCAAAGTAGGAATTGTTCCACCTATGCATTCATTTGAACTAATTTGGACATCTCACAGTACAAGTGTGCCTTATGATGACTCATTCTATGTACAGCAATTTTGAATATTTTTTTTAAAAATCACATGCATACTATATAGACTATATTTATATTCATTAACATATGACATTCTATTTCATTTTGATCCCATTATTTGTACTACTACTTTTTTTTTTATATTGATGTAAAAATGTATTTTATGCTGAATGTATCTCTAGTGAAATATTAAAGCTTAGTAATAATAATAATAATAAATACGCATAATATTATCGATAGCGGCAGGTTCTACGGGGATTAGATAAATTGCCGAAGGGACTGTGCTAAGCGTGGATTGGTCTTGCAGCCAAACTAACTTTATTGATCTTTTGTTTCAGAATATTCCACGACTGATTTATCACAATTTAGAACAACAACTGGAGCTGATAAGTAGGCTTTGGAGAACTTGTCAGCACAGTCGCTGTGTGTAAGTAGAGAATAATCCTGAGCAGTAATACCGGGGCTAACCTTTGTATTAAAATGAATATCATTAATTTCCAAATTTAGATGTATAATCTTTTTGATTTTTGGAACTTATGTTTTTACAAGTTAGTTCTATTACAGGTGTGAGAAAAATAGCTTTGGTACGTTGTTTTATTTAACACTCCACTGATAATAATCTATTTTTTAAAGTTGTTTAAAACAAGAAGGAAAATCAGTTTGGTACTGTATTTTTTAAATACGTTTTCAAATAGTTAAATGTTACAGTATTATTTTAATTTAGTGTAGTTCCAGTGACATCTGTGAGTTTGTTTTTTGTATTCAAATTTACTTTGAATTATAGATGGGAATTTATTTTTTTATATTTGACTGTTTACTGAAATATTTAAGCAAATAACGCATAATTTATTTGATTTTTTTTATTAATATTTATAAATGTAATTTTTAATACTATTGGAAATATTCTGTTTTTGTCCATAGATTATGTACTACATGTATGATTAATTTACGAATTATAGGGTGATCAAGTAATATTGATATTTGTTTTATTCATTATCAATTTAATATTAATTATGTATCTAAATATAAATGAAAATATTACAGTTCTAGGCTAAAAATGTTCAGTATGTAAAGTTTAATTTTTAAATTAACCTATTTTGCATTATAAATTAACGTTTAGGAATTTTTAGCTCAATTTTAAATATTCCTATATTTGTAAAAGCCATTAAGGTAGATATTGGATATACAGTACAGATAGTGACATAAGTGAATCCAATGTTGACCTACTATAATATTGAAATATATGTAGCACTTATTACTTATCTTAGACATATCTAACGCTTGTTAATAAGTACCTTAGATAATACTTTACTGCTATATATACATTTAATATTATTTGCAAAAAAACTCTTAAAATAATACACAATAATATTCGTTTTAGCAATAAAGCACAATACCACCATTATGAAAACTTAAAAACAAACACAGATAATTGGTTTTAAAAAATAGCTTTATTTACTAAAGTACATAAATATACACAATAAAGGTAACAAACTTAATACTGACAGTAGTTTAAGTGATATCCACGCTTTTGTTCAACCTCTGCCAGCCGCTTGGAGTAGGAATCTATCAACGTACCAATATAGTCCTTCGAAATGCAATTTTTTACAACATGATTAATTTTCGTTTCCACTGGTACGTCAGTTTCCATGCGGTTCACCTCACGTTTTAAAATACTAAAAAAGTTTTCAATTACATTGAGGTCTGGACTGTATGGAGAAAGTTGAATAAAAGTAAGCTTTTGTGGTCTAAATAAGGAAAACGTATAGTACATTGCAAGTTATGTTAAAATACACATTACCACTTTTGAAGTATGCACAGGACCATCGTTTTGAATCATTGTTAATTGTCCTGTAGCATTTCTAAACAGCTCACTATGAAACAAATCTCTAAATATTTGTACAAATTCAGCGCTATTTAAATTGCCACTAGTGCTCATCCATTTTGGAGATTGATTGTACTTAATTGCAAAATATCCTTTGACACATGAAGGATGTGCAACTTTTATAGCGGTACAAGTGTGGTTGAGTGGGAAATTTGGACTACAAATAACCTTTGAATGTTCAGCCCATGACTCAGAGGATATAGCACACTCATCTTTGAAGTATATTGATCTCCAAAATGACGATGGATAATGTTTGTACTTTTTAACAAATTCCACTTGTTGTAATCTATGGGCACGACTAAGTGGAGGTTTTTTAACAGCCGCTTTAAAAATGAAGCCTTCAGATTTCATCCTCCTTCTTACAATTGAATATAAAAAATCTTCTAAGTATTTATTTTTTATTTATTTTACATGCATTGTTCTGTGTTTTTTAAGCTGTATAATTATAAACTAATCATCTTGTTTGGTTGTTGAACCTTTTCTACCAACTGTGGGTGATCTGGGGCTTGTTTTATTGTTCAAAATGTTATACACAGTTGAAACATCTATTTTCATGCATTCGGCAATTGTTTTAACTTTAATGCCCCTTTTATAAAAACCTTGAATTAATTCATAATCATGGGTAGACAAATAACGACGCTGAGCTGTTTTAACTATAAGTATTAAGTGCGCGGAAATAAGAAGCCTTTTTTATCAAAATTTTAAATTTTGAAACGGAAAATAAAAAACGACCTTGTGCTTAAATTATTAAAAATAATTTAATAATTTTTTGGAAAAAAATTTGTTTTAAAATTCTTTATATTAAAATACTTTTAAAATAAATTATTTATTGACTATTTAAAAATACAATGCAAATTTGTAAATATTTGTATTAGCAGTTACTTTATTTTAAATAAAAGGAATATAAAATTAAAATATTTTTTTTAATAACTATTTTTGTAAATAAATTAGACATTTTTATCTTTAATAAATTTTAACTAGAAAAAGTTAAAGTTTAGACATCGCATTACCAGTATATGTATCAAGGTTATATATTTATATATTTAAAAACAATTTAACTGGAATGAAATACGTTGCCTACTGTAAAAGTTGGTCAACATTAAAATTCAATGAAACCACCCAGATAATAAGTTCAACTATCTGTGAGCCCTAACAATAGTGCAACGTTTTTGCAAAACAAGTGTTCTAACCAGAAAACAATTGCAGGGGGCCATACATAATGTAGCATAACGTAACATAAGTTGATGGCAAAGTCACCTCTTTATTAATTCCAAGTTTGAATAGCTTTTCGAATTCCTATACGTAGAGGTTATTGGATGCGAATTGGACTTGGAGGGATAAATTAAGCTTCTTGGCTAGAAGACTGCTTCTTTAAGACGACACCAGTGTTCACAAGAATTGTCGAGGTTATTTTCACGTGCGTACGCACCATTGAAAAGTGGATTTTATGTAGTCTTGGAGTTTAGACGGTTTAGATTGATTTTTAAAAGTTGGTGTAATTTGCCAGAATTAAATTTGAACCATTTTCCATTATTCATCATATGTAGATAATTCTTCGTTTTTTATTCTCAGCTGATACTAGAATTGCAACAAGGTTTTGCTATTTGGTTTTGTTCTAGATGAAAAATGATTTAAGGGATTATTAAGCTTTTTATTTTTTGCATAGTTTATAATATTTAGAAATTTCAGGCTTCCGGTATTTGTAATTAGTATGTGAGCTTTATATCAACTTGATTATATATATATATAATCATTCCCTGTACTTGTTCGTATTTCAGTATTTTTAAGGGAAATTTAAGTTCAATTGATTTGTTTACAATTTAAGTGTTACCGGTTTAATTTAGTATCATTTTTATCCAAGTAATGTTTTTAATTGCAATTCTTGCTTTACTCAATGTATTTGTTTTTGTCAACTAAAATTAAAACTACAATGGATAATTTATTGCTGTAGAGTAGTAATGGTTGGCACTTCTTGTTGATAACATTTTAATGCAAATAATTTTGTATTGCATTGTATTATTGTAGCCAACTTTTAAAAACTGATCAACTAATCAATAAAATCGAAGTATGTTGATGAGTAAGAAAATAAAATCAGTTTACATGGTTGAGCATATGTTGAAAATAATGTTGGTAAGGCTGGTTTAGTTAGAACATTCTACTTTTTAATGTTTTTTGACAACGTAATACCGATAAATGATTTTACAGTTTTATGATGTTATGGACGTAAAAACAGTGACAATTTACTTAGATTTTGAAAATCTATTTTTGCACCATCTATTCTACTTTAACTTTGTTAAAATCCACAAACTATATCAGATTGTGGAATGTTTTTAGGTAATGAAAGTGAGGCTATTTTCACGTGTTACTTGTCAATTAATTTAGCACATTTAGCTTTATATGTATATATATATATATATATATATTCAGCAAAATAATAATTTATGTGGTTAAAAAGATAAGTGATCACACATTATTCCATATAGTAGCTTTGTTTGTGTTAAGGTATTTTTATTCAATCCTAAGAAATATGTATAATAAATTATAGGCAAAAATACGAATATTGCATTATTTTATTTTAGCTGTAGTGTGTTCAACATTTTGTATTGGTTCAAGTACGATTTAGATTTGAACTACTTGGTATTATTATTATTATTATAATTATTGCTTGAATGTTTTCCCAGAAATATTTTCAGCAAGTGGATAATTAGCGAATCCAAACGAGGGCCTGCATTTAGTGCCGCTGGTAGCTCTCGAATCCATGCTCAGCGCTGTACCACTAGACCATTCCGACATGTTGACAAAATAAAATATTCGGTTTCGAAACGATGCTAATTTCTTTGACAGCTTGTTTTTTTATCATACCCATTACTTATGTGGATTTATTTTTACATAACAGCTGGCATATTGCATTGTTCAATTTTTGGACAAAGACGCAACACTAACCGAACAGGTTGTGCGAGGGTTACTCAAATTTTGGCCCAAAACATATTCCCAAAAGGAAGTTATGTTTTTGGGCGAAATAGAAGAAATTTTGGAAGTTATTGAGCCGTTGCAATTTCAAATTATAATGGTGCCTTTATTTAGACAAATTGCAAAATCCGTGTCTAGTTCACATTTTCAGGTAAGAGAAATGGGTAAATGTTTGGCTGGACGCTTATGCTACTTGTTTTTACGATGTATATTTGGGAATAGTTTTTTTCTATCGACTTTTTGTATTTATGTTCGAACTAGTCTGGAATGCCAGTGATTCTGAGGATTTGAGCAATGCAATTGTGGCATTATTATTGACTCACATCTACTTGGCGGATACTGGATTAAATGCACCTAAACATCCAGATTAACACAGCAAGGGCTGAGTCAACAGCGGTATAACTGGGCTTCTGCATTGGCGGATGGTGCATATATATATGTATATATAATATATAACATCAAATATTATGGAAAATGTGATTACTAAGTTTATTTTTGAAATAATGCCGTGGTCAACAGGGCAGATACTGATGACTAAATTCAAAAAACACCATTCTCATAGCTCAAACAAGGCTCTGAATATTACTCGCGATAATGCACCGGTTATTATTTTTGAATAACTTGCTACAAGATATTAAATAATAAATGTGATCTCTTCTTTTGTAAAATGGTTACAAAAGAAGATTTAGTCGGTTTTCGAAGATATATATTTAATTTGGATATGCTTATACATGGTTTATTTTATTATTCAGGAAACAAAATAAATATCATTAATATTAAATGGCAATCTTCAAACATGTAATATATGTTTACTTTAGCTCGTGTTATGTTTAAATTAATGTTGCAAAAATGTAACCTTATTACTATTATTTAGACATTTATGGCTCCGGCATAAATAAATTGTTTTAAAATGAAATATTACTGCTTAAGTTGATTAATATAAGTGATGAAAGAAGTGAAAGCAGCATGATTCTAATGACGGTGCACAACAAATACCGAATAGAATTTTAATCGTCCATATGCACGATCTTCAAAGTAAAAAAATTAATGTACAACGGCATGGAGTAATCTTATTTCCTCATGCTTTTCAGGGCAAAAGGTTTTTGAAATAATAATAATAACAACAATAATAATAAACTGGTACAATAAGAGGAAAACGATTAAAATGGATTGGTCATGTTTCACGTAGATCGCCCATTCAGACGGTCAGCTGAAAATTGGGACGGCCATTGTAGCACGCGAACTCAGTCCTTTTATTCATGCCTTACTCGCTCGTCCAAATGAATTACTTAATTTGGCGTCCGTTTGCAGCTAATAGAGATCACTGGAGGTGTTTAACTCGGGATGTAATTAACATTTAAAGTCAGCATACCTCAAGTGTTGTTCATTAAGTGCACATTGCAAAAGTTGATGTTTTTGGTATTTGGACTACCCTGGGCGATAACCAGTAGGGGATGTATGTCACCGATGATGATGATGATGAATAAAATAGAAAAATTGTCTTATTTAATTTTTTGTAAAATATTCATTTAGTGTTTTCCTTTCGTAGGAAAAAAATTAAAATGTTGAAGTATATTCCTTTCTTTGTTCTTTACTAGCAAATAACTAAATTTTTGTCCATTAAATTTCATAATTTAAACAAAGTAGTGTTTTTATCTTTTTTATAAAAAATCTTCATTAATTCAAAAAGTAATATTTTAAAAAATATTTTAATAAGATTTACTAAACTATTCTTATAGGAGAATCAAATTTTTATTCAATATTTTTTTGATTAAAGGACCATAATTTTTTTTGACAGTATTACTTTAACAAAAATGGTTATTTAGCACACATTAGTAGACTTTTAAAATTTACACACTAAAGCAAATAATTAAAAAAATATTTCTAAAAAATAATTTAATTTTTTATATTTTTGAGGTTAACTTTTGTGTTCAAAGAAACATAAATTTAGAATATTCAAAAACATTTTAAATTGATAATTCTCTAATCATTTTGGATAATGTATAAATTTAGTATTTAGTAATTCCGTTTATATAAATGTTGTCATTAAAGGATTTCACAAAATCTAAACTATTATTTTTTACTACATGAAAGCAAAATGTAGAATATTCTATACCATTTTGTTACTATTTCCACTTTTCAATGTTATTAAAAATAGTTTCAACTATTAGCCAATCGGATGTATTAAAAATAATGAAGATTTAATATTTCGAGTTTTTCTCAAATTCAAATTATTGCAGGTTGCCGAAAGAGCATTGAGCTACTGGAATAATGACAATATCGTTTCACTTATTGAAGAAAACCACAATACTCTGATTCCCATCTTGTTTCCATCCTTCTATCGAATATCACGTGAACACTGGAATCAAACGATTGTGGCTTTGGTGGGCAATGTGTTGAAAAATTTTACGGAAATGAATGCGACTATGTGTAACCAACTTGTCGAAAAGTATAAATTTGAACGTCAAAAGTGGGTCGATTTTTATTTTGGAAATTTTTGTTATTTGACATTTGGAATGCAGATGGTGTATTGATTCATCAATATTATTGGTGACGTGGTCATCAAACGATTGTATGTATAGTGATTGTAGCAAACGTAGCAGAATAACAAACTTTTTTGTTTGACAGCAAAAGTTTATGCAGCCGCACGGTTTTTTTGTCACGGTTAACGACTGCATGTTTACCTTTAGATCCACTTTAAGTATCCTGGGTGTATGCCTGCACCCATGCGCTAAAACCTAAGCGCAGTTATACTTCTGTTTACTTGGTCCCTAATCCTTATTAGTCTGTTCAGGATTCACCAGATAGAGAGACGGAATCAGGATTGTCACTTTTATTGAACATGGAAATCATTGACATTCCACCTGGAATGACAATAATCCTTTCCTTTTTGGTTATTCAGGCTAACTGATGGTTCACCACAACACCGATATGTGTTCGAATTTTAATGCAAATATGTCAATAATTGAAAATGGGATTTGCAACTAATCTCTTCTATCTCACAGTAACACTAACATTTGACTGTTTGCACAAAACGTTGATTTCGTCTTCTATCCAGTGATTTTAAGCCAACTGGCAGATTTTTTTAAGGGTGCAGGTTTTCTAGTTGACGAAATTATTTTCCAGTATTGCCATATTTACACCAACTTCTTGTGTACTAAATTTGAATCCCTAACGCGAGAAACTTTTCAGCAAGTGGACGTCTGACGGAACCGAACCAGTCGTAAGATTTGAACCGATGGCTACGCAGTTTCGAGTTTAATGGCTCTATCCACATCTGTTACCCCTACTCCTCCCCGCGACAAAAGCAAAATGTGGCCTTTACTTTTTTTTTGTGCAACTTATACATAAAGCATTATTATTGTCACTCAGTAACCTTCTTAAAATTATACTTTACTCCTTGTGCAACATTTTTTAGAGAACGGAAGAGAGAAAAAGAACGAGAAGAGCTGTGGAAAAAGGTGGAAGAAATGAAGATAAGTGATGGTGCTGGTGGTGACGTGCCAAACATTACCAATTTGGACAAGAAACTTTCTGGTCTGTCAACAAGCACAACATCACCAGCCACTACTGGTGTTGTTAATTTGAAGTGTGTGAAATAAAGTGATTTTTTGTTCAATTGGTTCGATGCAGACATTTCCTGTGTACTTGCAAGACTAACAAAAAATCGGTCAATTTTAATAACTTCTTTAACGTATTGATGTTTTTGAAAAATGGTAAAACTTTTTGGCATGCATCAGTCTTTACTTCACCTTTTTGAAAATAATACACAGTTTCCAATCCAATTCTTTGTTCACAAAACTGTAATCCATTTGTGGACTGTTTATACTTTCGGATGAGGGTCGTGCATACATTTGGCTTCTTATTTTCCGGTTCTGTTTTTTTCTGAGTGTTTGCTTTGTCTTGTGTCGTCGATATTAGCCAACTGTATTTGACGAGATAATCACTTAGTCATATAGTGTTCAATGCCATGTGTTTTTTAACATTTGCTTGATCCTTTTGCATCATTTTTGGTATTTTGGTTGGTTGTTGCGAAATGTTTTTACTAAACACTTTATCTGCATATGCACATATATTTATGAAACTGTATAAATACTTTAATCAATATTTGACTAATTTAGTTTTTAAATAAATTCATATAATTGCCCAAATGTACATGCATCTAATTTGTTTTAATATTTGGAAATATTTATGGAAAATTTCACTTATATAGTGACAGATATAAACCACATTGGAAACCGACATCGCCATTAATCAAACAAACGACCAAATGTTTTAGTGAGTAGCTTGATACTAAAGTAGGAACGATGACATTACTTTTGGTAGGGAGAGAAGTTTAACAATTGTTTATAAATAAGATGTGCCGTGGTGGTACAGCTCTCGATTTAGACCTGTTGGACATGAGTTCCAATCCCACCACCGACACTAAATGTGGACCCACTTTCGGCATTTCTAAAATGTCCACTGCTGAAAGATGTTTCCCGTAAAATGTTCAAAGTATTAAAAATAAAAAATATTGGCATGTTAATATTAACAATTGTTTTTAAAATGCAGTTTATGTCAACAACAAAGGTTGGTGACATTAGTTAATTACAGGTTGTTATAGCATTTTGAATAATTCCCTTGCACGGTTTTCAGATACCTACAAAGATATATCAGTCCCGAATATCATCCATCCAAGTACGTTTCTGACCAATCTTCCTTTACTTCAAATTGGCATTGAGACAGGCCAGAGTTACGATATGTAAGATTGGATAAAAATTTCTGTGAAGAATGTATCCAAACCAGCGCAATCTTCGTTGTCGTGATAGAAAATCTTGAAATTGAAGGTCATCTCGAATTTGGCAGATACTGATCTTTATTGTCCAATGTCTTGATATGGAGGATGAGAAGTGGATGTTGTGTATTTTACTTCAATTCTGTTAAGCTTTGGGATCGGTAAACCAGTAAGTGTCCAGGCTACAGATGCATATAATAATAATAATACTTCAAACAACAATTTAGGATTCAGCTCAAAGAGTTACAAAAGGCACAGCGCGGTAGAGACTTATATTTTATTAAAAATAACCAATAATAAAATTTGTACAAATTATGTTCATTCAATTGCTATGTAAAAAGGTGTCAAACTAGGATGTTTTACAATCTCCCTGCTCTGTGTCGACAGGTTTCAACGTTTTCAAAAGCTGTTTTACTCGTTTTTCATGTTCCAATATTTCGGTTGGTTTTTCGTACTATTAAATAAAAGCAAAAAAAAAGTTTTTTGACAACGATCAAACGAAAATGTACTTTCGTTATTCGATGTTAGTACTTAAAAGTAAGGAATGAATAGCACATTTTTTTTGGTTGGTGACGTGGTCACCTCTTCATTATTTCCCATATTTATACGACATGTAGAACGATCGATCACGATGGCTTGACAAGCGTGGAAGAATAACAAAGTTTCTTGGCTGGTAGACGGCATCCTTGTGACGTCGCCACTGTTCGCAAAGATTGACGAGGCCGCCTGATTTTTTTCAGGGTTATCTGCCTTAGCCCAAGGGCTACATATGGTATACGTATACCTTAAATTAACTACCGTTAATAATAAAGAAATTCTCGTTAATAGCAAAAATTGATAATTAAATAGTATCAACATGCACGTTTTTATTGGATAAAGCGTTAAATTGAATAAGAGGCTAATTATTGTTATTTGTTTGGGTACTTTAACAGAAGTAACTTCCGGCACAGAAATAGGCGCAGTGAAAAATACACAATCAACAGTAAGTAACACAAGTAGCAGAAAAATGACTGATACACACTTAAACACTAAATTCAACAATAATCAAATACAAATGCACTACATGCGTTTTTAATAAAAGATATGGGCTATTGGATTGAAAAACGCACTACAGGCAACATATGTATAAAAGATAATATACATCAATAACGAGTGACTCATATGTGTATATATATATGGATATTGAAACATTAACCTGGAAATGGATCATAAGAATTTTACTAATTATGGTAGAAAATAATTCAAGTAGACACTTGTTTTGCATTTGATGTTAGAATTATTTATTATCAAAAACGTAAATAATTTGGAAATATGGTTGTTCACGTTTTTGAAAACAAGTACATATAAATTATCCATGCAGTTATTATGTCAGCTCCACAATCTATAGTAATTATTTATTCTCAAACTAACGTATTTTAAAATAATTTTTATTATTAAGCGATTATAGATATTTATTCCTCGTTAGAACAAAATCAATTCAGCTATAAAGGAGTTTCCTTTGCTTTCATTTTTCAGAATAATTTGTTTGACTTGTATTCTAGTAAATGGGTGTTTCTCAAAAATTAATTAAGGAATAAATTTTCAAAAATAAATAAATAAAAGTTATACATTTTATAAAAACTAACAGATATGATTAGCGTATTGTTTGCATAAGCAAATGTTAGTTGCTTTGGATCTAACATCAAAGTTAATCGCTTCATATCGGGAATGTCAAACCGTTTGTAATATCTACAAACAATAATTTGTTATCATGTACGTAAATACTTTTTGTTTTTAGTTTTCAAAACTATTTCCTGCTTATTTTCAACATCCAAAATGTACATATCGGCGGGATAAGAAATATTGCGCACGCGCCATTGAAACGCCTGACGTGTATCGCATCTTGTAAATTTGGGCTAAAGAATAATGGACAAAATATTTTTAAAAGTACATACATTTTGATAAGCTTCTGTCAAATTTTCTGTCACTAAATTTGGGGCAAGTGCTGGTGGTTCACCAACTTCAAAGATCCAAGGGCCATCACCTCCAAGCGTCGATTTTTGTTTCCATTTGCGAACTGCATACTAGTATAGAATAAAATTACTAATTACCAATAAGATTTTCTTTTGAAATATCATATTCTTCAATCATTTCTATATTTTCTGGAAAAATATAGTGTACTTTTCTCAATCCTTAAAAGATACCATTTAAAAACAAATTATTATATATGACCAAATATTTCATTGAAAATCTTGAATATACTTAATGCTTCTTTTTTGTACTAAGGTCAAATAACACACTTAAATCATAAAGCAATGTAACTCCTTTTCATTTAAAGTAACTATTTTAAGTAAGCGCAATTGAACTTTAAAACATTCTCAACCAGCAACATATAAATAGAGAATAATGAAAATAATGTGCCAAAGTAAAATTGCCTAAAACGTCTAAGTTGTACCCACAAAAACTAAAATTCAAGCAAAACTTCTAGTGCTAAACTAGTAATAAAAACAAAATTTTAACAATTATTTATAAATATTAACTACTTTAGTATATTAAATATTTATATAAATTAAGTTTAATCAACTTTTAAAATAAATTATTGTTAAGTATAAAGTGGGTAAAAAAGTAAACTTAGTCTAAAAACGAACATAAGGTATAATTGTATCAAATTTAAAACACAATATTTACTGGATCTTATATATATATATAACAGTAATTCTCATATATTGTAAGAACTATTTTAAATGTATTTAATTAATTATTTTTTTTAAAGTAAACTATTGAAATACCTAAAATTAAAAAATTCTCAGATGACAAATTAGTGATAAATACTAATTCATCTTTTGTGTAAAAAAAAACGTAATTTTTAAAAAAAATTAATTTAATACATACTACCCTTTTGCATAATCATTGTTTTCTTAGCATTTTCAATATCTTGTAAACTACAGAGTCGCGTTGCCATGTTACATATACTTTTAATTTCCGCGGTAGTAGGTTGCAGGTTGGTGCATTTAGGTAACTGGATCTAGGCCTGAATGTGTTAGGTGTAATAAATTTATTATTATTATTATTTATTAAAAATAAACATAGAAAAAAAAATGAAACAACAAGGAAGCGCGAGGTGAGGCGCGCTTCACGCTACACGTCCATTGGAGCGTTATTCATCCTTTTCTCTTTTTTTCTTTTTTGAAGATTATTACAGTGTTTTTGGTATTATGATAGGCACTTATATTATTTTTTTTGTATTTATAATTTTTGCTCTTTTTCTATAATTATTAACTTCCACTACTTACCTTGATTTTATCTTGATTTCAAATGCTTTTTTTCTGTGACTAATCCTCCTTTACCTTACCATCCATTTCATATTTCTTTTTAAATCTTACTGATATTATCAATAAATAGAACCGAGGATTAAAAGGAGTTCTACTCCTACTCAACTCGTGTATTAACCTGTATCCTGTAACCTGTAACAACAACAAACCGCTTTGCTTGCTTTTCCTTGTTGAGATTGCATTTTTGCATCTGTTTCTTGTTGCTTTTGTGTATTTAGTGTTACTCATTGTCGTTTTTTGTTTGTGTGTAATGTTTTTGTTGTGTGTGGTTTTTTTTTAATTACTATAGATTACTTCATCAATGTCCAAATGTGGTAAGGTTGTCAAAACAGGTATGGTCTGTTTGTTTTGGAACTTTTGGTTTCATGACTGTTGCACAGGCCTATCAGTTAATAATTATAACAAATTGTCTCATAGTGGAAAAGATTTTATTTTCTAGAAAGGCCTATATGTTGAAGGCTCACATTAAAAGCAAGTGGTCTCATCTAGTTTTGATAATAAATTAGATAATGTTTTAAATTCATTAAAATCTAGTAGTAAGACCATTAAGGAAAATTTTCTTTTAGGAAATTAAGCTACCAAACAGAAACTTGTCAATATTTACAAGTATTTAATATCATTAGATAAGGATAATAAGCACATGAAAGAACTTGCGCTTGATGTTAGTACATTTTCTTCCTTAGTGCCCAATATGTAGATATTTTTTTTAAAACTTGGCCTTCGGTTAAGATATCTTTTCTCTATAGTGCAAGAATTTTTAAAAACCTTTTTTCAAATAAAAGAAATTATTCACGATTAACTTGTTTTCCTACAGATTTTCTGGTGCTTAATCCGAATGCTCCATTTATTGACAAATCGACAATCTCTATTGTAGATATTCTAGATAGCCTAAAGGATTTTTTGAAACTAAACTGCTTAATTTCAGCACAAAGCAAGCTTTTTAGCAACATGTATCTTCAGCCACAAAGTAAAAAATGAGAAATCTTCCCTCCTGCCTTGATTTAATTTTTTTTAATCCTCACTTTTGAATCACTGCGATACGCTTGCGTGACGTGCTGATTAAAAGTTGCTATTTGTTTTGTGCTTACTCGTTGTTTAACGTGTCATTGTGTTATTTTTGTTTTTTTCTCTAGTTTTTTTGTGTATATTGTTTGTGGTTTGTATTTCTTGTGAGTAATTGGTGTCTGCCCATTTTTTTGTTTTGTGCAAGGTTTGAAATTTTATTGTTTTTGTTTTGTTTTTTTAGTGTTTTCAATTGTACAATTTGTTGTACAATTGATTCTTGGTTTACGATTTGTATGAATCGTACTTGATTTTTGAATTTTAATTCCTCGTTTTTACCTCTTTTAAAGATTGGTTATTTTATTATTTTATTGCACTATACTAAACAAAGAATACAGCCTTGTTATGTGATGCAAAATCGTTGGAAAATACTTGTGAATGTCACGTGATTAGAGAAATGTTCTACGCCAATGGGATTTGTATTTGACTCGTATCCCAGTAGGTAGAAAGGTTTTTTAATCGCACATCCAAACCACTTGACAAAAAATTGAGGGGAAATGAAAAGTCCTCAAAAAATAAGTTAATCTTTTGCAATGCGATGTTGACTACTAAAAGTAGAATAATTATTTATTAAAAGTACAGTATGTTGTCAATTGGACTAAGAATTATAAGGTCATTTTTTGTAAAGAATAAAAGAACAATAGAAACAAAGTTTGAAATAAGTACAATCGGTCTTTGAATAAAATGATTATTGATTTTTTGTAGAAAAAGTAGATTATTACTGACGTAGACAACTCTTCATTATTTTCCACATTTATACGGCGTGTGAAACGATTGAATAAGTGTACCAAACCCAGAACAACGGTATCCTTGTAACGTCGCTACTGTTTGCAAAGATTGACGAGACCGCCTAAATTTTGTCAGCGCTTTTTTCTTTAGCCTAAGGGCTACCATATGGTATACCTTTTAAGTACCCTGAAAGTATTCTTCCACCTATCCAATTATACCGGCGTTCACTTGATCCCTAATGTGTCTTGGAGCTTGGATGCACCTATTTCAAAATTTTCCCACGTGAAAAAATAGTTATTGATTTAAATCTATTAATTTACCTTGACATTATTAAAATAAAAATAAACAAATAAAATAAAATAGTAAACCTTTTAGAAGTATGGGACAAAAAGATATTGAAGAATATGAAGAATATTTTACTCAATCCTCTTATTGATTTTGTTTGCTCTTGTTACCACTTTGGCGGGTACCAGGGTACTTATAAAGTATCTTAAGGTATACGTATACCATATGTAGCCGTTGGGCTAAGAAAAACAACCCTGGAAAACATCAGGCGGCCTCGTCAATCCTCACAAACAGTGGCGCCATCTACCAGCCAATAAACTTTATTATACCTATCGGAGTCGATTGTTTGAACTAAGAAAGAGGCAACTGCGCTATTACATTATTTTTATTACAAAACCCTTTTGCTTTAAGAATAAGCATGGGGCAATAAGACAACAATTACAGCAAAACAATACAATAACAAAGTCTCGTTGGCATTAAATATCTTCAAATCAAAGATTGCGCTTTCGGCTTTCACTCAACCTTGTCATCTGGTAACTTGCCATCCAGAAACGTTGTTGTTGCCGGAATGACGTCATCTTTCATTGTTTCCGCAGCAGTATAAATTTTTACAAAGGCCAGGTTGCCAACCTTGCGCTCAACCCTCCTCCTTTATCCAGGTTTAGATCATGACGAACCATTTCAATCCAAACTAGGCGGAGAATCATTTCTAATCCAAACTGCGCTATTAAAATGAATTAAATTAAAATTTAAATAAATTTAAATGCAAACCTTGTGTTTGTCTTTTGACTTGGTATTATTTTGATTTATTTTGTCGGAAATGAACAAAACATTATTATTTCCCAATTCTTCGTCGATTTCTTCTTCTTCTATCCGTTCGTCTTTTATTTGTTTGTCTTTTATCTGTTCGTCTTCTATCTGTTCTTTTTCCAATTTAACCCAATTATCTTCTTCTTCTTCTTCTTCTGCTGCTGCTGCTGCTGTGGCAGTTTCTACCGATGTTCTGCGTTCCACATCAATTGGTTCATTTTCTTGGATTTTGACTT
The DNA here is from genome assembly GCA_025895645.1 of Cardicola forsteri. Classification (NCBI taxonomy): domain Eukaryota; kingdom Metazoa; phylum Platyhelminthes; class Trematoda; order Strigeidida; family Aporocotylidae; genus Cardicola; species Cardicola forsteri. The sequence continues at coordinate 180,947 of JAKXYG010000486.1, forward strand.
TGTGTAATAAATTTATGGAATCGTCAGATGCAATAAATACATTAGCCGGTTTTGACGTTAATTCATCATCCAGTGAACTATTAAACAAAGTTTTTTTAATACATTATTATTTATTAAACAAATTAATCAAATTATTTTAGAGGGGTGCTAATAATTTTGAAAATTTTTAAAATACTCATATGTTAACAAAACTTCTAGTTCAATCAAAGCAATACTTACACATTTACACAATACATTCTGTACTTAACTATATTTAAGATTTTTAAACTAATGGACTTTTGAAAACTGACGATACTGTAAAATATATATATATTGAAAACTTATACCAATGTAAAGGATTGTAAAAATAACAAAAGGTTGTGATAGACAATATTAAAAAGACAAGAACCCATTTTCATGTTGGTCACCACTTCATTATTCCCTATAGATATGCGGTATATAAACAATTAACTTTGATAGCTTGATAAGCGTAACAAATAGAGGGTTATCTTCTTTAGTCAATTGGCTAGATATTATTATTATCATTGTGAATTAACATCCCCCACCGGTTATTATCACCCAGGGTAGTCCGAAAAACCAAAACGTCTGCTAAAACGTCAACTTTTGTAGTGTGTACTTAAAGAAAGACACTTGAGGTGTGCTGACATTAAATGTTAATTGCATCCCGAGTTAAACCCATCCAATGATCTCTGTTGGCTGCATAGGGTAAGCAAACGGACGCCCATTTAAATAATTTATTTGGACGAGGGGGCTTAACATAAATAAAATAACTGAGTTCGCATGCTACAATGTCCGTCCCAATTTTCCGTTGGCCGCCTGGCTTTCTTTTCCATCCGGGTAATGGACGGGCTTCCATAGTTAGGTATGATACTTTAAACTACCTTAAAATAGTTTTTAAATGTCCTGAGTGTATGCTCGCACCCACCCACCATAGCGGAAGCCTAATTATACTATTGTGCAACCCGACCTTGCTGTTATTAAACTGAATGCCTGTTGGCACCTAGTCCAGGAGGAGGACAAACAGTCAGGAATATCACCATCATTGGAAATGGAGACTTTATGTTACTTATCAAATCCTCAGGGTCACTAAATGCTTCGTTGAAATGTCCCTTTGCTGAAAAATGTAGGCCAGTGAAATTGGGCTGCAGGTATGATTCCACTGCCAGCCGCCTTCGCTAAAATGTCCACTTGCTGTAAGATGTTCGGTTGTGAGACATTCCATCTACTGTAAGTATACTTTTTGACATAATCAATAAAAATAGCCAAAACGACTTAATCAAATGTAACAAGATTTTCAGTGAAGAAAAACGGTATTTCGCCTTTAGAAAATTGTCAGATATCATAGGGAATACCGAAAATGGTCATAATTTGAATAATGCCCAATTTTCAATAATATTCCTGACAGTTCCTTGTGTGTATACATCCTGAACTAGGTGCTCATAGGCACTAGAATAATAGTAGCAGAGACCGAATGCACAGCGGTATAATCCGACTTACGTTTCTTGTGATGGGTGTGAGAATACGCCCCCTGGATCTATAAGTATACTATATATGGATGCATTACGTGGAAGACAAACAATTAGAAATATTACCATCATTGAAAATTGAGATTTTATAAGTATTACTCAAATTTTTAGGATTATTAACATTCCAACTCAAACAAATATGCAAAAGTTATTTTAATATTAATATTACATTTAGATAAATAAAAAATAAAATTCTGTATACAACTACAATTTGGCCAAAAATATTTATTTAAACAAAAGATTGATTATAAAATGCAATTATATAATTTACAAATTAAATAATAATTAAAAGATAATTTATTACCTACTAAATAATTTAATATTTTAGTACTTTTGCATTAATAATTAAAATAATTTTGAACAATAAAGCAACATAAAATATAATGTTACAATTAAAAAAAAATATTTAAAAAATGCGTTGTATTTGTAAAAATTTCTATTTTTTATGTTTATTACTCTGAATGTTTTACAAAAAACATCTTTCAACAGTGGACATTTTAGTAAAGCCAAACGTAGGTCCACATTTTAGTACTGGTGGTGGGATTCGAACCCATGTCCACCGAGATCCGAATTCGAGCGCTGTACCGCTAGACCACCCTGGCAACTTCTGTCATTTATTGGTTCTAACTTACATTGTTCAACGTACAAGTCCAATTATTTCGCTAGTTTGTTGCATTTATGTAGACAAATAATTAAAAATTGACAACTGATCGGTGATTTCAATGCAAAATTAGATAAAACAGATCCGGGAACTTTTCAAATGTTGGACTACATTGCTATGCTGATATCATAGATGATAATGGTTACGGTTGCCGTGCCCGGCTAGTCATTTGTAGAGCATGAGACTCTTAATCTCTGTGTCGTGGGTTCGAGCCCCACGTTGGGCGCTGAAATTTTAACTCTGCCTAGTTTGGATCAGAAATGATTCAATTTAAGCAGAATTTTTAATGCCACAACTAGTGTTGGAACATGGCACGTTTCTGTACTGGACAGTTTGAACAAATCCTTTGAGAAATGTACAACTTAGATATTTTGGATATTAGCGAAATGCGATGGAAAGGTCAAGGTCATTTCTGGCGGCTGGTGGTGGGTTTGAACCCCAATGCCCACCGAGCCGAGGTCCAAATCGAGCGCTGTACCGTTAGACAATTCCAGCACATGTGTATAAAAATGTATTTGTTTTAAAAAAAAATTTTGATAAACATTTAATAATTAAACAATGTTAGCAAAAAAATAATTAACCTTTTTACAAACCATTCAAAATAGATAAAGACAACAAAATGCCAATTTAAAATACACTTATGCCTAAAAACAACTTTTGTTTAAATTAAATAAATAAATTTTTAAAAAATTAAAAAATATAAATATACCAGTTTTTAAAAATTAATAGCATTTGTATTAAAATAAATAATTAAATACAATTGCTAATAATCCTGAGGATTTGAGTAATGCTTATAAAGTCTCAATTTCCAATGATGGTGATATTCCTGACTGTTAGTCCTCTTACGTGGTGCATTCTGGACTAGGTACCCCTAGGCATCTAGACTAATAACAGCAGGGTCCAAGTGCACAGCGATATAACTGGGCTTGCTACGGCGGGTGAGTGCGAACATACACCCAGGATATCTAAAAGCGTATTCAAATGTATACGTACATTATATGTAGCCTTTGGGTTAAGGAAGATAACCCTGACAAAAAAATCAGGCGGTCTCATCAATCTTTGCGAACAGTGGCAACGTCACAAGGATGCCGTTTACTAGCCAAGAAACTTTGTTATTCTTCCACGTTTGTTTACGCTTGTCAAACCATCAAAATCGATCGTTCTACATGTCGTATAAATATGGGAAATAATGAAGAGGTGATCACGTTACCAACAAAATGAAATGAAAATGACAATTGTCAAACGATACAATTCCGGCGGCAGAGTTATAAATTTTATTTATGAACACGTAGACTAATTATACTACTACTTATATACTATTTATCTAATATTTAAATACAAAATGTATATTTTATTTAACATTTTATTTACATTTATTCTTATTTTAGAAAAATCAAGAAGAACTTACCTTTACATAAAAGCCAAAACTAATCAATACAAAAATTCATGTCTGCCATACTTATCCAGAATCAAATAAAATTAAACTACTAACAAACCTATCAAAATAGGAATCATTCTACCCACGCATTTATTTAAACTAATTTGGATATCTTACAGTATAATGTAACAAGTGTCTTATAATGACTCATTCAATGTATAGAAATTTTGAATTTATTATTTTTTTAAATCACATGCTTACTATATTGACTATATTTATATTCATTAACATATGACATTCATTTCATTTTGATCCCATTATTTGTATTACTACTTTTTTATTTTTTTGATCTTATTATTTTTTATATTAATGGCAACGTATTTTACGCTGAATGTATCTCTAGTGAGATATTAAAGCTAATAATAATAATAATAATAATAATAATAATAATAATAATAATAATAATAATAATAATAATAATATTGTATTAATCATACCTAATTACTTCACCGCAGATTGAGAATTTGCAATTTCAGTTTTATCACTGCTGTTTTGATTTTTTCTTTTCTCAATTTTAATAGACTGAACGTCTAATAAATGTTTGTTAGGAATTTGTGTGTTTTGTGGAACGACAAGTTCAATATACTCACCTATTTTTAAAAAAACGTATAACACGGTTATTTCAATTTAAGCAAAAGTTGGTTTATTATAATTCCAAAATTTTAAGTTACACTTTTAATTTTGCGTAAAATAATAAAAACTGTATTTTCTTTAGTTTAATAGTAATAATGATAATACAGTTTTTATAATAAAGCTACATTAAACAATAATAATAATGGTAATTTTATTTTTATTTTTAAAAATTGGTTTTCTGCAATTATTTTTGATATAATTTTAAATAAATACGTTTTACATAAACAAAATTTACATTTCTTATAAAAAGCTTATTTAAAATTGCAATAATTTTACTATTTTTATTATTATTACTAATATTAATAATATTAATAATAATTTTTATTAACATAAATAATAAAAATAAAACTGTTGTTAATTTAGCAATATTTTGCTTAATAAATTATTATTAAATTAAAGTTAACAGAAAAACACTAATTAAATACATGTTTTGATTAAATTACTTCATTTTGATATTAATTTGTTTTCAATTTAAACCAAAAATGTTTAATATTTTTATTATCGTTATTGTTATTAATTTAAATATATTACTGAAAGTACGTTTAACATATTTTAATTTAAGATTTTTTAAAGTTACTAAATGTATTTTTAGTACAAAATTAAATTATTAATTAAGATGTAAATGTATTTATTATATATTTTATACTATGTAAAATAAATATTTTATTAAAAAATATATTTTTGTTAAATTAAACTGTAAGTAATTTTATTATTAATGTAATGTAATATAAAATGCATTTTAAAAATGTTTTATAAAAATTTAACTAAACAAAATTAATTTAATTTAAATGGCATTAGAATATTTAAATCGCATTACTTTCAACATTTTCTTTTTCAATATATTCTAGTTTTGTTATACCTCGCACTTAAAGAACGCTTTTAATTATATTTTCTTTTAACGGAATATCATCTATTACAATATATTCACCATTATCTGATTCAGTTAATAAACAATAGGTAGCATCTCTTTCATTGCAAGCAGAAACTGATCTTTTAAACCGCATGTGTTCTATTTAAAATATGTTTAAAATGTAAAAAAAATTAAAATAGTATTAATAATGTAATAATATCAAATAAATCATTTTTTAATTAATGTAAAATTATATAAATAAATGTACATTTTTGTAGTTTAAACATAAAAAATTAATATTAATAAAGTAATCTTGTACAATTAAAATTTTACTTTATAAATCAGAAATAATAAAATAAACACTAATTATTAACACTATTTTTTAATTATTAAAAAAATAAGTATTTACAACTGTTTACATAAAAGTTAAAAGTATTACTTATAATTTATAAGTGCAATGCTTAAAAAATAAATACCAATTAAATAAAAATATATCGTATTTAATTGCATAAATCTACAGATATTGCACTTTCACAATTATAAAATTGTAATATATTTACAAAAACATTACTTATAAAATCGTTATATATATAATTCAATTAGATAAATAATAAGTAATTAATGCAACGTTTTAAATCTTTTAATATAACATTAAAAATATAATATTTTTAATAATAATTTGCCTTTAACAAAAAACGTTTAAATAAATAATAAATAAATTTATAATATATATGTATATTTTTTAAGATATATATAATAAATATGTAATATTACCTTACAAAACTAATTGTAAAAATATTTACCATTTTTAAAAATTTTATATAAGTCGTTTTGACTTAGAATGCTTGACCATTTTATAATGTATTGACTAGGTGGAAGTCCTGGTTGAATAATAAAATCGTTGCCAAACAAATGATAATTATTTTGAACATTGTTTAATTTAACAAAATGCTAAAATTATACATTAAAACATTTACCTGATATTCTAAAATTTGATCAATTAGTATTTTACGAGGTACAAATTTTTTCTTTCTCGATGTTAAACAATTAGTGTTTTCTCGCTTATTTTTAAAAATACTTAAAAAATTTAAGTCTTTTGGGTATAAGCGCAACAACCCAGTTTTGTTTATACAAATAGTTGGCAAATTAACTGGCTCTTTTAACAGTCCATTTTTGCTTTTTTTATTTTTGCGCATATTAAAAAATTATAAATGCGCAAAAAAGTAAAGGTAATTATTATTTAATGCATATTATTAAAACATACATTAAATAAATTTAAAAAAATATTTTTTATTAAAATAATTAATTAATTAATTAATTTAATAAACATAAATAATTTGCTAAAATAAATTGTACAAAAATTCACAAAAAATTAATTTTTTTTTGTTATTGGATTTTGTTAGCTTTTTAGTTTAGTGAAAGTTGTTAAAATATAAAAATATAATAGAATGTAGCGGTAACAATTTGTAAAAAAGTAAAAATAATAAACACTATTATTTTATTTTATTACAAAGATAACATTTAATTTCCGGAAATAATACTTTATTAAATATTCATATTTTTTAGGATTTTAGGATTTTTTACTAGTTGAGTAAGCCAAAATGTTTTTTAGTACTCAGTACTCAAATTGTCTTAAGTTTTTTAAAAGGAATATAAAGTGGATGGTGAAGTAAAGGAGGATTAGTTGCAGAAAAAAAATTAGAAATTAAGATAAAATAAAGGTTAATATTGAAAGTTGACAATGATAAAAAACGTGCAAAAATTATAAATATACAATAATAATAATAAAACAAGTTATGTGTTACAATGCAAAAACACTACAATAATTTTCAAAAAAAAAGAAAAGAGAAAAGGATGAATAACACTCAAATGGACGTGTAGCGTGATGCACGCCTTACCTCGCAAGTGGTTAAATATTATTGTAATTATTGTAATTTAGCTATTCAGCTTATCTGGAGTTAAATTTCTAAAGAGTATCAGTATTGTAACCAAATAATCCGTATGACTCGTGTAACTATTTATTTTTAAATTATAAATATTTATCAAAAAATAAGTAAATAGATTCATACTAATAAATGCAAAAAAAAACATTAATTAAAATAATGTTTATTAAATTGGTTAAAGTATTTATTTGAGTTAATAATTAAAGAGAACTAAAGCATTTAGTTTTTAAAATAAAAATTTTAGAAACTACTTAAATAACACATGCAATAATTGTTTTAAAATGTAACAATATTTGTACGTTCTGAAAAATTTATTAATTTGTTAAATTTTTACAAATTTACAATTTAAAATCGGTATAAAAATTAATCCTATTTTACAGTAAATTTTTACTATTTATTATTTACAAAATATGCATTTTAAAATATTTTATATTGATAAATTTACGTTTAAGCCATCCTCCTTTATTTAGGTTTAGAAACAGCTAAATTAATTGCTTTATAATTTTATTCGTTGAATATGAGGTTTTCAATCTCAATCAGTAAAAAAGCATGTCGTAACAGACAATAAAGAATTCAATACACACCAATTTTATTAATAAATAGAATTAATATTCAAAGCAAGTGTTTTATGTAACAATGAGTCATTTTTTTACCGCTAAAAAGATATTTAAGTTATTGCATTACATTAACTCGCGCTACACGTTTATTGGGGCGTTATTCATCCTTTTCTCTTTTCTTCTTTTAAAAATTATTGCAGAGCTTTTGCATTGTGATACGGAACGTATCTTATTTTTTTGTATATCTATAATTTTTGCTCGTTTTCTATAACTGTTAACTTCTACTATCAACCTTAATTTTGTCTTAATTTTAAAATTTTTTCTTTTATTAATCTCCCTTTACCTCACTATCCATTTCATATTTACCCTAAAAATTTGAGACAATTTGAGAACCGAGTACCAAAAGGCGTTTTGGCCTATTTAACTCGTGAAAAATCCTGAAACTAATACAGAAATTTCGTTAAGTATATGAAATAATTATTTTTGTTTTGCTTTGAAAATGTTAATTATAATTTTTATTGTAACACTTATTTTTTAAACAGACGGTGTTTTTAAAATAAAAAACACAAAAAGAAAAATATACTTTTTTACAAACAATATATATGTAATATAAATGTAGCTAATAAAAATATTACAAAATAAAATTTCTATAAAAATGTGTAAAGAATAACGGTTAGTTTTGTATAACGTATTAATTTTACAAAAAATTTGCATTTTGTTTTAAAATTTTAAAATCAATCATACACAAATGCGAATTAATCAAAATATTGTTTTATTACAAAAATTATTTGTAACAAAATTAAAAAAAAAACTAAAATAAAATATTTAATTAGTAATGGATACGCCGTTAAATTTACTAATTAATACTTTGAACCACATAGAAAATTTAATAAAAATGTTAACAATAAAAATTGATTTATTTAAAATTAATAAAAAAATTATTTTACGAATTTTTAAAACCATAAGAAAATAATAATAAAAAACAACTTTATAGTTAATTCATAGTTAATAATCCTATTTGTTTAATAATAAAACAACAATTTTTACCTTTCATTAAGTTCATCAATTTGCCTGAAATAGCGGTAAGAAATATTTTAGTCAAATGAGTTAACAAAAATGTGTTTTATAAGATTAACAAAAAATTTAACAGAAGAGAACATCTACATACTTTTTAAATTACGTTATCTACTTTAAAAAATTACTAAATTAATTTCAAAAATTGTTTTAAGTTGTTAATAATTAAAAAAACATTTATTATGTTAAAAGGTTATATATATAATTACATTTTACATGTACGTAACTGAAAGTAATGTTTTAAATTAATTTATTTTACAGTTTGTATATTTTAGTTTTTTTACTTGGAATTATAAAAAGAACACAGTGTTTTAAATTTATTCCAATTTATCCTTAATTGTTTATTATTATTATTATTATTATTACAAAACCCTTTTGTTTTAAAAAAATAAACATGGGGCAATAAGATTACAATTACAGCAAAAAATTAACATCAAAGCCTCGTAATTCAAAGAGAACATGAGACAACAAAATGTTTCCATGTATTTGAACATTCTGCCAAACGTTTTGCTTGTG